>JAWZYV010006255.1:0-486783 GCA_038373885.1 Cheiracanthium punctorium
TCTTCGTGCTCAAATGTGTAAGTATAAAAAATTTTATGCCGATCGATCGAACGGTATAGAAGTTGATGCTTTGCAGCGCCATTTAGCGGCAAGTTACAGCAAAATGGATAGTGAAAAATATTCTCCGTGTTCTAATATTTGCGTGTACCAAATTTCATCGAAATCGGTTGGACGATATTCGCATAGCAAACGGCCAAACGGAATAGAATTCAACGTTGTGCTGCGGCACCAAGTGGCAAGTTAAGGAAAACGGATAGCATAAAAACCTTCTCCATCATAAAAGACTTAGGTGAACCAAATTTCATCGTGCAGCGGTGCTCAACGGTGCTGGAGTTTTTCAACCTCATAAGCACATACCAACATTCATTTTTATCTATAACCAGTGTTATTATATATATATACCAGTCTCAAATAAAATCCAGTTTCAAATCTAAGCTTCGCCAAAGTGCCAACATACGCCATTTTGCAAGAGTTTTTTCAGGGAATCATTCGAAGCATTGACTTAGCAGCAATCAATATGGGAAATGGTTCGACCGCCAAAGAGTAGCACGCATTTATTTGAAAATTGGAATTCCTTAATACAGCCGATTTTTTTTTTTAATTATCAACTATAATGTGTTTTATTCATCGTTACTCCGATGTACTAAATGAGAAGATTTCAATTTTCTGAAATTTGGCGGAATTCCCCCAACTTAAATCAATGTAATCAATTGGCGAGAATTCTGAAGTTAGATCGCTTGAAATCCCTTAATAACTGCATTATTTCTTCACGGATCATTAAAATTTAACGCTGTATTCTTATAAAACCTTTGCACTTGTTTTCAAAAGTCTATTTCCTTAAGCTCTCAATAAATTGCGCCAAGCCGAAAACTGTGCAAACCGCTAGAACTCACTTACTCAAAATCCATATTTCAGCCATTCTATTTTTTCGCCAAACTAAAAAAATTTATACATTAGCCTCGGAAATCTTCAATTCTTATTGTTTTGCGTGTAAAGCATTACATTCCTGCTCTGATTTCCCATGCACATGATATAATTAAAAAAAAAATAACCTTACGAATATAAACTAACAAAAAAAAAATCATTATTATTCTTTTATTTTTACTTTGAGAATTTAAAACATTTTATTCGGCAAAATCGCCACACATGGCAACCACGATCCTTAAATCACACTTTTTTCACTACAGGGGTTACAATTACGGAAAGCTTTTTGCGTGAAGAGCATAAAAAATCTCTTAAATTCCGGGAACGGGTGGACTTTCAAAGTTTTAAAGTGGACTACGATTTATTCTATATTATTTTACATATCTGTGCTAAATTTTAGGCCGATGGGTTCATTTTTGTGGATTTGTATACGAACGACATTTTATTCGGCAAAATCGCCACACATGGCAACCACGATCCTTATTTCACACTTTTTTCACTACAGGGGTTACAATTACGGAAAGATTTTTGCGTGAAGAGCATAAAAAATCTCTTAAATTCTGGGAACCGGTGGACTTTCAAAGTTTTAAAGTGGACTATGATTTATTCTATTTTATTTTAGATATCTGTGCTAAATTTCAGGCCGATAGGTCCATTTTTGTGGATTTGTATACGACTCAAATCCACAAACAAACAAACAAACAAACAAACAGAATTTCATTTTTATTTATAAGATTTTAATCAGAAATCGTATTACTTGAGAAGTTTTTATTCTTGTAAATAAGCATGACGTTGTGATACTATTTAGACAATTTAATTTTGCCAGTTGAAAATGTTATTCATCAATTATATGCCTTGATTATGTGATTAAGACTTACATCTGGTACAGTGCAGAAATACAGTAAATTATAAATTATTGATTTTTGCCCGTTTATACAGAAACTCCAAATCTAGTTAATATTTTGTACAAGCGTTCATTATGCCTGCTCAATTCCTAAGTTCGATTGAGAAAGCGACAAAAGAATAATATATACTACATGAAATGTCTTTATTAAAGAATAATTAATTCAGGGATCACGCTATAGAGCGTATTTTATCAATTTTCTCCAATATACAGGATATCCCGAAAACACTAAAATGCGCTTTAATACATCATTTGTTAAAGATTAATGTTGAATTGTTTAAAATAATTTAGGAAATACGACTACGTTCATGAAATATTCATTATAAAAATGTCTTTCTCATTTGTGTATTTAGTTATTTTAAAGTATATTAAATATCCACTTGTGAAACTAAAACAAGAAATCGTGAATCATGAGAGTAAGCGCTACTTTGTTTTTCCTTCAAATTATATGCATCTATTTTCTTATCATAGCACAGCATCGTATCATAGCAAACAAATTAATCATGAGTTCGTACTAGAATTAGTAACACAATTACTACTTAAAACTACATTAAATAACGTTTGAAAGCACTGGGAAGCTTAAAAATGCCTGATGTATACGTGAAGACTCGAGCATCCGTAGGCCTCTTTGGATGGCTCATCAAAATACACGCACAGGCCCGTTACTAATTGCGAAGGCCCCGGATGAAGCGTATATACAGCTCTGCTATTGTTCAGTTAAAGGCATCATGGTGCATTCTCACTAGTAGTTCTTATTTCAAGGTTTCCTTGGATTCCTGGGAACACGGACGCCCTCCTACGGACTCAGTCGTGATGAAATCTGTGAAATGGATTGGAACCACACATTTACGTTCTGAAGCCGGAATCTCTTCAGCGTGTCAGAAGATACCATTGTCATAGCCGATTTGTATAAGGTGTCTAAATGTTCAACATTTCGATGCTTTTAAATTTCTTCTACAACTCTGGCTACAATTTCACTCGCTTGTAGCAGGTCCATAGCTTTAGACTGCAGTGCCTTATTGGCTGGATCTAACAAGTATAGAAGGGAATGCTAAAGAGTTCCAAGAAATACAAACCGAGGAGTTTTAATTTGGGATAGCAGCCCAGTTGCTTCCATTGAAATATCATTAGAATGTTAGTCAGCACACTTCTGAAAAACCTTGATAAGTTCTGAGTAATTATTTAATATCGCTACTGTACAGCGGTAATGCCCAGACTATCGTTGAGGCAATAGACGATTTAGTGCTTGTCCCTCATACACATTCGCAACGTGATGCTTTCTAATGAATTTATAGAGTCCAGAGAAGGTATCGAAGAAACTGCATAAATCTTGTCCCCTGAAATACACTCATGTCCATAAATTAAGGATAATGTAGTTCAGGCAAAGAAAGAGAAAGAAGCAAAACAAATTTGACTTATTTGTAAAGTCTATTTATTAAACCAAAAGTAAAGAGCAAAAAAGATCCTATATGTTTGACATAATTAATAAAAATTGCAAGTTTTAGTCCCTTGACCAAATTTCAAAAAAGAACCTATTTACAAAAAACAGTATAACATGGTTAGTAGGATGGTTAATACGGAGTATGTCTCCCTGACGATGCAATACAGGCCTGACAACGCCTAGGCATGCTGAGTATCAAATGATCAATCTGATCTTGGGGAATATTTCACCACTCATCAAGCAATGCACTCCGAAGTTCCGGTAGACAGGTGGGATGGGGTTGACGGACTGCAATTCGTCGGCCAAGCATATCCCACACATGCTCTATTGGATTCAAGTCCGGTGAGTATGCTGGCCAATGCATACGGGTGATATCCTCCGATTGAAGGCATTCGTCTACAATGTTTGCACGGTGAGGACGGGCGTTGTCATTCATAAACACAAATTCAGCACCCATGGCGCCCCGAAACAGACGTACATGTTGTTCCAGAATGACATCCCGATAGATGTGGCGTGTCATCGTTACACTCTGAACATGCAGGTCAGTTCTGGAACCAAGAATAATTCCTCCTCAAACGAGCCATCCTGCACCAACGTAACGGTGTCTTTCAATGGTGTTCTCTTGGTGGTAACGGGTACCTGGCGCTCTCCAGATGAATGTCCGGCGAGAATCAGACTCCAAACTAAACCTGGACTCGTCGGAAAACATCACACAAGACCACTGTTGCGGTGTCCACAATGCATGCTCTCTACTCCAGGTTAATCGCAGGCGACAGTGAGTTGCGGTAAGTGGAACACATCTGACAGGCCTACGAGCATATAGACCAATGTGCCCTTAGCGTCTGTACACGGTCTGCCTTGAAACTGTCGTACCGGTAGCTGAAGAGATCTGACGAGACAGGTCTGATGCTGTACTCCGTCTGTTTCTTTTGGCAGTAACTGCCAAATAGCGGTCCTCATTCAGCGTTGTAACTCGGGGGTGACCTGTGCTGTAACGTCTACTCACATTACCATCATCCTGGAATCATTGCCAAAGCCTGGAGATGACACTCTGGGCGATTCCAAGTTCCTCGGATACTTCCAGCTGGGTACGTCCACATTCCAGTCGTCCGATAATTCTGCCACGTAAAACATCATCCAAATGCCTCCTTTGTGCCATAACTATGCGGTTTTTGCACTGAAAGGCTTTCACAGCGCTTGTGAACAATTTTACTTCTTTGCCACCATTCCTTATATACCCCTCTCTTACACTCTCGTCATTGTGACGTACCATCCACGCCATCTGGTGGTTTCCTGTAATTTGTATATTCTTCTTCAAGATGTGTGTGATCATTCCACAGGTGAAATCTTTATTTTAGAGATCAATTTCTGTGTGATTCTGAATTATCCTTAATTTATGGACATGAGTGTAGCACCTATAACCACTAAGTGCAATTTATGGTTGTAGCAATGAATGTAAGAAATTTCCTTATTGAGTTGATTTCTTTATTGAAGTTTCTTTACTTACTTGAGTTTAGCCTGCATACCACCGTATGCTCCAGCCGGCAGCACCATCGTAGCATTGAGAGATGATGTTCTTTGGATCCAGTCCCAGTTTATTAAGCTCATCCAGAATTGTTGTACAGACCACATCTGCAGTAGCAATGCTAACTAAATGTTCAAATGGACTTCCTTCTTTTACTGCACGGATGACGATAGATACATTTTCAGTCCTATTTATGTACTTTGTTCCATTCACTTTGATAGTGAAGCAGGGGCGTAGGCAAGGGGGGGGGAGGGTTAGGGGGTCATAACCCCCCCATGAGGAATTTTTTGCCATACAAAATGTATATTCTTCACTCCTTTATCACACACATGTATGCATATATGTGAGTTGCATGGAACATCTGCTCCCGGAACACTCCTCGCAATTTCTTCTTGAACCATTTTTGCCTATATAGAAATAATTTCATTCTGCATTCCCGGAGATTTGTATGTAGCATTCTTCGGTATTCTGGTTATAATATCAGCTAGTTTGTTGTCCTTTCTAAGTGTATATTCAAAAAACTGCCTGCATAGACCTAAGGAAGTTATCGTAATGCATTTCGAGACAAACCTGATTTTGAACAATCAAAGTTGTATTCAATTTAGGTTCCGATTCAGATAGAGACCATGATACGGCCGCTTGTATAACCCAGAAACAGGGTGGGCACAGAATTTAGCAGGGTGGGCACGGCCCTCGTAGGCCCACCCGTAGCTACGGGCCTGGTCTTTTCCTAATTTTAGACTTTTAACCTTTCATGAGGTCACTGTGGTCTTTTCCTGGTCTGAGTAACTGTGGTCTTTTCTTAGGAGTGATTGTGGGTGAAATTAAGGACTATCACAGGGCCCATGCTGCAGGAAAGTCCTGGAACAAACTTTTGATTCACCCCCTGCCAGGCCAATATAACCGAGCCCATCCGAGCCCGAACAGAATCGTGACCTCGGCCTAGAGCCCACGTGTAGCTAATTGTCCGTAATCGCACAACAACATCATACTAAAGACTAGTTTTCATAAAAATTCTAGTCTTTATTCTAGTCTTAAAAAATCTCCTTTTAGCACCAATATATACACATGTGTGTGCGTATGCGTGTGTGTGTGTGTACGTATACACCCATTTTCATTAAGCTCTTTTACAAAGAATTTCCACGCCGCGGCGCTCCGCCGCCTCCGGAATTCTGAGGCCGTTACGCCGCTGCCGCGAATTTCCGTGCGGCGCGGACCTCTAGAGTGGCAATGTCTCCAGGGGCAGAGGCTTGCCACTGGAAAAAAAAAAAAAAAAAAAAAAAAAAAAACATCCCATCATCTTCTACCGAAAATCACTTTATAATAAGAATTGGCATAACCAGTGAATGTCTAATGTTTAGTGCAATCCTTATTATGTTCTTCTACCCTGAAATCTCCGTTTTATTTTTAAATGTCATTTAACATGTTCATTCATTCATCTCTTCGACTGAGATCACAGTTCAACACAGCGCTTATCAACAGCGAAACAAATTTATTTTCTGTTTATATGCACGTTCTCAATGTTCCATTTAAAAAATTATGTTATTTGAGACTGGATGTACATTTTTACAAGTTCTTATTTGAATTTGTTTGTACACTAGCGATAATAAAAAAAGTCATAAAGAGTGTTCGTTTATTTTATTTTACTTATCCTATACAGTCATTAAGGCACATGGAACATATCGACGAGCAAAAAGACGCAGTTTTTAAAAAGATTTAACATCATTTATTTATTTCACTGAAAAATAAAGATGGAAATGAAATTTCTTGCCCATTGTATATACACACATTAATAGTCTATATATATATAAAAATAATTAATTAGATTCATAAATTTAGTTTTTAAGAGCTAATTAACTTTTTACATATTTCTATGAAATTATTTGAAAAGTATGTCAGTTTGGTGCACTACTGAGTTTGTCACCTTAAAATTTGGTATGGTATCATAAAACCTACTATCCGAGAATAAAAATAAGGTATTTTCATTTTGGCTGAAAATAAATAAAAATATTTTATACTAAAAAAAAAAAATACATAAATAAATAAAAAAAAATAAAAGAAACAAAAAATCATTTTTTCCAATTTTTTTTTTTTTTTTTTTTTTTACTCAGATTTCTAATGATAGGTATTTTTAAAGAAACAAGTTAGTTATACAATCAGCCAACTTTTTACAATCAGCAACATTCAACTTATTTCTTTAAATTGCAGAACAGGTTCCCCAGACAGCACATAAGCTTAAATCAAGCTTGACATTTCAATCCATTAGCTTGATTATTGCGCTGATGGCGCCATCTGTCGCTGTAGGCGAGAAGGAGAATGGACATTGAAAAGTCTAAGGGGAAGGAATGAATGGGATAAGCCCCTCTGAAGTGTAACACGAGGGCAGTTTTAGTTTTATTTACATCTAATTAACATTAGTAATTCCATTAACTAATTAATTAGCCCTAAAAATAAACTTTAATATAATTAACACAATTTATTTAGTTAATATACTTCACTTTATGGGTGGTAGAATGAGGCGGTTTCCGGCCGCTACAAAATAATTTATCATCAGTCATAAATGTACTTGACCATAGAATTAAAAAAAAATTCTATATTTCCAAATATGGAAAAATTCTTCAAAATAAAATACAATTATACTACGAAATTGATTTCAAAATCAGCCGTTTGTCTCGATTTTGGAAAGTTTTAAAACGTGTGCTGCTGTTAAGTTTATATTATGTTTATTTCCATATTAGTAGAGTCTCTAAATAACACATAACATTATTTTAATTTTGATGCATCCAATGGAAAAATAAAAGAAACAGATCAACATATAGGAAAATAGATCTCGCCAGAAAACGGCGTGAACAGTCACTTCAAACTTTAGTCTCATCAGCTCAACTCAGGTTGGCTGAGTGGTTATGACGCTCGCCTCCCAACCCAAAGGTCCCGGGTTCTATTGTAGCCGCGAACACTTGATGGAAACAGATAAAATTAAATTGAAATTTCAGCGTAGAGGGGAAAATGCGTGGCAAAATAAAATATGTGGGGCGAGTTCGCCGACCGGCGCCCCGTGTATTTAGGAAATTTTTTTTAGGAAAATTTTTTAGCTTGAAATTAAGCTTGCTATGTCAAGCTCAATGCAAGCTGGGCAAGTATAAACTAGAACACTTGATTCAAGCTTGCATTAAGCTTACACGCTTGAAATTTTCAAGCTTAATTCAAGTTTACTGACTTGATAAATCAAGCTTGCTGCAAGTTTGATGCAAGTTTGCTGTGCTGTCTGGGTCTACAATTTATAAGACATCAATATCCAAGCAGGCTCTGTGCAACAGCTTTTCTACGAATAAAAACAATATTCTCATTTTATTACTCAATTTTTATTGAAAAATTCAATCATAAAAAAAGGTTCTTTCAAATCGTATTACTTTTGTGGTACTCTTAGTTTCAAAATCTATCTACTGCGACAAGGTGAAATTATCAGTTTTTAATTGTCCAGAGCCAAAAATCTCATAAAAAGCATTATTATTTTACATTTTAAAACTTAACACAAAAACAAAGGCAAGCTAAACGCTTCCCAAATTTTTTACTTTTAGCTTGCTGGGCGTTACTGAATTGCATTAACTGTGCAACACTAAAAAAGCAGTCGTCCTTTCCAAAAAACTTTCCATCAGATCGAGTGGATACTGAGGAGAGTATTCGGGTATTGCCAGAGAACGCGAAGGGGCGCCGAAAAGTAGAAACAAAGTGAGGACTTAGTATCCATAAATTCGTCGACATCAGAGTCCGACTCACTTTTTGAGACAGTGAAACTCGGAACTCGGTGCAGCGAAAATCATGTTAGGCGAAAAAAATGAAACTGCTTAATTCAAAATGTTTAAAAAGTATTAAAAATACAGTTTCAAGCCCAGAAATATAGCAGTTATACAAGATAACGAGGGAATCCAAGCACCAATTTCAAGAGCTTAGATAGAAATGATTTATTTTGTATATTGTTGCAAATTTATCATATGGACAACAATACGTCCATATTGTAGCTTTGAAACAGTAACTTGGCATTGTTTACAACAATGTAGTGAGGTATCAAATACCATTTTATTGTGTTCATTTGTTTACAGAAATTTTTGCGTTATGTTGCGATGAGCTGGTTTAACAACAAAACTGTAAAAGCATGCTTTTGGGGATATTTATCTATCACTGGTAATTTGTCTCACCCAGATACACAGTCATCTCTGAAACTACAATGTCACTTAGCCACATTAGTCTACATTTTTTAGAGAATCAAATCAATAGTCAATCTACTGGTGACAATTTATACGTGCTGTGGCGTAGTGGTCTGTTCCATTATGTTCATACCCTGCATCACACAGGCCTCTCAATTGGTCCTCTTTTTTAAAAATTAAAAAAAAAAAGAGGACAGACTGAGAGGCCTGATCACATGACTTGGTTGGCAAAAGGGAGTAACCAAAGTGCCAGCACCGCAACCTGTCTTTCTCGTCAGCCACGCCACAAACATGTCCTTTTTCAGCACCGTGAAATCTATAAGCAAAACCCAATTTATATTGCAACAGATATTGCAACATTGAGGAACAGAAAATCCGTCAAGATTTGTTTTTCAGTGTTATAGTTTATGGACACTCCTTGAAGGTGCCCTTGAATGACTCTGATCTGCTAATTTCAATTTAAATCGTGAACAGAACAAAAGCATCTCTTAAATAGTGGTACCTCTAGTAAACTGTTTATAACCAGAATTTTCGCTTCAAGGATTAAAATGGGCGTCCATTTAAAGTGTTTAACGGCTTATCAGCTGGAAGCGCAACTCGTGGTATCCTATCCACAAGGTTTAAATTATTAAAAGTGCCTCTAAAAATATAAATACCTAGAATTACGTTCTTCCATAACTATCCAATGTTACAGAATATTTTTTTCAACTTCCTTAAGTTATAACATTATTCATTTGAAAACTGACAGTATTACTTTATTTCTTTTACGGCCGTCAAAAACATAACGTCATAAATTAAAAATTGATAAAATCTCTCTCAAAGTTTACGCCGCATTAAAGTAAATTTCCAATTTACGCGATTCTAAATAGCTCTTCGAGGTTAAACAGTTCGACACCATACACGATATTATACTATATTAGAAGTTACGGAATTTTCGTTTTTACGAAATAGATGCGAAATATTCTTATAATTACCACTAGATGCAAAATATAAGCAGCTTGTGAATACTCGCGAATTTACGCGAAAATTTCTTATTTTTGCGAATAAGTGCAAAATATAGCTTAAAAAAAAAAAAAAAAAGCCAAGGGGCCAAGTCTAAGTTCGCTTTTCGTATGAGTCATTCGGCTTCTAATAAGGCTTATTCGTAAAAAAAGCATAATTTTCAACAGATAAAACCAAAAGATTGGATAAGATAGGATGTTACCGAGCTACACATTGCTTGGTTCATGCATGTTCTTTGGAGCATAAAACTTGAAACATCACACTATTTTTAATCATGTAAAACCTATGAAACACCTTGCGTATTTGCCACCCATGGCGATTTTTCATAATTTGACGGCTTAAGTATATGTATTGTTAATAATTAGTTCTAAGAAAACAGTACTTCATATGTTTTTCTTTGATGAAAACTACACAGCAGCTAGAATAGCTTGCCACCAATGGCGATTTTTCATTATTTGGCGATTTTCAGATGCTCATAACTGATAATTACTGCTCATGTAAGGTTACCGGGAAAACCGTTATCGATATATTCATACATATACATAATCCTTTGCAGATTGGCATAATTAGCACCTCGAAATATATCAACTCGCCGCGCTGGCAAATATCCAAGCTAAACTATAAATGCTTTAATGGCATAGCTAATGCCGCCAAATATTTCTAATGGTACTAAATACCCAAGATGAACCTAATCGTATTTACTAAATTATGCATTTTAATTATTTTTCTTTTTCAAGACTAGGGGCCAAGGCCCCTAGACTCGATACGCTCGCTTTTCGTATGAGGCATTCGGCCCCTAATGAGGCTTTGTCGTGAAAAAGGCATAATTTCAGCAAGCAAAACCCAAAGGTTGGATCAGATAGAACATTACCGAGCCAACAGAGCTACACATTGCTTGGTTCTTGCATGTGCCTTGGAACATAAACATTTAAACTTAGCACTATTTTTAATTATGTGAAAACCAAGGAACACCTTGAGTATTAGCCAATTATGGCGATTTTTCATAATTTGGTGACTTGCGTATATGTATAGTTAATAGTTGGCTCTAAGAAAACAGTACTTCATATGTTTTCTTTGAGAAAACTACTGAACAGCTAGGATAGCTTGCCATCAATGGCGACTTTTCCTTATTTAGCGATTAACACAACCTATAATTTCTGCTCATGTAAGGTTCCCGGAAAATCGTTATCCATATTTTCATATACATAATCCTTTGCAGATTGGCATATTGAGCACCACGAGTTATATCATCTCGCCGCGCTGACAAATATCCAAAGCGTACTATAATTGCTATAATGGCATAGATAACGCCACCAAATATTTCTACTGGTAGCAGATACTCCAGCTGAACCGAACCGGCTTTAAAATAATCTGCATTTTAATTATTTTTCATTTTCAAGATACTGGGTTCTAACATTTCGGAACTCGCGGTTTAGATTCACCCTGCTTGGAAAGATACCATTTTGCCAGATCGTACCTAATGCCAAGATGGCGCTTTTAAAATAAGTTACAATTAGTTATTCTGTTTTGGAAAAATGAATAATCGCTAATTCTAAACTCCTGTTGTCTAAGCGAACTTACTACATATTTGAAAATTGTCAACTTTGTGTAACACTCTTTGAGTTATTTATTTTATTTACTTTCTAATTTGGCGTAAAATGGGTGTAATTTTACTTCATGTTTGTCAATTTCACGCGATTCTACATACTTGGAATTGCTTTGTTGCAAAGGAATGAATGATTTTATGCCAAATATGGCAACCATTACGTTTATATTTTCAGTTTTTTATTAATATCTTCTAAAATAATTCGATTTTCGAAATTTAAGTCAGCTTATCTGGTTCCTCGGAATTTTTTGAATCCGTGGACACCTTAGTCGAAACCTAAATCCCCACGGTTTAGGAGGAGATAGCGGAACAAGCTCTTTACAGCGGCGGCGGCGACGACAGCTGCCGTTTTTTTTTTTTTTTCTTTTCTTTTTCTTTTTTTTTTTTTTTTTTTTTTTTTAGAATAGAGAGATAGTGAGTGCTTAACATTAACATTTTGAAACACGCTGTTTAGATTCACTATGAATGAAGAGATCGCATTTTGCCAGATAGTACCTGATGCCAAAATGGCGCTTTTTAAATAAGTTACAATTAGTTTTTCTGTTTTGGAAAAGCGAATAATCGGTAAATCTAAACTCCGGTTTTGTAAGAGAACTTACTATTTGAAAATCGTCAATTTTGTGTAACACACTGTGACTTATTTATTTCACATACTTTTTAATTTGCCGTAAAATTGGTGTAATTCTACTTCATGCTTGTCAATTTCACGCGATTCATGTAACTTGGAATCGCTTTGTTGCAAAGGTAAGAATGATTTTATGCTGGCGAAAATTGCCAAACCTTGCAACCATTATGTTTATTATTTCAGTGTTTTATTAACATCTTCTAAAATAATTCGAAATTTAAGTCAGCTTATCGGCTTCCCCGGAATTTTTCGTGGGCATCTTTGTCGAAACTCAAATCCCCACGGTTTCAGAGGAGATAGCAGAACAAGCTTTTAACAGCGGTGCCGGCCGTTACTTTTTTTTATTTTATTTTATTTTTATTTTTTTTAGAATAGAGAGAAAGAGGCTTTGAATATATATAAACTTTCTTTGTACATGAAATTAAGTACAACAATTGATGCCTACATTCACACTGGTCTATTATTTTTGCCCATATGTGGTTTCAACTATGACCACTTTAAATTATATGATCGAAAATTTTTTGAAAATTCCTTTCTTCAGATCACTTCCTCAAAATGAGCTGATTGATGGGTACGCCCACTTTCATCGCCTAATGTTACAATCAATAAACATGGAATGAAGATTCCAATGTTACGAGCGAACATAATTGCGATGTAATAAATGCTCTTGTGCAACTATTGCCGAAGCAGCTTTACATCAGAGCGTTTGGAGCCCAACTAACAGCGTTAGAAGCAAAACGTTTTAGCATTTGTAATGTCGTCGTTACAGACAGAAGAACGACTCTAAAACAGTGAAATGTTGAAATGACCAGAAATTAGCTTTTAATTAACATTGAATACAAATTTTAAGTGCATAAAAAATGTTTTATATGCGAGTTTTAGCGAAATTTTCGTTTTTAATTTGCAAAAATTCCGTACCTCTAACTATATTATATTCTTCTATTGAATCCTAGAGGACTTGAATAGTTAAATTAATTTCGGATTGTTTAATTAGATTTTTATTTCTGAGCAAGATTTTTAATTTTTTTATATATGTAATGGGAACATCGAAGGCCGGTGGTGCAACGGTTAGCTCACTGTGCTGCCGTGCCACAGGTCCGGGGTTCGATTCCCGGCCAGGGCAAGGTTCACTCAGCCTTTCATCCCTTGAGTGGGTCGATTAAATGAATTCCAAGCATGCTTGGGAGTTAAACACTGGGGGCTTCGCGTCAAGCTGACCACCTGGCCTAGGCATACGCTTTCGCACCCCCAGAGCCTATGGTTGCGAAGGTGTAGTTGGAGAGCGCAGGCCTTGGCCCGCAATTGGGCTGTTGCACCAATGTTTAACTTTAATGGGAACGTTAGATTATGAATTTTAAAATGAAAACGACTTATTAGCTATGCTACGATAGTGTGGAATAAAGCACAGTATATCATGCTACGTATTTGTGTACATTAAATTAAAACTGTTTGTTCCTTTCATGTTTAAATGAGTGTCTTACAGCTAACTGAACGATAAGTAACCCTATGTTAATATATCTTCCCGGTAGTTTCATCAGAAGTAACCACCAGAAATTAAGTATACGTATATATATATACATATAGTCGTCAGCGTATAACATGCACTTTCAGCTTTAAATAGTTACTTCATTTTTTAGAGTGCGTGTTATGCTCCGAATATAAAATGCTAAATTGAATTTCTTAACATAACCTAAAGTTATTGATGGGTGTTATACGGTACATTATATTAAAAGAACTGCTGCTTAGGATTTGAACTCGCCAAGACTTTTTTGCTTCTTCGTTTGACAGCCGGAAACTTTTCATTTTCTCACTAATAAAATTGACGGTATTGTTCCCGGGAGCTAAAGTGGCTCCAAGATGATACAGATCATTATAGATATAAGAAAGGAGGAACGGATGGTGATTTCCTATATGATTAGTTTTGTTTCTCGGAAGGTATGAACTCTTATAGCATTATATCGTACTGGGAGGAATAAGGGTACATTCATTTATGAAAGAAATGACTTACGTGTTCGGCCATGTGAATTACATAGAACTTAGTGACTGACTTTCTTTTCTCTTTTCGTGGAAACATATGGATCATAGGAACTCATCAAACCGAAGATAATTTCTCAGAGAGACTTGTAGCGTCTTAACAAATGGTTGAATGTCCATCTTATAAACCGCTCTTAGCTCAGGAATACGGCATGTTTTGAAAGCTAGGTAAATGAATTGTAACGAAATCTATCGATTAATCGTAAAATGCCCGTTTAAACACAATATTATTTACCCAAGTTAAGTTTGCGTAGAGAATATTAAGCCCATTCATTTTTCGCTGGGGATATGTGGCAGCAACATTGGCCTAGTGTGGCTGAACATTATTATTTTTTTTTTTTTTTTTGGGGGGGGGTCATGAAAGATTTGGAGGAGCAGAAACGAGAAGTTTACAAGGCCGTACCCAGGGGGGGACCAGGGGGTCCGTTCCCCCCTGAAATTTAAAATTTTGTTAACAAAACAATAATAATGAAGCATTTATGTGAAAAATTTAACCTTTTTCACCTTTTGGTTCCCCTCCCCAAATTTTTGATTCCCCCCCCCCCCCCCCCCCGAAATTTTTTTCTGGGTACGGGCCTGGAAATTTGTTTGGATTTTCCAAACAAATGTTGAAAATAAAAAGATTTTGAGACAAAGTTGGGAATGGGAGCACGGCTCTCTGTGCCTTTGCGATAGACAACAGGGATTTGTCTCCTGTGTTCAATGCTGCTTGCGCTTGCGAAAAATCCTGCCGCCGCCGCTTTGAATTTACAGATCAAACCTAGGAAGCAGCGAAGACTGTAGAAGGGGGATTGCAGATTGCAACCGTTATGTTACAACGAAAGGCATGAAACAGGCTAAAGAAGTGAATAATGCTCAAGTACTTGTTTCTAACTGATCTTAAAACATTCTGTTTTCCTGGTTGTAAAATTAATATCATAATGTAACTTTCAATCATTCCGACTGACAGCATATTGTTTGAAAACTCAATAAAATAAACTCTTACGTTAATTGAAGACGATCATCATTAAAATACCGTTTTTTTTTTCTTTTCCTGACTGATTGCTTGATAAAATCAAGGAACTAGGCAAAACAAATCTTTTACACTATTTACAATTTCCGTTTTAGAAGAATTGTGAAACAAACGGAAAAAAAATGACATTTTCGCAGAAAATGATAATTTAAAGGTGCATATGTACATGTATATATTCAGAAGTTAAAAACAGGAAAATAACTATAAGCAGAAGTATCAAAGAAAAGTGTCTGCTAAAGAGGAGTGAAATACATTATGGGTCTTAAAAAAGTGTCCGTTAACGGGTAGTGTCCACTAATCAGAAGTGTCCGTAAATGGAGGTTTTACTATGTACATATATGTAATATTTTAACCCATTTATGCCTAGTGTCCCTTTTTTGGGACGGCATTTTCGCTATTAGTCGAAAACGTTATTTATTTTTCCTAGCCTTTGTTCATGAGTATTGAGCCTCAACTCTACAAAATATTTTAACATGACCAAGTAGGATGTTGATATTTCGATTTTTATGCATAATGATTTTAAAAGAAATCATCCCTTGTTCAAGAATTTGGCATCAGAAATTTATCTATTATTTCTGTTATCAGTAAAAATCGAAGGAAGTCGCAAAAATATCCAGGCACAAATGGGTTAAGGAATGTTTGTATAAAAATAATGTGACTTCTTCTCTACCATTTCGCGTTTCAAATTTCTGTTTTGAAATTGTTACTTTGACTTTAAGTTGGTTTTTCCACAACACGTAGGGTCTTCTGCACTTTTTTTCCCCTGGCCAAGCCTCATTTTCGGTGTAAAAGGTGGAGTCCAAATTTATTTTTTGCTTTGTAATCAGCGAATGGAAATGCTTTGATTCTTCTGAAATGATCACGTGCTGATGGCGCAAGCTGTCAATCAACGAGTATGGTTCTCTCCTGACGACAGGATTCGCTCATTCGGATTTCTGCACGACAGTTATTAAGACATGTTATTTAGCCCCGGGTAGCACCCGCGTTGCATTTACTTATGTTTGCTGTTTGAATAATTAATAAACTTATATAATAAATTAATAAGTTTAAATATAATGAGTCTAATCAATAATTGGACTTACTGAAGTCATGTTATATATATAATATAAATCCTCTCCTTTACCTCTGACAGTACCTGATATGTCATAAGAATAAAATCGGTTTTTTAAAAAAACTTTTTTAATTCATCGTAAGCATTTTTCTAAAAAACCATTTTAAGTTGGACCATTTGTTCAGATTACATGAGGATTGCATGTTCTGTTGTTTTAAATGGAGAGCTTTCCGCGCACTTTATATTCTCATCAAGGGAACGAAAAAAATTATGAGCATTAGTGAATTTTCAGACGTTGGTTTTTTGATTAAAAGATTAGATTTCTCAAAAGTGAGTCAGTTGAAGTATTGACTTTTTCAGTTCTGTTTGAGATACACTCTCTTGAAAAAGGTTTATTAATTGCTTATGAAACAATCATCAGACGTTTAACTAATGATCAATATTTTCTTTTCTTAATTTCCTTATATATTACAATAATCAGCATTCCATTGATCAACAAAAACAGGAGAAAAAAACAGCTTCGAGTTGATATTCTCGGCATTTCTTAATTAAATAGATAAAGGTTAAAGTTCAGTGTGAAAGTCCAGAGTCATAGCTTGAAGAATGTCGGACGCCAGCCGAGGCTTCTCCTGAATCAGTTTTTCCCACTCTTTGGACTGCAAGATGTCGTGTTTGCGTTGTCGGAACAGGTAGTTCACTGCCTTCTTCAGCTTCGTCTCGGAGTGAAAGTCCGCCACGGCGGCTATTCGACAGACGTTCCTCACGTCCAGGCACGCCATCAGGGTCTCGACGCACGCTCGCTTGAGTTCGTCCAGGCAATACCTGTGTGCGGCGGGCAACAAGCCGGCGGCCCTGTCAACGCTGAATTCGTCGACTCGGCCGGTATAGACGTACTGGAGAAAGCTGTCCACGACGGAAGAGTCGACGCCTTCAAGTTCGATCGTGTCGGTGCACTGGTTCTCTTGGAGCTGGGCTTCGAGCGCTTTTGAGCGGGAAGCCAGGATGGCTTTGTGAGCGGGAAACTGCTTCTGTTCCACTTGCAGGGTGACGTCGGAAAATCGACCCGTTTCCAGAAGTTCCCTCAAGTCGCCGGATAGGGTAGAAGATTTCACACGTTCTGGAAAAAAAAGGAAAAAAGAGTTAAGAGAATTGGAAATGGAACAGTGGTAACAGAGTTGTGTGAACGGCACTAGATGGAATTCATCGATATTGAACAACTGGATGGACTGCGTCAATGGCAACCACTCTGAAAAAAATACAGCTGCTCCCATCAATCGATTTTAGTACCAGCAACTTGGCAGCCGAAAAAAATTGCCAATTACGTGTCACACCGCCAAAGAATTTCTTTGACACGCGATTTTGGATGGATCGACATGATGCTGGTACCTAAACCGAGCTATGGCAACAACTGCATTTTGTTAACATTGAGCAATGTATCCAGCTGTTCTTTCTATATCTGTGATGGAATTTGTCCCAGTAAGCTCAAGACAGTCGGAATCCTTACCTATTCCATAGTTGCCAACTCTTCCGATTTTTCCGGAAGATTTTTCACCACTATCTTCAAACAGTTTTATTTTACAATAAAATTTTGGACTTATTTTGAGGTTAAATTCGTAAGTTGACTCACCGCCACTCATATAGTTAGAAGTTTCAGAAAAACGCAAAATTTACGCAGTCTTTTCTTGCTAAGATAGGTTGAGATTTTTAGACGAATTCCAGATCTGAAATTGTGTCGAAAGAAATTTCAACAGTCTCGTTTTGTTGCATACATCTCTTTGTTTACTCGAAAAGTATTCGAGTAAAAGTGAAACTTCCCATGTTGGGTTCGTATATTAAAATTTATTTATCAAAAAATATGAATTAGGTTATGTATAGTGTTTTATATTTCTGCCGAGTTTTACGCTTTTTAGACTAATTAATAATTCGCAAAGCTAAAATAAGAAATTTCGCTTATACTCGCATACTTTTTTGAGATGGTGCGCAACTCTTCGGCTCTTATCGGCGGTTATATCAAAGTTCTAGAAATGCTTACTCGTTTGGTGACCCTTTTTGGGGAAGTGTCAGTCCGTCGCTGAAACTTCGCATGAAAGAAAAGAGAGAGGAAGTTCAAAGTATATTCATTTCTGCCCAACAATAAAGTCAGGGTACTTCAACACATACGACTTCCAGGACACTAATAAAATGTTACATTGACTGACTGATGAAATGTTCTTGCAGGAGTTCCCTTGGAACTAGGCCTTTAACTCCAGTAGGTGTAGATCTTTTTAGTATTTTCATCTTGTTTTGAGTCCTGAAAATGTTATCCGTAAGTTCAACGTTAGCAAAGTTATCCGGCGTAAATGCTGTGATCAGATAACAACCTAAGTATTACCGCTCAGGAAGCAGCGTTTTAAGAGATCAGTATTCCTGGCTACCGAGCCATGCTCAGAATCTAAAAATTCCTTAAGTGTAAAATTTTGGGTATGTAAATGCCTTGACACGTATCAATAGTCTTCATGATTATCAAAGATTTACATCGCTGTCGGATCACTCATTCATTATCAGGGAAGCTTTGGTCGGCATTCAGTGTTACAACGGCACTGTTTTGAAAAGGGATGCTTAATATTCGGTGGTCGGTGCCATCAGGGTTGAGCAAAAAATCGGTATAACGTAAGGTGCTTCCTTTCCTTATGCAGCAGAGAATACGTCAGCTAGGGTGTCAGCGAAGATCTTGGCTGATACAATTGTTATCGTTCATGCATTCACTAACAGAGTCTTGTTTATCTCAGACATATATCTGTCCATATTGAAGATGTTCAAATTTAGCATTAGGAATTTGAGTTGGCTGAACTGTCAAATGAATGAGTTTATGCAAAAAATTCATCAAGTCTGTTATAGACTGTTAGCAACTTAGCTGTACACACCGCAATCGTTAATAATTTCACTCGTCATGTTCCATGAACAAAGATATTGCAAAGTATGCGTTCAAATTTAGAATTCTGTTATGAAATTTGGAATGTGGATGCAGAGCTGCCAAATCTCCGGCTTTTTCCGGGAGATTTCCCACCACAGTTTTTAGACAGTTTAATTTTGGCTTAAATATTCGGACTTATTGTAAGTATAAATTTGTAAGTAAAAATTAGTGGTGGGAAATTTCCGGAAAAAAGCCGGAGACTTGGCAGTTCTGGTGGATGGCATCGAAGGAACAAACTCACCAATTATTAGGAAATTCCTAATGTCCTACATTAATCTTACGGGGATTTCATGGCTGTGTGGGTTTGAACACCCCTCACTGCCAGCCGCCTGCGAGCGGTGAGCTCTCGGGTTCGAATCCCGTTAATCTATGGCTGTCCTTCTCTCCCCCCCCTTCTCCTGTGTTTGTACTTCTTTTGTGTTCTATGTTATCAATAAATGTTCTATGGAATTAATAAATGTCAAATGGATAATCAGGGGTATAAGACCATCTTCGAGATTGCAGTCAGAAACCTCAAGAAATTAAAAAAAAATCAATCTTACCGAGTAAACAACAGTCCCCAAAATAATTTCTACTTAGTTTTTACTCTTCAGGAAAATACAAACCTCCACAGTGAATGCAAGCCATGTTAAAACGTTGTAAACTATGACAGTAAGTATCCGCATTTGAGGCAGCTTTGTAGATACTTAGTCTGTTTACTCGAAAAGTACTCGTCGACTTCTAGCTATTCTACGTTGTTCTCTTTCCAAATGTTCTGTTTCATCTGCTCGTGCTTGAGCTGTAGGTTAACGCATTTGAGCCACGCGCTGCTGCGGGTGATCATGTTTCCACAGCTCGTTTTAGAGCTACACTTTGATGCATTTACGTCTTTGTTGTGTGATAAATCTGTGATAATTCTTTAATTTTGAAATTTTAAATTTCTCTATAGTGCTTCAATTTAAACATAAAATACATATTTTTTCTAATTCAAAGAAAATGCATCTTACATAAAAAAAATTCTATAAACGTAAATTCAATCTTCTTACATAAATATATATGCTATAAAAAAGTATAATCTTACATAAGCATGATTTAAACATAATTTTCTTTTATAAAATCACACTCAAGAAAAGAAAAAGTGCAACGCAATTTAAATTATTAGTACAAAAGCATACTTCGAAATCCTAAAATCAAACACAGAATAGATCAAAAATATTCCTTCGCTATAACTTTATAATAACTTTAACAACTACTTAAACGTTGACAATAATAGAACAAACGGATGGACTGGGGAAAAAAATGAACTTCTAAACTCGAATAAATCAAAAATACATCGTATTCTACTATATAGTTACGGTGATACCTGACTCTAACACAATTCCAGTTGAACCACTCAAAAACAAAACTTCTAACATCATTAATCCAAACATATTAAAAAGTTTTTGCCTAAGAACGTAAAATTTATACCGTTTAACGTTGGTGTGATCGGCCTGAAAATTTTTATAATTCTGTAAAAAAAAGTAAAGAAAAAAGAAATCTGAAAATCCACTTGTTCCCTGATTTTTAAGTGATTTTTTGCTATTTCAGCTCCATTTCATTTCCAAGAATACAAAAGCTTATCATTTGTGTGTCAAAATTATATATTGCAAGTGACATTGGCATCATATTGAAGTCACGGTTATAAGGCTTTGAAGGGAAAATTACGATTCCAATTCGCTTAAAATAGTTTTTTTCTAAATTACTACCCAGTTTAGTTTTTTTCCCCTCCAAAAATAAAATGGTTTTCTATGCATTAAGAACCTATATAGGGAGGATCTTACCAAACGAAATGTTTCGAATGGAAAAAATGTTTCTGCAGATTATGAAAATCCGATTTCGATATATAATAAAAATTGAATACGAGGTTATTTTATTTTAAGTGGGTAAGATTAAATATTCTGAGTGTAAACATTCTATCACCCGTTGTAATTGTCTCCAAAAAGGGTTTTATCCTTTAGTTTAATAATAATACACAACACAAAACAACACAATCTAACCGACAGATAAATAAGAATGGTAAAGTTATTAGAAAAAATCTTAGTAACCAGAGATTTCAGCCTCCCAATTTACTGATTCCCCATATGGGCAACCTCCGATCTGCGGACCGGATGGGGCCCGCCACGGCTTTTAATCCGGCCAACAGAACAAGTCAAAACCTCGTATAAAACCTATATAACCATTAAACATGTCTGACATTGGCGTAGGGCATTCTGATGTAGGATATTATCGTGCCCGTGATTTCGCCAACATCCTAAAGTTAGACCCATGAATTCGCTATCATCGTAAAGTTTTGCCCGCAACTTTTCAAAGGTTGTCCATACCTAGCGTAGGCGATCATAAAATAAATGAGTTGAAATCATCTGCGGTGAATCAAACTATGTGAAATAAAACTGATGGCTGATCACGTGCAAAATTAATTTGAATTTCGGTTGTGAGCCTAATTCAGGAATCGATCGTATCATTATAAATTTTTTCATCGGAATTTCAAAGATCGTTTCATTATAAACGGTTGTCACATAAAATAAATCGTCAGGTTAACTACATTTAAATATTTATCGTCAACTTGGCGGAATAAGGCAGTTAAAGTAGAATTCAAACTAGTGCCGTAATAAAAAACTCGGAATTTTCATGTTTACGTCAAATGATCTTTTTTTCTTTCTGTGTATAACTGCAAAGGGTGTAAATTTCATGTATTTTTGAAATTCGCATCTCATGGTTCAGAAACAAAAATACTTGAAAAATATTTACAGTACCTATAGTTTTAGTATCAACGCGGAAATACATTTAGTTTTACGTGAGTTACAAAAGGGTGCAGTAATAAATGCAGGCAATTTTTGACATAAAATTTTCGACTAGTTTTATATTAATAACTATGAATTAAGAATAATTAAATTATTTACGTATATTCCAAGAAGGTGCTAGCGGAATGGCAACAGGGATTGGTTTTCTCTTTTTCTTTCGCTGGTTGCCAGGACGACAATTTTAAATGAAAATAACCTTTTTATTCTAAAAAACTTTCGTAGCTGAAAGGTGTAATATATACTTATTAAAATATTTATATTTGTCTATGTACTGGATATCAAGTTCCATTTATTTTGTTTCTTTGCGAAATTAATTTTTACAATTATATATCGATGAGTCTATTTTTTAATCCGCCCCAAACTTATTTGAGCGTTCCTTTTACGAAGATAGCATCAACTGTGTTTCCCAAATGATCAATAGATGGCGCTACCGTCCAAAAGGACAATTTTACACTATGAGTGGTTCAGAGTGTTCTTTCAGTCACGTGACCTAGCTCAATCGTTTCAGAGGATTCTAAAGCATATTCGCGTTATATCTCGGGAAACAGTCCAAAATAACAGACTATTAGATCGAGCGCCATAGTGTAGCCATAATACAGGACCTTCACACTTTAGCTACTTACCGATTAAATGAATTCTCAATACCTCAAAAAAAAAAAAAAAAAAAAAAAAAAAAAAAATGTAAATACATCCAAAATCTCACACTGGAATTTTTTCATAAACACAAAGCTTTCCTTCAAGGTAGATGTTCGGAAAGATTTTATATTAGTTGGTGGTTACATTAATTCGGGCAGGGACTGTCAATTCGTCATTTTTTTTTTTTAACTTACCCATTATGTTCCTGGAAGCTTCTTCAACGTAAGTAACCGTGATGTAACACGTCACTTGGAACGATTTCACTCGTTCGAGGTACTCGGACGACATTAGGTCGTCGGTGCCATATTCTCTGGGATTCTCCGGCTTTGGTGACGATTCAGGTGCGGAACCATTGACAAAATAAAAATTCACTTCTTCTGTTCCATCGAATGCAACGACTTCGTCACCGTCGATGGTCAATTGCTGTGCCTCTCCCGAGCATGGCAAGAAAGTCAATTTTACGGGCATCCGGTACCTCAAGGAGGTAATCGACTCGGTGGTGATCTGGTGGACAAACAGCCCAATGCTATGCCCGTCCTTCCTTCCCTTGGGATATATCCTCAGGTTCCAGTTGACTTCGTTCGAAAATCCAGTCGAAAAAGTGGGGCTTTCCAGGCACTGTCCCGGCTCCAGAGAGCACCTATGCAAATTTTCAACGCACCACGAAACGGAAAAAGTCTCTTCTCTGAGATCCGTTTGAAAACAAAAATCCGCGTGCACTTCCTCCGTTTCCACCTTCTTGTCCCGTTTCAGCCTTTCGAACCATTTTTGGGAAGAACGGCGGAATTTGTGCAGTCTCTCCATGTTTCACGTTTGTGCGACTTTTTTCCTCCGACCATGAAAGACTAACAATGAAAGACTTTTTGGGAAAGCGAAGTAATGTTTATCTGAAAAAGCACAGATTATCGTTTCATACAATCCATGTGTGATTGTCTCACACAATGGTATCCATTTTCTTTCAGGGCAATCAGGGTTCGGCCCATCAAGTTTTAGTTTTGGAAAGATAACTTTTACTCCGTATCTTTTATGACGCAATACTGTGAGAAGATAACTAAATAACTCAAAATAACTGGTGTTTAAAACATAAAATAATAAAAATCTTTGTAAAATAATACCATAAATGTTACTTGAACGGCCTTGCAGCTGTTTCAAGCAAAATCTTTTTGCTCTTCATCAGTAGAAACAGACACCCGTTCCAAACTTCCGCGTTTGTTTCGTATATTAATATTTATTTGTAATAAAACATGAATTAGGTTGTGTATAGTCAAAACTTTTTATATTGTTACGAATTTTCGGGGCAACCCACTGCTCTGGGGCTTAGAATATTTCAAAATTCGTATTCTACGCTTCAAATAGATAAATTTTGCTTATTATTGTATCAAAATCGGCCAACTAGAACCGGAGATAAAGGAGGTTTTAGTTTCCCGTATGTTTTTCTATGGGGTTTCTAGAAATCTCGAGAAATATTGGTCCTAGGGCCTCGTTCTCTTCACTTTTGGGAACTTATTCTTGTCGCCAAATTTGGCGATATTTCGCCAAATGTCGCCAAGCTTGACGACGTTTTGGTCATTTGGCGCGTTTTTCCAATGGGGCCTGGAAGTTGGTTTACTTGCATTAAACACGCATAGTAACCTAACATTTCTCTTCTATGACGTAATCGATATTCTCGCTTTATGTAGAATCTTCATGAAATAAACTTTTCTGGAAGTTGCCCGCAGCTTCTGCCTCCTCTATATATACCGGCGCGTTTCAGAAGCCGCAGTTCAGTGTGAGCTAGCACCCGCAGAGTGTTGATCAAGCTGTGAGTGAATACGCTTGCTTTGTGAATTGAAGCTGTGCTTTGGTTTGCTTTTCGAAGCTGTGTTTAAAGTGCTGTGTGCAAATTCTTCATAGCTATGTTTTAAGGGATTGTGTACGATATCCCTTGAATATTTTCACTGAATTTTTGCCTGTGAAAGTGATTTATTTTGTGTGAGAAATACAGCATTTGTGAGAGCCTCAGATCTAAGCGGACTCTTAAAAGCACATTACTGTTTAATTGTGCTTGTGAATTTTGTACAGCTGTTTGTTCTACGAAGTTCTAGAAGCAATAAAGTTGTATTCCATGCAGCCATAGACTATTGAAATGTTTTTGATACAGGGTGCAGCCATAGACTGTTGAAATGTTTTTGATACAGGGTACAGCCATAGACTGTTAAAACGTTTTTGATACAGGGTGCAATCGTAAACGACAAACTCGTTTCACGGGTTTTCGTAAGAAAACTGGAATGCGTATGTTTAGTGCTATTAGTGTTTATCAGTTTCTTTTGACTTTACGAACAGCTTCAGTTTATTTAGTTTCGTCACCTAGGAGACGTGTTTGTTTACAAGTCGCAAATGCGTTAATTTTGCTGAGGCGAGTTTTTAGTACATACTCAATATAAAATCAACAGGAATTTTAAAAGAAAGAGTGGCCATAATTGAAGTGCGCAGATCAAAATTTAGAAATTTCAACTTCATGTTTTCAAAAGTATTTAGCAAGAGAAGTTCAAATTTCTCTAATAACGGTTTAAATCAGCTTCAATCTCAATACTGAAACATGCATTTTTGAATTTACTAAAATGAAAAATACAAGAAAATGATTACCTTTGAAAAATTATGTACCTTCGTAGCAGTTTCTAACGTATGCATGAATTTCCTCCTCGAAAAAATAATATTTGCAGCTTCAGTAAACGTAAATTACTTTTCATAACAACGGACGCATTTCTTAAGAAAACAACGTGCAGCAAGTAATCTTCTCAACAGACTCAGTGAACCCAATTCGAGCTCAGTTTATTTCGTTTGAAACTAATCGCACTTAGTTTTGTATACGAACGCTCTAGTTTATAAACTGAATACACTTAGTTTTCTTTACGAACACTTTAGATCGAAACTCGTTGCACGAATGTAACTCGTTTGGCGTCTACGAATGCGGCCATTGTTTCAGATCTGGAATTCGTCTAAAAATCTCAATTTATCTTTGCAAGAAAATGTTAGATAAATTTTGCGTGCTTTTCTGACACTTCTAACTATGTGAGTGGTGATGTGGCGTCAGTACGATACTAAATAAACTCTTGACTGTTGTGTAGGAATTTACATGGGTTGCACAACCTATCAATTCTGTGCGTAATCTTTTTAGACCTGCTCATAGTACTTGCTTTAGAAACATTCGCAGTGATGTGACGTCACGTATTTCAATAACAAATAATATAATCTGCGTTTGAAGCAAAAAATTTCAAATTTTATATTTTTGGCCTTTATCAGTGACTAAGAAATTCAAACTATTTTAAAGAACATTGAATTAAAAGAAATCGTAAATTTTTCAAGCTCATTACGTCCACTGTTACTTTCTCGCACACAGCATAAATGATTTTATAATGCGTGGAAGCATGGTGTAATTCTATTAAAAATGTATGCCTTCTCATAATTCCCTTAATGCCTTTTTATCAGGTTGTAACGAAAGTTCTCCGCCAAATCTGCTTGAGTCAGCTCATGCGGCACCCAGCGATTGAACTTGTACATGAAGTTTATGTGATGCATAGTATGGCTAATGGGTATGGCATTAATGTCTAACTCTTTAGTTAGCTCTCAAGTAGTTAAATACTGATCTTCTTCCACAAGTTCTCGCAGGTGGCCCTCACCAACATCAATAGGCCGGCCAGATAACTCTACTCCTTGAATATCATAGACCCTGTTTTTTAACTTTCAGTACCAAACCTTCTCAGTGCCATATGATACAACATTAGAATTTAAATTACGCACATAATTCTTTGACATTCTGTAGCACTTTTTGCAACAGAACTGGAAGTAAATGGTGGTTCTAATCCAGTAACGTGATAGTTCCATTTCAGACACCTTGTACTTAATGATAACGATATTTTTTAACAACACAGTGTTCTAAGGCAAGTATCTTTCTTTCAAATGACAAATATCGTTTGACAAAATAAGAGCAAACGCACCAACGTGAACTGTTTGCAGGCGATATTTTTGGTGGCGGGAAACTTTCGTTACAACCTAATACATTCTTAAATTAACACAGATAACATAAAGGAATATTTATTCTATTATACAACCAGAAGTTTAATGAGAAAATGTTTTACATCTAAAAAGTTTTCCCATTGCTTTACACTGTTAGCGGCTCTACTTAGTATTATATTACAAAAGAGCCTAACTTTGCTGTTGGGCTTACATGAACAAAACTACAGCAAACCGCTGTACCGCATTTGGTTCTCTTCTCTTTTACCTGAATGCGAAGTTTCATTCAACAACAGAGTGTCACTTATAAAAGTTAATATTTTTTTTAAGTGTATGCTTTCTCAAAATTCTCTTAACCCTCTGGCTGATCATTCCGCGATTTCCACGGGCAACTCAAATGTAGCAAAATTTGCTCATCCCGCGATTTTCGTGGGTAGGTGTTTTTCTTCCTGTATTGAGGAGAGAATCCTGCGTTTTCACCGTTTAACCAGCGAAATAAATTAGATACAGTTAATTTAGGTTCTGACCAACACCTGTCGTTAGTCGTCCACTAAATTGCGGCATTCGAAGGTAATACTCGGTATGTAATGCTCTAACTTCACTTGTTTGCCGCCTTGTCTAATCAGAAATGGCTGGTTGAAATCGTTCAGCAAGTGACAGAGTGTATATTGCGGATGATTTATTTCTGAAAGAGATTTTCGTTTTGATAGTGATAGTGATTTAGATTTTTTGGACTGCTCCTCAGACGGCGATGAATCTGACCATGGTTCAATAAACCTGCAAAGCGTTAGGCGGTGGTGAATTTTCTTATATTATGTAATAAACGGAAATTAACTGTAATTCAATTGAAATTTATTTAATTTTTTTATGTAATAACATCTGAAATTGGTTTTTCTGAAGCTTAGTTGCTCATGATAAAAATCTATATTAAAAATCTTTTCTAGAAAGAAAAAAATGCACATTTCAATTCTCTAATGTATATAGATTTGAAACATGAAAAAAAAAAATTACACAATTTTTGAAGCGATTTTGGTCCAAAAATTGATCAGTCAGAGGGTTAATATCTGCTTAGTTGTTTAAGAAAAGTATACATTCTTAAATTAACACGGATAAAAATTTTTTTCCAACCAGAATTTTAATAATGAATTTTGCGAAAGTTGAAAATTTACATGCTTTTACATTTCATGGTCAATGTTCCGAATTAAAAGCATCAAATAAAAAATTTATTGAAAAATTAAATTTGATCAATATTGACTAGAATAAATTAGCAAATGTAGTTAAAAAATGCCCTAAATTTTTTTAAAAAGAGAATTTGCATAACTATCATTAGTTAGAATAAAAAAATCATAAAAATAGACATTTTCATAAATTTTTACGGAGCGATAAATTTTTACGGCGAGATTGTCATGTCCGTCCCTTCATAGGGGGCGACGTTCGTCCACCTACTATGTACCCCCATAATAAAGTGACAAACAATTCCGGCCTGTAGTGGCCAAAGCCTTCGAGCAGAGGCCGGCCATTAGGGAAAAAAAAAAAAAAAAAAAAAAAAAAAAGGTAACACTCTCCCTATATATCTTTTACAAATTTTCAGTCGTTAATAAAATACTTTTTTATTCATTCACTCAAGTTCAGAAACATTTTTTAAACTTGTAGTGGATGACACTGGATGTTAATACAGTTTTGGCCCCAATCAACTGGATAATTTATCTACAGGACCTCCCAAAAGATTCTAAATACATTACGCTCTATGGGCCGAAATTCATTAAACTCGCATATCTCAAAAACTATTAGACGTAGAATGTTGAAACTTTATATGCAGGAATGTTGTAACATGTAGTTGTGCACCCGCCATTTCGGTCCCATTCGACTGGATAGTTTGTTTACAGGGCCGCCCAAAAGATTTTAAATACATTACGCTCTATGGGCAGAAATTCATTAAAGCGTATTTTAGAGGTATTAATTAGGCTAGTTCAAACGACTCAGAAGTAATATATGCTGTTAAGGGTTATAAAATAAATTTTTCCATCGTAGAAAGTGTTTTTATCATTTATAGTGCTGCTACAGGAACACTCAAAAGCAGGGGCGTAGCCAGAAATTTTTCATGGGGGGGGGGTTTACGACTACTACAACTCACATATATGCATACATGTGTGTGATAAGGGAGTGAAGAATATACATTTTTCATGGGGGGGAGTTACGACTACTACAACTCACATATATGCATACGTGTGTGTGATAAGGCAGTGAAGAATATACATTTTTATGGCAAAAAATTCCTCATGGGGGTTATGACCCCCCCCCTACCCCCCCCCCCCTTGGCTACGCCCCTGCTATAAAGATTTCTAACACTTTACGGTCAATGGCAGTTTTAGATACATTCATCCATTTCAATTACAATACTGTCCTACCATATAGTTAGACAATGGTCCGACCACGGTCACGTGCCTCCCTCAAGGATTACACCAAAAGTCGCCAAGCTTTGCGACCTTTATACGTGTGTATGTATTTTAATCTCAAATACTATTAGTCGTAGGATGTTGAAATTTCCTATATAACATTGTTGTAACTTCTAGTTGCGCATCTCGATTTTCGGTTACAATCTACAGGAGAGTTTATTTAAAAGAACACCCAAAAGAATTTCAATACATTAATGTCTATGGGCATCTTCAATATTGTAACTGTTTGGTCCATGCCCAAAATCTCGCCATTTGTCATCGACCTTGACGAGTTTTGCCAAGATATTACGAAATTTGGGGCCAAAAATTATTACGCATTCCGCATAACTCTAAAAATTTTAACCGTAGAATGTTGAACTTTTGTATTTAGAACTATCGTAACATCTAACTGTGCATCTCTTTTTTTCTTTCTTTCAATTCCTACTATTAGTTCACACTCTCCCTATATATATATTTATATATCTTATTCAAATTTTCAGTTGTTAATAAAATACTTTTTATTCATCCACTCAAATTCAAATAGTTTTTTCAAATGTTAATTCGTTAATTAAATGTAACTAATTGAATTTAATAAACAGTAACTAAAATAAAACTTTTCTTTGTTGACCTAAGTAGGATTTAAGATTTTTTTAACCGACGAAAAATGGAGGATGTTCTCAAGTCGACGCGTCTATATATTTTTTTTTTATGTATGATCACTCATAACTTGTGTTAATCCCACGCACACATTTTGTTTTTGTTTGCCGTTTCGCAAAAGAGTATTTGAATGTTATTAAAATTTCCGAAGTTCAATTTGTTAATTTTTTTTCGAAATTCATACAGCTAAAAAGAACTGGTCTATGTTCCGTATCCGGTGCTGTTTACATTTTGATGTTCATTTAGTGTTGGTTCTGGCGCCATCGTGGGCGATGTTCAGTGGGAGTGAAGTACCCTGCCGGTGGTAGTTTTGACTGGCAACCATAAAGAAATGTGTACCGCTTGGCGATGTTTTTTTTTGGGGGGTATGATAATGCGTCAAATATTGCAAATTGGATAATTCAGAACTGTTGAAAGATCCGAAATTTCTTGATTTTTCGCGCATGCGTAATAGTTATTTTTTAATTCTAGCTACTGTGTGACGTACACAAAGGAATGTAAAGAATTCGCTTGCTCAATTTGACGTCACTAATTTGCGTTTATAGCCACAAAAAATTATAAAATAAAAACTTTTTAACAAAAAAATTAAACCGCCGAAAAACTCAAAAGCAAAAAATAATAAACCTTTTTTTAATTAACCTTAATAACTAAGTTCTTAAACTAATGTAAGTATACCTAAGTAATTTTGAGTCGGTGCCAAACAACCAATGAACAAAGATCACTAAATTACCTTAAATTTAAAGAAATAACCAAATCAAATTACCAATGCAACGTGAAATCTCCGGCGATAAACATTAACATTCCAAAAAATGCGCTCTCCGTACGTCGCTCACGATCAACAAGCTTTCGCAGAAATGCAGAGAGGTTTACTTTGTAATACACAACTCAGCATTAAAATCTGTGTGTGAACAATAAATTACGCCTATTAATAATGGAGATTTAGGCAATTTAGTGATCTTTGTTCATTGGTTGTTTGGCACCGACTCAAAATTACTTAGGTATACTTACATTAGTTTAAGAACTTAGTTATTAAGGTTAATTAAAAAAAGGTTTATTATTTTTTGCTTTTGAGTTTTTCGGCGGTTTAATTTTCTTGTTAAAAAGTTTTTTTTATATATTACTTGTTCTTAGTATTTCACTTATTAATTAAACTGTCCATAAAATTATAATCGAAGTACAGCCCCTAAATGTATATTCAGAAATGATCAATATTCCCAAGAGGGAACACAGTGAAAATTGGGGGATACAATCCCCCCCCCATTTAAATGACTAATATCCTTTAACAACGCATTGGTTATTGTGCTGTTGTGGGATTAGGACCAATTATCATACACGAGGGATCTAGGCCTGGGTGGGATGCTCCGTGGGGGTCTTTCTTAGGGGTCCTAACCCGTTTTTACGCTAAGTTTTGGAGAAAACCACAGAAAACTGCAAGCTGTTAGGTCGGCGGACACGACCTGGTTTCGAATCAGGCACCTTACGTCTCCCAGTTCATTGCGCTATGCCACTGGTGGGACAACTAACGCATTAGAAGGCAACATGCAAAATAACTAATTAAAAGCATGCCTGGATCTGACTTTCGTCTGCAAATGGTTAATTGTGGATGGTGCGTCAGACTCTACATGAAAAAACGGTTTTTGATGAACGGTTAGACCAGGTGAATAGATCAAATGCTGCCTTCGAAGCACGACTGCGAATATTACTAGGCCCGAGTTCTTGCCTGACGAAATGCGCTGCCATTAACCAGCGAGTTGAAATGGAAAGCTTCTTGTGCTATAAGAAATGGGATTCTTTTATTCTTTCTTTTTTTTTTTTTTTGAGTAATAATTATAGTGTTTAACATCAGTTGAAAAAAAAATGGCGCTTGAATAAGATTGAAATTGTTTACCTTCATTTATAAAACTCAGAACGAAAAATTAAAGCCTTTTGTTCCGTATTGAAATATGTTTGTGATGATTCACAATTTTGTGTAATTCGAAATATATAAATATATTCTCGTATGGGAGGCTGAAAAAAGCACACAGTTTTAATGATGTCAATTTTTGTGGGAGGTAGATCCCCACCCCCGCCTAGCGTTTGCTACAGTGAAATATAGTATAGTATAGTGAATTTTTTTAGTTTTTATTTTAGAACTAAAGTGTTTGTCAGTTTAATATGATCCTCATGAAAGTACATTTAAGGGCATACACAGCTGCAGAAAAAACAATCAAGTAAATTAGTTTTAAATAACTTATTTAACTAGAGTAAAATTTTCTAAAAAGCTATTTTAATGCAATCTTTATTTAATCTAAAAACTTAAAATTGATCACGTACATATATAAAGAATCAATTTAAAAGCTTTGGCGATTATTAATATAAATGTCTAGTTTTCAAAATATTTTCTACAATTGAATAATCGAGAAAAAATGTACTGATAAGTCATTGTTTCTTTAACATCATCACTAAGCTTTCGAGTTGTGACTGACTGATTATTGAATTTTTAATGGAGAGCCTGGACAATAAAGCCATATCTCCGAGCTTTAAGAATCATGTAATAGAAAACGCGTGTTTCATGAGAAAAGAGAAAAGGTAAGAATCGTGCTTCTGCGGCGAAAAATCCAGTCAAGTATCAGACGAGGAACATCACATCAACTGGTATGCCGTGGAGTAGAAGATGAAATTTTAGTAGCGACAATGATGTAAGGCCAACACAGTTTCACTTTCTTAAAGTAAAACTATTTAAAATTTCTGGTAATTTATTTATGCATAACAACATTTTAATGATTTCAGACAGAAAATGTAATTTTACGAGAAATGGCAGTTTTTTTAACTGTAACTAATCTCTACTTATTATAAAAGAAGGTGTCTGTGTCAATGGCGTTTTCTCAGGGTGTGCAAGTCGTGTGTTAACGCCCAATGCCCAATCAAAAACAGAAAAAAAAATCCTGCAATTTACTTGACTTTATTGTGAGAATCCTAATGTTTTCCCTCACACCCCTTCCTATGTGGCAGTAAAACATGCTTGTCGAGATAAGCAAGGCGTTGGAGACCCCCACGCATTTCCTTTCCTTTTCGAAGTTTTCTCCCTGCAAAAAACATTCTTTTTTGAGAATTCGTACTGACCAGTTCTGTATCTCCTCTCCTGCGTTGATTTTCAGCTTTTAACGATGGCTTCCAATAGTGTTATTCAAACACTATTAAAAAGTTCTTTTTCGTCACTTAGTTATGTTGAGAAAAAGAAAATAATTGAGAATGGTCGAGTATGCCCTAATCTCACAATTTCGACGAATGTGAAAGGCAAAAGTGGTGTTGGATTTCAGAGACACTTCCGAATGAATTTATATGAATTATCAGACTGGCTTTGTGGATGCAGTGAAGAAAATAAGTTTTTCTGTTGGACATGCTTACTATTCTCAAACAAGAAAAACGTTTGGAATAATCAAGGCTATGATGATCTAAACCATCTTAATACCGCTGTGAAGAAGCATGGCGAATCTGAAATGCATCTTTCCAGTTTCATGAAATTTAATACTTTTGTATCAACTCCAGCGAGAATAGATGTTCTTTTAGATTCCCAACGAAGAAAGGAAATTGAGTTTCATAATGAGAAAGTTAAAAAAAATCGAGAAATATTGAAGAGGCATATTAATGCCGTCTGCTATTTAGCAAAGCAGGAGCTACCCTTCCGATCACATGATGAGCATGAATCTTTAAATAAGGGAAACTACATGGAATTTCTTATAGCAAGTGCTGAATTTGATTCCACGTTAAAAGAACACTTACAGACTTCCACAGTTTTCCGCGGCACTTCAGCAACCATTCAAAACGATTTAATTAATTCAGTTGCCGACGTTCTAAGGGATCAAATTTATGAAGAAATCCAGAACACGGATTTTGTTGCTATTATGCTTGATGAAACATCTGACATAAGCAACCAATCTCAGCTGTCAACTGTTTTGCGGTATTTTTCCAAAAACGAGAAAAAAATTGTTGAAAGGTTTCTTGGATTTCGCGACATGAGCGCTGATAAAACTGCAACAGCTCTTTTCAACCATGTCTGTGAAATCATCAATATATATAAGTGTGAAAATAAATTAATTGCACAAACATATGATGGATCTTCGGTGATGAGCAGCCATCTCAATGGACTCCAAACCAAAGTGCTGGAAAAATACCCAAAAGCTTTGTTTACGCACTGTTATGCTCATGTAATGAACTTAGTTTTGCAGCAATCATTAGAAATGCAATAGAGAATTGAAAACATTTTTCTCCGGATTAAAATCACTAACCGCATTTTTTTTCACACTCTCCAAAGAGGCTACACGAACTTTCCGCTTTCATGTCAAGAAAACTGCCGTCATTAGCCAGTACTAGATGGAAGTTTACCTCGAGGCTTGTCCACACGGTATGTGAAAATAGAGAAGCTTTAATTGCGTTTTTTGATCACGTTAGTGAAAGTGGAGATTTTGATAATTTAGCTGCAATGACAGCTAGAGGATTCTGCAGTTTCTTTAAAAATCTACAAAATATATTTTTAATAAAGGTTTTATCTAACCTACTTGCTTTCTCAGATGTCTTATTCGACATACTGCAGTGCAAAAATGTCGATATTTTGTACTGCAGTAATAAAATTACGGAATTTCAAAATCAACTCCAAAAGGAAAGAGATAATTTTGAAACAATGTGGTCTTCTGTTAATGAAGACGAAGAGTTAGTTCAAATAAAAAAAAGAAGATTAAATGATGAAACACAAAAGGATTATTGTCGAAGACTGTACTTCGAAATTATCGACAACATTAAAAAACAAATGTTAATTAGATTTGCAAGTTTTGAAAAATTGCAGTATTTTGAACTTCTAAATCCATCGAAACTGGTGCAAAAGAGAAAATTTCCCTCATGATATATTGAAAAAGCTGCAACAAGTCTATGGGGATATTTTTAATTTTTCTGAGCTGCACGTTTGGTACGCTTCCAATGAAGGACGGAATAAAACACCTATTGAAGTGATTAATCATTTGATAGAAATGAATTTAGTGAGTGGATTCACAGAAATCTATAAATTAGCCACATTGATTTCCACAATACCTGCTTTAACATCGTCTGTAGGAAGATCATTCTCATCGATGAAGAGGATCCGCACATTCTGCCGCGCTACTCAGACTGAACACCGAATGACTAATTTAAGTCTTAATCCATTGAAAAGAACTGCTTTCTCAATTACGAAGTGAAAATAAATCCAAATTTTATGAAGCAGTTATTCAGAAGTTTCTCCAGAAAGAAAGGCGGCTTGAACTAGAATTCAAATGAATACAAGTAAATATGCATTTGATTTATATGTATTGTCTTATAATAATTTTAATGAAATTGTGACTTCTTACATAATAATAACCTCCCCTCTTTCATTTTTATTATTTTATTCTTAAAATGGCAAATGAGAACTTTTTTGCATTTAGATGTGCGAATTAGCCTGCTGAACAGCTGAGACATAAAACTGCTCACACCGATCTATAGTTTTAACAACAAAACACCTAGATATATTGGTAAATAAATTACATGCATCTTAAATTAACTTTCAACTTTAAAATTTTGAAACGAGCATATCGAACTGATTTTCTGTTCAATATAGATGAATATTATACAAATTTGTTTTTCTTATTATGAAAATTCTGTAAAGGGAATCTCCGTAGTATGTTCCTAAAAATGGTAATGGGCAGGTTAACCCCGAGTTCCAATTTCCCCGCAGCTGTTTGAGCACATTTCTGCCCTTTTTAAAACCGGTCGGCTAATACAGTTTCCAACGCCCTAAGTTTAAAGTCACGAGACGCCACTGGTCTGTGTGTGTGTCTGTCGGCAGCGTTAAGGACAAACGGCTACACCTAGAAACACCAAATTTGGTACTCGGGAAGATGTAAATATGTAGTTGTGCACCTCAAAGCGATTTTTTCAAAATTCGACCTAGATTTTTTTTTTAATGTTTTATGCGATTTTTGGCATTTTTTCTCACCTAATTCGTAATAACGGCGGAAATTACGCTCGCAGCAAAACGGCATTTGTATCATCGGATAGAGGAGAAAATTTTCTTTTAAAAACAGTTTGTTCTGAATACGTAACATGATTTACCAATTTTTAGGAATTTTTTTACTAAGCATCTGCTTCGCGAATTGTTTCGTAAAATAATTTTAAAATTGTCGCATCTTGAATTCTATCCGTCATAACTTTTTGATATTTTGACAAATCGTGAAACATTCTTTTCTCCCTCTTTTAAAATAAAAACGAAAAAATTATGTAATTAGATGATTTTTTACGGATTTTAATGCAGCCTAATGTTTAGAATTTAATACCATCAACGCGATCTTACGCCATTCATTACATTGCGATCACGGCACGAGAATTTATGTTCGGTTGTTGCCACAGAGAGGATTAGAAAAAAGGGTTTTTTCAACCAATCGAGTTTTTAAATGGGATATCGGAATTTCAATTCGCAAGTGAGGATCTATGACGTCAAATGCTTTAAGATACGTAAAAATTACGCCATAATTTTAACTCATTTATTCCAGCTCTATTTTCAACACAGGGAGACGATATTTTGATTAAAATGCTCTCTAGAAATAAACTAAGAAATTCACGATCATTATTATTAGAAGTGGTATTTTAATCCGATGCTTATTTAAAAATTGAAATGTCTTCATGGCTCTGAAAATGTTCATTTTAAAAGTTACAAAGTTCGTTTCAAAGCACGATATATTAAAATTTTTCTATTTACTATTTTTATTTTTGGCATTTAATTATGGCGCAGGCGTTGCCTAACATATGCAATGCAGGTTGCGAGTATAATTTTATTTTAATGTTGAATTACGTTCCTCCATAAAGGTCCTACATAACGCAAAGTTTTAATGATACCGTTTGAAAACTACTATGCGAAATATCGAAATTAACTCCCTCAACCAACTGGGGTATCCTTTACGGCAGTCAAACAGTGACGTCATAAATAAAAAAAATGCGTGAAATTTGTAAACTCTGCACTCTGCGCCCTGTCACAATTAAAGCGGGAATAATTAGCTCCTCGAGATTACACAGTTTGATGTTTTTCAGGAGACAGGACTACGGAGGATATAAAAGATATATCGCTGTATTAGATACATGGATATTTAAAATGGCACCCCTTGGATATTTTCTCCCCACAGTAAGATGAAATTGTTTGCGGCGCTAAATACGCCAATCTTATAAAACTATGTATAAATTAAATATATATGGAGAGTTTCCTTAATGGTAACTATTATGTGAAATGATTATTATTTATGCTAATACGTAAATTGCAAAGAATCGCCATAGAATCAAAAGATCCAATTGGGGCCAAATAATCTAAGCTCTTTCTTTTAAGGGAGACTTGAAGAGGGAGAAGCGAAGATAGATAGTATTAATGTACGTAATAGGTAGTATTATTAGATTTGTAAGGATAATATGAATAAATCACAATATACCACATTAATAAATATTTCATGAAATTAAAAGTGTTTATCCTTTTTCAACGGTTGTCTTACAACCAACTAAGCGAAAATTAATTCTAATTTGCGTTAATATATCCCGCAGTAATTTCAACAGAGGAGATTACTTGAACTTTTAAAAAAATGAAATTCTGTTTTGTCACATGAAGATATGATTTTAGTAGTAAAATATTCGCTTCTTCCCGTATGAAGAGCGGGTGTGCAGCTATTTTAAAAACGTCTCTTGAAAATAGCATAAATGAATTCAGGAGACCTCAAAACGTGTAAATACACCAAAATCTCGAAGTCGAATTTTTTCATGATTACAATACTTTCCTTATATGGTACATGTTCGGAAAGAAATAAATGGTTGCCCATTTCATGTAGTGTCTTAGGTACACTCATGTCCATAAATTAAGGATAATGAAGTTCAGGCAAAGAAAGAGAAAGAAGCAAAACAAATTTGACTTATTTGTAAAGTCTATTTATTAAACAAAAAGTAAAGAGCAAAAAAGATGCTATATGTTTGACATAATTAATAAAAATTGCAAGTTTTACTCCCTTGACCAAATTTCAAAAAAGAACCTATTTACAAAAAACAGTATAACATGGTTAGTAGGATGGTTAATACGGAGTATGTCTCCCGGACGATGCAATACAGGCCTGACAACGCCTAGGCATGCTGAGTATCAAATGATCAATCTGATCTTGAGGAATATTACACCACTCATCAAGCAATGCACTCCGAAGTTCCGGTAGACAGGTGGGAGGGGGTTGACGGGCTGCAATTCGTCGGCCAAGCATATCCCACACATGCTCTATTGGATTCAAGTCCGGTGAGTATGCTGGCCAATGCATACGGGTGATATCCTCCGATTGAAGGCATTCGTCTACAATGTTTGCACGGTGAGGACGGGCGTTGTCATCCATAAACACAAATTCAGCACCCATGGCACCCCGAAACAAACGTACATGTTGTTCCAGAATGACATCCCGATAGATGTGGCCTGTCATCGTTACACTCTGAACATGCAGGTCAGTTCTGGAACCAAGAATAATTCCTCCCCAAACGAGCCATCCTGCACCACCTTAACGGTGTCTTTCAATGGTGTTCTCTTGGTGGTAACGGGTACCTGGCGCTCTCCAGATGAATGTCCGGCGAGAATCAGACTCCAAACTAAACCTGGACTCGTCGGAAAACATCACACAAGACCACTGTTGCGGTGTCCACAATGAATGCTCTCTACTCCAGGTTAATCGCAGGCGGCAGTGAGTTGCGGTAAGTGGAACACATCTGACAGGCCTACGAGCATATAGGCCAATGTGTCCTAAGCGTCTGTACACGGTCTGCCTTGAAACTGTCGTACCGGTAGCTGAAGAGAGCTGACGAGACAGGTCTGATGCTGTACTCCGTCTGTTTCTTTTGGCAGTAACTGCCAAATAGCGGTCCTCATTCGGCGTTGTAACTCGGGGGCGACCTGTGCTGTAACGTCAACTCACATTACCATCATCTTGGAATCGTTGCCAAAGCCTGGAGATGACACTCTGGGCGATTCCAAGTTCCTCGGATACTTCCAGCTGGGTACGTCCACATTCCAGTCGTCCAATAATTCTGCCACGTAAAACATCATCCAAATGCCTCCTTTGTGCCATAACTATGCGGTTTTTGCACTGAAAGGCTTTCACAGCGCTTGTGAACAATTTTATTTCTTTGCCACCATTCCTTATATACCCCTCTCTTACACTCTCGTCATTGTGACGTACCATCCACGCCATCTGGTGGTTTCCTGTAATTTGCATATTCTTCTTCAAGATGTGCGTGATCATTCCACAGGTGAAATTTTTATTTTAGAGATCAATTTCTGTGTGATTCTGAATTATCCTTAATTTATGGACATGAGTGTATTTAATGCTACAACATGAGCCTTAAAAACAGTATGATGTAGAGATAAGACATTTTGAAAGCCAGGAGTTCTCTGCAAACCATTAAGCTTTCCACTTTTTTGATAGTGAATGACACTGACGTAGTTTTTTGAGTCATTATACTGCAATGATGCCAGGTTAATACTCATGACGCAAACTTTACATCAAGAGTCAAATAATTTTGCTCTTTTTTTTTTTTTTAAATTCCACATCACAAATAAATTCGAATTACGCATGTAAGGAAAATTTTCGTTTCCTATACCGTGCGAAGAACGGGCACGCAGCTAGTTATATAATATGACTAACTGAATTAATCGTTTTCTGTACGGAATTTATAGTGTTAAACAAAAAAATCAGGAAAATAAATATTAAATATATTTTGGTTATAGATTTAATTGCCTACAAAAACTGTTTAACAATATTCGTTAGGCATAATCTAACTTTACTTGATCTTTTTAAATGCTGTTTGGAATGTGCATCATAATCTGCGAATGCGGCGAATTAGTCTTTTTTGTTCCATGAAATGCTTCTTCAAAATTGAAATTTATATTAAAATCGCTTACTAAAACAGTTTTAAAGTCCTCGGCAGGCATATTCTAGCTATACTTCATAGTTATTTACACGAACATGGACACCAATATTCCAGTTAAATAGTAGGGTTAGGCGATTTCTGGGCAAGTATGGAAGCTACATCCAGTTTTGGGGACTTATTTTTTTATGCCAAACTTGCCAATAAATCAACCAAACATGGCAAACCTTTGCTACTTTTGACATTTAATCTGCCAAGATTTGGAAAGAGATTCGCCCTTTCACGAGGTAGACAAAAATCTTTGTCTGAAATTAACAGCACTCATGAGCTTAAAAATATGTGGAAAAAAACCCTTTTTTGTCAACTACCCCTTTTGAGATTGATTTTTAAAAAAACCTCCAAAAAGATCTTCATTGCTATCTTCATTTTCTTTCGATAGATGAAGACAAATACGAAAACAACGTTTTCCACCTTACACAAATTTAGACAGGAATTCTAAAAAACACTGAAAATCTCTTTTAGGCATCCGTGTTTGCTGCATTTTAAAGCAAAAATCTCATGGCTAGATCTATTTCCCTTTGAGATACGATAGCTCAGTAAATTTAGGCCAAAAAAGGGGTCGATATAAAAGAAATTCATAATGAACTAAAATTTTCAGGATTAGCTCCTGGATATGTGTAGAGTGAATCCTGAAAAGTCTCAAAAATTTTGATGTCGGCTTCCACCCAAAATAGCGGATCAAAGATAGCGGCCAAATAATTTCGCCTTCTGTGATGTTCTTCCGTATATTTACGTAAAAGTGAATATTTTTCGCTTCTAAGGAATCCATTGGAGTCAGCAAAGATGCCAATAATATAAGCTTAGTTTTACTCAATAAAGAAATTATAAAAATACGGTAAAATTATTTATTTAAACTGAAATTACATTTAGAAAAATAAAAATCCTCCGTCCCTTTGGAGTTTTCACCTACACTTTCCCTTTATTTAAGGTCGCCTTCTGCTTGCTGATAAGATTGAACGGTAGGGAATGAAGGAATTTGCTACGCATGCGCTCAACAAAGAGATGGGAGGGGCTTGGAGAAGAATGTGGGATAACCGGTTTCCCGCTCTTTGACACCTGCCTGTTTATTCTGACCCGCGAAAGGCTTGAAGGTGTGGGTTCGTTTTTCATTTTTGCTTCTGTTTATACTTCATTTAGCTTTTTATTTAGATTTATATGTAGTTCAAGTGGAAAGTGACCAGTTGTGTGTGATTTGTGGTGAAATACTTAACGTTGGTAAAACAGTTACAGTGACAAGGGGACTTAAACCCTTTTAAATGCTAGTAAAAGTAGACAGGATGGATTACACGTGCATTTTTTTTTGATGTCAAAAATTTAACTGTACATTCAGAGTGCAGAAAATATTACACTATGCCATCTTCTATAGCTAAGGTGATTTCACGTTTCTTTAAGGTGATTTCACTAAGGTGATTTCACGTGAAGACGTTTCTACAGTTTGTGAGAGAACTTCAAAGAGAACTGAAGACTTGGATTTCAATTTTAAAACCCACTGTTTGTTTTGTGGTGAAGAGGCTTCAGTTAAAGTAGAAACAAAGCAAAGAAGTACAGGAAAGTTGTTCATCAGATTGAGACTTTGGAGTCTCTAAACAATTTTAAAAAGAAAGCTGAAGAGCGTAAAGACGATAAAGGTAAAACAGTTTTGAGAAGACTTAGCAATGTCATTGACTTAGTTACAGCTGAAGGCAGGTATCATGAAAACTGTTATGCATCTTTTTTGACGAATCCTCCTTCCGATAGAACTGTTGGAAGGCCAGTAAACATGAAGATGAGGTCAGCTTTTTATAAACTTTGTGAATTTATAGATGGAGAAGATGAATGCCAATATTCATGCCAACAGCTGTTCTTAAAACTTAAAGAATTAAGTGCTGAGGGAGAAGAAATTTATAGCTGCCAGCAAATGAAAGATCTTCTCAAGAAAAAGTATGGTGAACGAATGAATATTGTCAACGGACATGGTGGTTTTGGGAAGGATACGATATTCACATTCAAGGATGGGTCAAAGAAACTTCTCTATGATGCATGGTACGAAAAGAGGGAACATAACGAGTTAGAGTGTGGAGAGACAAACAAGATTGATGACGAAAATGTCTGCGACGATTGCTTTTGACGAGAACATGGTGGCCACAACCAAGCAATCAAGTTTTTTACGGAACTCCAAAAACAAGTCGAGGCTTATTCGAATAGCTGTGGGCTACTTCCAGGCTGAAGGATTAACTGTCCTAGAGGAGGATGATGATGCTAATACATTAATCTGTTCAACAGCAATTAATGCAAGTGAAGAAAGTTCTAGATTAGTCACAGTAGTAGGTACTGATACAGATCTGTTAACAATTCTCATCGCACGAAGTAACCCTGAAAAACCACTCTACGACCTTGGACATCCTGCTACGACATACCAAAAATACAAAAGGCACTTGGCTCAATGAAGGATTCCGTTCTCTTCCTGCATGCAGCTACCGGATGTGACACCACATCAGCAATTTTCAGAAAGGGGAAATCCTCAGCTTTTAAATTGGTAAAGAAACACCATGAGCTGCTTCCTTTGATTTCCCAGTTCAATACTCCTAAGCTTAATCCCAAAAAAGGTTATTGAAATTGGCGAGATATTCATGAAATATCTTTTTGGGGGAGAGAAAGTTGATTCTTTAGATGAGCTGCGATACATCTGTTACAACGAAGAGGTAACCAAAAATCTCTCTTCAAAATTTAATTTGGCAGTTCTTCCTCCAGCAAGTGCAGTAACTTCGCAGCATTCACTTCGAGTTTATCTTCAAGCCCAACAGTGGCTGGGGAACAACTTAGATTCTACTGAATGGGAATGGTTCATGACAGAAGGGAGATTGAACCCATTACCTTCAACACTTCCCGCATCTCCCGAAGAACTTCTGCAGCTAATCTCTTGTGAGTGCAAAATAACTGATGCAAGGGATTGTGATGAAAGATGCCAATGCAAGAAGGCAGCTCTCCAGTGTTCTAGATTCTGTGCGTCTTGCTTAGGAGAGTCATTTTCAAATTCAGTTCTTCCTAACGGATTTGAAGACGATGATAACGATTACTACGCTGGATCAGTATCAGTCTGGTATTTTTGTTTCAAATTGTATCATTTTTTACAAAATTCTTAGCTTATTTATTATAAGTATTGCTATAATTTTATTATAATCTTACTTTGGATTTAAGATTGTGTGCCTTGTAATAAATAAACTTGTTCTACTTTTTTGACTAAGATTTATATATAGAAAAATGGAACATCTACCATTTTTCAAAACAAAATTTTGAAAATAATTATCACAATTAGGATTACAAAAATATGCGAAAGACTTATAAATAGATCCAAAAGTACGAGGCAAAAGAGGCGAAGGGGGAAGGAATTTCATTCATTTGACGACAAATAAATGAATGTAAAACTCATTCGTTGTTATGCCTATGTCTACATAAAAACAATATCTAAGTAGATGCCACAGAATTTTTCAGAAGTAAAAAATATTCATATACGACTTGGAAACAGAGAAAAACACCGGAAAAGGCGAAAAGTGCTTGGCGGCCATCTTTGATCGGCCGGGATGATTGGATAGAAGCACACATGAGAACTTCAAAGACTTTTCAGGTTTTATTTTACTAGTCATAAAGAGCTAATTCTGAGACATTCAACTCATTATGAATTACTTTCATATTAAACCCTAAATTTACTGGACTACGATTGCAAATTTGAAAATATGGTTTTGACCCCCTTATCTCCGTTTTGAAAAAATCCTGATTTAAATTTTAAGGCATTGATGTTCACTTTATTTAAAATCAAGGATTTTAGTTCTACTGGGCCCTTGTTAAAGGGGGGAACCTAACACTCTAAAATTCGGTTAAACTTGGCGAAATTTGATACCTAGTTGGTAAACTTGGTAAAAAAAAAATTAACGAAAACTATATTTTACTTTCTGTTTTTAGTACACTTGGCAAACTTACACGAACCCATTAGGCAAAAGTAAGAAGCTGGTAATAAAGTTGATTAAGAAATAAATAAGTTGGTATAAACCAGGGTTGGCAAAATTTGAACCAAATGCTTTTTTCTCAAAAAAAAAAAAAAAAACACCAAACACCAATTGCTTTTCTTTTAAGAATATTTTAAAATTACGAATACTACAGATAGAATATGCACTGAAATATTTTAAAATGACCTTTATAATTATCAACAATAAGTTCTTGTAAAGATACCTTAATGTTTTATAATTATTGAAAACTAGTTGTCTGCCAGTGGTCGAAATTCGACCATAAAGCATTAATTTCTTTTATTTGAGCGTGGATAAAGTTCTGTCAAAAAGTATGTCTCAAGATTCCATTTCTAATTAGTTTAACGATGCAACTAACTTTCAATACTAACTTATAGGTGGCAAACTACGGTATTTTTCGGTTAGCACGGGAAAATCCCGCCAACTGATTTTTCTGGAAAACATTTAAGAGGCATTGCAGGGGCAAATCGGGCAGGGCGTTCCCATCACCATCTCAGAATTTCACGATTTTCTCTTATTGTGTTGCCTTACCCAAGGAAAGAACAAATCTGAAATATTTTTCATTTACCTCTTTTAGTTTTGGAGTCATGGTGGGTCAAAGTACCCCAGAGGAGCAACGTCGAATTAATTGAGGGCCATTTTTGCCACTTTATTGTCTCGACTGTGACTGGATCAGAGCTGCTTCAGAGAATTTTTTCATTTTATCCTATAATATACCTTATATATTAACATCTCAAATTGAAAATTCATTCGAAAATTGTCAGGGCCCCAAATTAGGGCCCCTCAAAATACCTCCAATTTCATAAAAAATACAGTTTTAGGAATGCTTTAAATCTTGGCTCTGGCGTGACACAGAAAACAATTTTTGCACAGTGCAGTTATATATCTTCATATAAAGTGAATCCAATGTTAAAAATTTTTTAAGGCCCCTGGTACGGGGCCCCAAACATGGTCCTTAGCGCTAATTTACGCAAATTCGAAGCATTGGTACAGCTGAAGCCGACTTCCCTCAGGAGAACTATTGACATGGAGATGCAGTATCAACATAGTAGTTTGATATTATGAAAAAACATTTTTTGAAGGTACAACTATTTCCAAGAAAAATCCCAAAAAGTACCTCCCTATTTGGGACATTCCACTGGCACGCATGGGGGCGTTTCGGCGTTACTTTTAGAAGTTTAATCGACAGTGGCAATATTGAAAACTAGCTTATTATTCATATATCTCAAATATATCCTCCATATATCACAAATAGTTGTTTTACAGGGACACTCATAAGAATTACATTACGCTGAATGGGGATCTCTGCAAGTAGTGAACCGATTCGAAAAATTTTTTCACTGATAGAAAGTTACACTATTCCTGAGCATTATAAGCTAGCTTTCAGCATGTAGCATAACTAGTTCTTTTACAGGGACACTGAAAAGAATTCCAGCACATGACGCTATATGGACATCTCTGTAACTACTGAACTGATTCTAAAGATCTTTACACTGAAAGCTACACTATTCCTGAGTAACACACGCTAAAATTAATGCATGTAGCATAATTTACAGGAACACTCAAAATAATTCGTAAACATTGTAGTAACTGTCTCCATTTGCCACTCAAATTTCTTCAAATTTTATTAAACTCCATTCATATTTTTGAACAGTGCAATTATATATCTTCATATAAAGTGAATCCAATGTTAAAAATTTTTGAAGGCCCCCAGGGCCCCCCGGTATATTTTTTGAAAGCATCACCGTTTTCAAGAAATATTTAACACAGTAATCAAAAAATATATCTTTCCATAATATGAAACTACTATGTTGAAACTACAGCTCCATGCCACTAGTTCTCATGTGCGAAGCCACAGCCAGCTGTACGTATGCTTCGAAATTGCATAAATTTGCGCTAAGGACTATGTTTGGGATCCCGTATCGTGGGGCCCGGTATTTTTTTATTTTTTTGTATCACGTCAGAGCCAAGACTTAAAGCATTCTTTAAAACTGTATTTTTTATGAAAATGGGGATATCTTGGGGGGGGGGTGTTATTTGGGGGTTGTGCCTATTTTCAAATGAATTTGAAGTTTAGATGTTAATATTCAAGGTATATTATCAGTTAAAAAAATTCTCTGAAGAATCTCAGAGCAAATCGCAGTCGAGAGAGTAAAATGGCAAAAAATGGCCCTAATTCGTCACTCCTCTGTGGTACTTTGACCCCCCATAACTCCAAAACTAAAAGAGCTAAATCAAAAATATTTCAGACGTGTTCTTTCCTTTATGGCAACACCAGAAAAAAAAATTCATGAGATTCTCAGATGATTGAAACTTTCTTCTATTTTTACCTGATTTGCTCTTGCGATGCCTCTTAAAATGACTGGAAGGTAGAGGCCGTAAAATATTTAACATTGGCTTCACTTTATATGAAGATATATAACTGCACTGTTCAAAAATTCAATGGAGATTAATAAAATTTGTATAAATTTGAGTGGCGAATGGAGACAGTTACGACAACGTTTACGAATTATTGTGAGTGTTCCTGTAAATTATGCTGCATGCATGAATTTTAGCCAATGTTATTAAAGAATAGTGTAGCTTTCAGTGAAAAGATCTTTAGAATCGGTTCCGTAGTTACAGAGATGTCCATATAGCGTCATGTGCTGGAATTCTTTTGAGTGTCCCTGTAAAAGAACTAGTTATGCTGCATGCTGAAAGGTAGCCTATATTACTCAGGAATAGTGTAGCTTTCTATCAGTGAAAACAGTTTTTGAATTGGTTCAGTAGTTAGAGATCCCCATACAGCGTAATGTAATTCTTATGAGTGCTCCTGTAAAATAACTATTTGTGATATATGGAGGATATATTTGGGATATATGAAGAATAAGTTAATTTTCAATATTGCCACTGTCGATTAAACTTCTAAAAGTAACGCCGAAACGCCCCCATGCGTGCCAGTGGAATGTCCCAAATAGGGAGGTACTTTTTGGGATTTTTCTTGGAAACAGTTGTACTTTCAAGAAATCTTTTTTCATAATATCAAACTACTATGTTGATACTAAATCTCCATGTCAATAGTTCTCCTGTGGGAAGTCGGCTTCAGCTGTACCAATGCTTCGAAATTGCGTAAATTAGCGCTAAGGACCATGTTTGGGGCCCCGTACCGGGGAGGCCTTCAAAATTTTGTAACATTGGATTCACTTTATATGAAGATATATAACTGCACTGTGCAAAAACTTTTTCTGTATCACGTCAGAACCAAGATTTAAAGCATTCTTAAAACTGTATTTTTTATGAAATTGAGGGCATTTTGGAGGGGGGGCCTAATTTGGGGGTCTGACAAATTTCGAATTAATTTTCAATTTGAGATGTTAATATACAAGGTACATTATAGTATAAAATGAAAAAATCCTCTGAAGCACCTCTGAGCCAGTCACAGACGAGACAATAAAGTGGCAAAAATGGCCCTAAATTAATTCGACGTTGCTCCTCTGGGGTACTTTGACCCACCATGACTCCAAAACTAAAAGAGGTAAATGAAAAATATTTCAGATTTGTTCTTTCCTTGGGTAAGGTAACACAATAAAAGAAAATCATGAAATTCTGAGACTGTGATGGGAACTTTTTTCTACTGATCTGCCTTGATTCTGCAACGGCTCTTAAAGACTATGAAACAAAGTCGGAAATTTTAATCCGTACACCAAAATAATATTTATATACAGAATTCAATATATACAAAGTATCTCTATATTAAAAAGAAATTTGTATGTTTAATGCGGAATTGGAGAGAACGAGTGGAATTAAATTAAAATACGAAATTAAATTAAACTTCCAAAATATGGAAAGGGATAAACAACTATGTGCTGAAAATTGCTTTAGGTTTGTAAACATTTGGCTCAGATCACAATTTTTTAGCAATTTTTTACTTGCTCCCGGCTGACCGAAAAAAAAAACCCCCAAACCACTAATAGTTAAGGAATTCAAAAACTCTACTGGATAGTTATTGATTTCATTGTCATCATAGCAAATTATTTTAGCGTAGCTATGGTGATATGTTATCTATTCTTCAAATATTCGATTAAGTCAGTATTCATAAAAGTTCAAACATCATTTTTAAGTTCTATTATAACTGACTTCATATGTTATCTGAGAGTATATTTTTGGAAATATTTCCATACACTTAATTAACAATGTTATTTTCATTACCTATTAATTACAGAGTTATTTCTTCAATAATATTTTCGTAGAAAATTTTCTTTAGCATACTGCGCGACGGGAGATTGTGAAGAAATTGTCGATTTGGCGAGGCGCGTTTCTGAGGCCATCTCTTGGATTGCAACCTGCCCTGTTTGGTTCATTTTCCCACAGCTTTAAAACATGAAATTTACAACATTTCGCGCACTTATCGACCTTCTAAAAATGTCATCAAATAGCTGGTCATTTTAGCATATTTTAGTAAAGCATATTTTAGTCATTGGAGTTTCCACAAACTTCGGAATAATTTCACTTTTTGCAAATTTTCTTGTAAAACTATAACCCCATAGTACTGCTGAAACTTAGTGTCATTATTTCAAAACTGACACAACAATGGAACCATCGCCCAGTTTGGCGCGAAATACAGTGTGCCAAATTACTTCGCTAATTTTTTACGGGGCATTAGCATATTACACAAAAATTTCAACATTCGCACAGCTACCTCCATACGAACTTTAAATGTGCTGAATTTCGCGCTGATCCGTTTGCGCACTGTGCTGCAAAAGGGACACAAAGGTTTTCCCTAGCGAATTTATATTTAGATAGATGATTGATTAATCTTAAACTATAGGCTGCATTTTAAATTTGTTTCTAAAACAGAGGTTTTGCATTTTAACGACTTATTTCTAAACCTTAAAAATATAATTCTGAACAACTTATCACAATTATCACTGATGAATCTAAGAGCAATATTCCATGTATTATATTATATACCAAATAAAAAAAAATTGTAAGAGTATCTCTAAATAAAATATTAAAATTTAATGATTTGAATGTCCACATAAATAACAATAATTGTTTATTTACTTAGTCAATGATTTTCAGAAGGAGTTAATTGTTATTTGAACATTAAAAAAATTTTTATTTATAAATATGTATGCATGTAAGTATAAAAGGATTTAAAAAAAACCTACTTTAAACAACAACAAAAGAGGTTTAAACCAAACCCCGTTTTTCTGTTCCTTAAAAAAAAAAAAAAAAAAGGTTTCTTTTCCAACCAAGGTAAAAAACCATACTTGACTTGGAAATTTATCCACATCCGCCCCCTTCTAAGAAAAGTCTTAGCATTGGCCCTGTATGCCTATCTGATTTTTACTCTGACGGATGAAGGAAAACGTGAAAAGAACGTGAAAGATTATGACAAGAAAAATAATCATAATGAATTATTTTGTATCACAGACGTACTGTATATTAAGTTTTTGGGTTAACCTAAGATAATTTATAATGTTTTTAATAGACACCAGAAATTCTAAATAGTCTCTCTTTTTCATATTAAAACTGTACCCTTTCACATAAGCGGTGGGCGGTGATTCAATCAATTCCCGTCTAGTGTCGATACCTGAACTTTTGTCTACGTAACCACAGCTGCCAGCTCCCCTGGATTTCAAGTTACCACATTTTGTAAACAAAGTATTTTGATGCACTTACTTCCATGTACGGAGTGTAAGGAAGTAATGTGATCCCAAAAAATTTCGCGGGACAGATTTCGACGAAAAAAACCGATTTTGACTACCTCTAAATTTAGATTTAAGAATTTTTTCGATGCATCTCATCGTGTGCTAGCATGCACGTTCATATAAATGTATGTACAACCCATTTTGACCGACCGCGAGTCTATTTTACCAAATTTTCCATGCTGTCTGTACGCATATCTCAAAAACTATTGTTCATAGAATGTTGAAACTTTGTATTTAGAATTGTTGTAACATGTAGTTGTGCACCTTCCCTTTTGGTTCCAATCGACTGAATAGTTTATCTATAGGACCATCCAAAAGATTCTAAATACATTAAGCTCTATGGGCCGAAATTCATTAAACTCGCATATCTCAAAAACTATTAGACGTAGAATGTTGAAACTTTATATTTTTAGTAGCATCTAGTTGCGCACCTCCCTTTTCGATCCCATTCGACAGGATAATTTATCTACAGGGCCGCTCAAAATATTTTAAATACATTACGATGTATGGGCAGAAATTTATTAAAGCGTATTTTAGAGGTATCGGGCTATTTCGAAAGACTTACAAGTAATATATGCTGTTAACGGTTACAAAATAAATTTATCCATCGATAAAAGTGCCTTTATCATTTGTAGTTCTGCTAGAGGAACACTCAAAAGGTTTCCAATGCATTACGGTCAATGGCAATTTTAGGGACATTCGTCCATTCCAAGCACAATACCGTCCTACTATATAGTAAGGTAATGGTCCGACCCGGTCACGTGCCTCCCTTAAGAGTTTGGTATACGTGTGTATGTATTTAACTCTCAAATCTCAAAAAATATTAGTTGTAGAATGTTGAAATCTCATATGTAAGATTGTTGTAACATCTGGCTGTGCATCTCGATTTTTGGTTCCAATCTACTGGAGAGTTTATTTACAGGACCACCGAAAAGAATTTCAATACATTAATGTCTATGGACATCTTCAATATATTACATCTGTAGTCAGTCATTCTTTGGTCCATGCCTAAAATCTCGCCATTTGTCCTCGACCTTGAAGAGTTTTGCCGAAATATTCGCATGTTTGGCAAGTCAGTCATTTGGTCCATGTCCAAAATATCTCCATTTGTGACCGTCCTTGGCGAGTTTTGGCGAAATATCGATAAATTTGGAGATAGGCAATCAATTTGGTCCATGCCCGAAATATCGCCATTTGTCGTCGGCGACATTTGTCCTAGGCGAGTTTTATCGAAATATCACCAAATTTGGCGGTAGTCAGTCATTTGTTCCATGAACAAAATATCGCCATTTGCCATCGTCCTTGGCGAAATATCGCCAACTTTTGCACCAAAAATTATTTCGCACTTCGCATAACTTTAAAACTTCACACCGTAGAATTTTGAAATTTTGTATTTTGAACTATTGTAACATCTAACTGTGCATGTCTATTTTGATTGCAATCGACTGGGTGATTTATTTACAGGGTCAGCCAAATGACTTTATATTAAGGTGTATAGATACATTCAATTCACTGAAAGTCTGTGGTGAATGTCTGCTTTGGCTATCCCCAAAATCTTGCAAAACTATCTCAAGCTTGTCGGCTTTTGGTGAAATATCGCCAAATTAAGTGTCAGAAGCAAATCTTTCAAATTGAACCCAGCTTGGCGATACCAAAATATTTGGCTAAAAATTGCTAAACCTTACTATAACTGCAGTATTTTATCTCTTTCAAATAAAATAAGTTTAGATGAAGTGTTCCGAAAATATGTTTGATTTAACATACGTACAAGAAGTCGTGTTGTCCGTGTCATATACTTTTAAAAAGGCAGTAGCTAGCCATCTATCACAATGCAGAGCTGTTAACTCTTTTGCTTTTATAGGAAAGCTATCGACCGCTCACAAATTTTTAATTTAAAATAAAACTGTTCAAAAATTGTGGTGAAAAATCTTCTGCTAAAATCAGAAGAGTCTGCAGCTGAAATGTAAAAGCATCAATTCTGGTTTTGCCAATGCAGCGAATCAATGTTGCCCAATACCATTTGTACAGTTTATAATTAAGGTGGTGCTGTAACTTTAGAGTCAAAATACATTATTATTGCATTAAAAAAATTGTAATTGTATGGTGAGGCGGAGGGTAGGGATGCAATGAAAATCATATTTGAAAATTGGGTGGCAAATGTTGAAAGTTTGAGAAGTAATGGTTTAGGAAGTGTTCAGCAAACTTAAGATTTGTCATAGCAAGCGCCTTTCACATCTTTCCATACAGCAAATCACAAACATTTCATATTAAAGTAGTGCGGGCAAAACCAAACGTAAGCAGCATCTAATGAGCCTATCTTTTATTCAACCCGACCCAAGAAGGTCAGGCTTTGATATACTTTTAAATTAACCTGTAGCCGCCTCTTACAGAAAACAATTTTTTCTTGTATCAAATTGCTTGCTAAAATTTCTGGTTAGTAGAAAATGATTTCGTGGAAGCAAGGTTGTGTGCTATATAATACTATTTAGTGGTAGAAATAAATGTTAGTACATGCAAACGTAAGAATTTTGCTGTATATTAATTTAAAAATTCCTGTTTTTGTAAAGCTGTTAATTATATGCCGGAGTAATTGGCAGCTATGTAATCAGGGTTCCATAATTAGCTAGGTTGCAGCCATATCTGACAAATTTTACAACCTAATTTGCAGCAAGTCTTTGGAAAAGCAATTTTTCACTCGTCTACAGCTGCATTCTTTTGTTTTAAACTATTTCCAGCCATTGATTCATACTGTTCATTTCGCTTGCTCATCCATCCCGTTCGTTCATCCAATCAAATCGTTCGCTACCATTTCTGCTATTAGAGTCTATTTTATAATGGGCACATGCAAATTCGAAGGTAGGAAAATTCACCACTGTACTTGTCTTTTAAAGAACGAGGACTTCGCTGATAACTCTGTTGATGTCGAATCGCTGTGTCCGTGACACATTGGGGAAACAAATTACATAAAAGTAAAATTAATAATAGGTTTGCTATTGTTACTGTAAGTTTCTTAGTGTGAAATTATATCAACTAGAAGCAGACTAAGTATTTTAATTATGTGAATTTTTGAAATTATGTGTTTGTATCTTCTTAAATAAGTTAGTGAGTACTAGATCTGCATATTATTATTATTCTTCAATTCCTACTATTAGTTCACACTCTCCCTGTATTTATATATCGTGAATAAAATACTTTTTATTCATCCACTCAAGTTCAAATACATTTTTTTAAACTTGTAGTGGATGACACTTGATGTTAATACAGTTTTTTCAAATATCAATTCAATGATTAAATTAAATTAATTAATTTTAGATCCTGTTACGTGGGATTAAAAATGAATGAAAACAATAAACTAAACAAACAGACTGGATTAACGGTATCGACCCTTGATTCACAAACGGCTCTGCATTAATTGATAATTAATTAATTAAATTTAATAAAAAGTAACTAAAGTAACATTTTTCTTTGTTGATCTAAGTAGAAATTAATTTTTTTATATTACTTGTTTTATCTATATTTAATTATTTTAATTTTGCAATTTCAAAAATGTCAAAAACACCCATTGTTACAGAACAGTGTAGAAAAATGTAACATTTTGAAAATTGGATTCAACCTGTTCCAAGTGAGTAATTTATTAAAGTATTTTGTAAATCGCAGATGAGAGCCAAAATATGCAGATAAACTTATTTCAGATGGAAAGAGAGAAAGTGCTAATGAGTAATTTATTTTTCACTCTTATGTTTCGCTCAAAAAGCAATTTAGTCATTTTTGGCTACTTTCATCTTTAATTTCAGCTACCTTTTCTCTGTCAAACTACTTTAAAGAGCATTGAATTAACAGAAATTCTAAATTTTTCAAGACAAACTGTCCGTTTCAAGCATGCGACAAGAGCGCTAACATGCATTGGCATGTTGCTGATACATCAAATTCGCAACTAACAACAACGGATACCGAGCAAGGTAAAATCTTTCTTTCAGACATTTATAGAATTAATATTCCCAGCAAAAATTGTGCGAAAATTCACTTGAGAAAACAGCAGCGAAATTATTGTAGTCGTCAATCCATAACGAAAGCAAGGCCAAGGACTCCCAAAAACGAAATTAGATCTCGTATTGAGAATAACTCTTAGAATAACAGAATAAGGCAAGGAAACTTAATTGTCATTAGTACTGAGAAAGCATATTGCTTCCTGGCCTCCACGCGTTAACGTCCCTCCTTCTAAACAAACAAGTACTGTTGGTTTATTCTGAAAAGTTTAAATATCTTCTCCCCCTCCCCCTCATCCAACCACGAAATTTAAGTAACCTGAAATAACTGAAATAAACGCATGCATATGACGTCAATGAAACAGCTAACACCAGTGCGTAGCCAAGGGTGGTTTTAGGGGGATCATACCCCCCCCCCCCCCATAAGGAATTTTTTGCCTTACAAAATGTATATTTTTCACTCTCTTATCCCACACACGTGTACATATATAACATATATATGAGTTGCAGTAGTCGTAACCCCCCCCCCCCCCCCTCTTTGAAAAATTTCTGGCTACGCCACGGGCTAACACCAGTGTAATGTTACGTCTAAATGTTATATCATAGTTGCCGAGATGTGCGGAGAGTGTAACTGACCACTTTTTGTAAAAAATGATTTTTCTGGGTAATTCAAATTTGTTACGAAGTGTACAGTGATATTCAGAAAAGGGTAAAATGACAACACACATTGTCCCCGTTACTTTGATTGGAACAGTTGTACGGAAGAGTGCACCTCTCGCTGGTACCCGAGTTATCACGAGTTTGATTTATTCATATTCATTTTGTTTTCTTCGAAATAGGTGAACGTCTCTGAGAATCTGAAATTTCCGTAATTCTTTTAAAGAGTGTTATAACCCGTATGTATTGGCTTTCTCGCAGAAATCGTGTACAATTTTTAACTTCACTGCGAAATGGAAGTTGTGACTGGAAATGTTCCTTGAAATACTAATTTTAAATTAAAATAATGTTAAAACTAAATAACCTCAGAGTTAAGTTAATTTTTTTACCGTTCAAGAGATGGCAGCACTAAACGTTTGTTCGTTAACTGGGATAACTTGATTTCGTCAATTGCATTGCGAAGTCTTTGCATTTGAAATATAACATACGTATTTTGGGTACTGAAAAATAATGTCATTTTATTACATAAAAATTAAACAAATAAAATTTCGACAAATGTTTAGTTACCATCAAGTTGTGTCCAAACATTCGAATCATATTTGCCATAATTTAAAGAATATTTTTTCATGTCTACCCTTCTTGAAGGACGTTATTCAAAACATAGCAGAAGCAACCCTAGAACTGATATTCACATGTATTCATGAAACTGATTTCACGGTATTTGTGAGTATTGCACAGCTGCCAACGTACACGGAATGCAATTAACCACTTTTTGCAAGCAGTAATTTTTTAGAATGTAGCAAAATTGCTCCACCCCATGACCTGTAGTGTATCGCAAAGTTGATTTTATTTTAATTATTATTTTTATAAAATGTGGTTAATTATTTTCCGAATCGTTGACTGGTATGGTGTTGTGTTTCATACTTGGAATTGTATAGATATCTCTCTTTTTTTCTTTGAAATCTCGCAGGAAATGCGAAAAGAACGTTTTGGCTCCTTACCTCCCATAGTTTGTGAATTTTGAGAAATGTTGTCTAATCCAGCTCTAACGTTTAAATCTCACGAACATGCGAAATTTGTCATTATTAACTTTAGGAGATTTGGCTACCAACACAACAGTCTGCCTTACGCAAACTGGTCGAAACATTGTCGTCAAACTTGGCGAGATTTTGGGGATAACCTTAAGCAACTATATATAATATAATATAGTTTTGCGAGACCCTGTAAAAGAGCTTTAAATAATATTTACATCTTTTAAATGAAAAGTAAGCCGGTGTAATCGATCATGTATTTATTGAAATAGATTAAAGTCGATAAAAGCTGCTAAGGACCATAATGCATTTTAATGCTCCTGTAGAAAAACTATAAGTACTTGAAATGAAAGTTTAGATATAGTTATTTGAATGTATGGGGTCCAGATTGTAATCATTTAAATCAATAAACCTCTCACAGTTACGGTTACAGTGACAAAATTTCGAAATTTTCGAATGGTAACACCCGATTTTTTCGTGCGCAAATTGATCAGAGCATGGAAAAACCTTAAATGGCGTTGGAACGAGTAAACACATTACGTATGACGTAAATTGGCGGAGTAAAACATTTGCAAAGACGAGCATCGTAAAGAAACAATCACAATAAAAGAGAAGGTGTAATTGATGCACTTAGCATAATTCACTGGGCTAGGCAGTAGAAGCACCAATCACAGGACACTCTTGCAAAGTACTGCTTGTGATATAAGCAGTGTGGGAAGAATGTTTCTTTATGTTCGTGCTAATCTTGCTAATCCGTCTCGTTTCGTGCGAAGAAGATGACACTTTCAAGGAAATAACGAGGTCAATTGATAAAGCTTTTTTATCTGAGCGGAGAAAATGCTGCCGAAACATTGCGAGTTTATCGTCGAAATCATAAGCTAAAACGAGGCCCATGTTCTGTAAAAAGTGTACGTAATTTGGTAAAGAAATTTGAAGAAACGGGATGCACATGTGATAGACCGCGATCCGGATGACCCCGTGTTCCTGTTGAAGTTGTTGCGGAAATGTATAATACGATTACAGGTCCATTGCATACAGCAAGAAATTTTCCCGGTAATTTGGATGTACCGAAAACCACAGTTCTCCAAATTCTGCGCTCTGTTCTGCGGATGTTTTCTTGTGGATTCCAGCGCGTCCAGGCGTTGGCATCTGGAGACAACCAACAACTTGTTGACTTGGCGAATTTTTTCCTAATCAGATATGATGAAGATAGCAGGTGGCCGCTGCGGATATTATGGACGGGTGAGGCACATTTCACCCTGACAGGGAACGTAAACTCCAAGAACTGCGTTCATTAGGCGGAAGAAAATCCTCACGGTGTGGCACCAGTGCCTTTATGCGACAGACACGTGACTGCGTGGTGCGACGTCGCAGGGACATTCACTCTGGGTCCCTACTTATTCGAGGAAGTCACATCCAGTGGTATGCAAACGTGCTCCGTCACAGGTGCTCGGTATAAAGCAATGCTGGAAAATTACGTAATTCCAGAATTGCAACAGCGAAATATCATTAATGACATTGTATGGATGAAAGATGGTGTTCCTCCGCACATTGCCAGAAGTGTTCGACAAGTGCTGCATCAGCAGTTTGCGGATAGAGTCATCGCGCGTACCTTTGGAGTTTCGTGGCCACCTCGTCCCCCGACCTCACTCGGATGGATTTCTGGTTCTGGGGTTATCTGAAATCAAAGGTGTACACATCAAATCCCCGAAATTTGTCAGACTTGAAAGATGCCATAAAACGGGAAGTTCTACAAATTCCTCCTGCCATGTTATCGACAATCTCCCGCATGCAATGCATTATCGAACGCGAAGGTGGCCACGTTGAAAACTTGTAATTCGAATAAAAGTCTTTTCCCCAAATCTCTCTTTTGTTATCATTGGTTCTTTACGATGCTCTTCATTGCAAATGTTTTACTCCACCAATTTGCATCATACGTGTCTCGTTCCAACGCCATTTAAGGTTTTTCTATGCTCTGTTCAGTTTGCGCACGAAAAAAGTGGGTGCTGCCATTCTGAAATTTCGAAATTTTGTCACTCTAACCGTAACTGTGAGAGGCTTATTGTTTTAAATCATCTGGTCATTACAATCCGGACCCCATACATTCAAATGACTATATCTAAACTTTCATTTCGATTGGTTGAACGGTTCGGCCACTAGGGACTCATATATTGAGGAAGTTTCTTTTAGACCACTCTCTATATACAAAGGGCATTCCATAAAGACTGAGAGTTATTTTTCTACGTTGTGGCAACACTGTGTAACTAAAAAAATAGAAGTGCAGGCGATTTTTTCAAACTGTTAACTGTACGTTTGTACAAAATTCTAAACGAAGCAGGCGATTTTATTTTCCTAGTTCCGTGCTTGTTCAGAGAACTGTTTTATTTGCCCTACAGAAATGGAGATGAGTGATTCAGAGAATTGGACATTACATCACGCTAATGCTCGCCCGCATGTCACTACTTCTGTTCAGCAATATCTTAGTAAATGCAATATTAAAATCATGCGACATACCCCTTACAGTCCAGATCTCGCACCATGCGATTTCTAGCTGTTTCCGACGTTGAAGGAGAATCTTCGTGGCAGAAAATTTAACACAGATTATGAAGTTATTTCAGCAGTGGAGGGTTCTTTGAAGCAGCTTCCAGAAAAGGGCTTCTCTACTTGTTTTGAAAAGTGGGTTGAACGATGGGACCGTTGCATATCATCTGACCGAAGGTATTTTGAAAAAGAATGATGTATTTTTTTCTGTAAATATACATCTTGATTTTTTATGATTTTACTCTCAGTTTTTATGGAATGCCCTTTGAAAAAATACATTAATTTTTTTTTAAATAGCCGGATATTTTAAAAATACGTTTTAACCCCTTCCAGAGATGAACTCGGACAGGTGAAATATACCATTCTAGTTATTCTCGAATCCCCAGTGTAGCTCGGGCACTACAAATATATATTTTTTCTTTCATTACTTTTTAGAAAATTTTGTACGCGAAAGGCGATATTGCGCTTAAATATATATGTATGTATGAAAATAAGCACAAAAAACTGACGTTTTTTGATCTATAATCCCGAAATAAAATGAACCTGGAAGGGGTTAAAGAAAGATTGTAGTACGTAAGAACGTAATGCATTACTACCATCCGTTCTGTTTTTATAGGAACATTCTCCACCACTATTTCTGAACAGTTTTATTTTATAATAAAGATATGGATATAGTTATGTGTAATAATCTGACTAAAAGCAAAGATGCTAAGGTATCCTGTTTTTTTCTGGAGATTTCCCACCACTAATTTTTACTTACAAAATTATGCTTAAAAAAAGTCCAAATATTTAATGTAAAATAAAACTGTCTAAGAATTGTTGTGGGAAATCTCCCGGAAAAAGTGAGAGGCTTGGCAGCTCTGAAAAGGGAACGGTTGGCAACTGTATGTGCTGGAATTTTTTCGGGTTCTCTTGTGAAATAACTATAAATGCTACATACACCATTTTCAATAGTTACATGGTACGATACATAGGAGTAATACATAAAAATTTCGTAGCAATCTAAACACGGCAGTTAGATAATTTACGGTCAAGCAGACGTAACGACAAACTGACATTCATACTACAACCTTTTAAGCTTTCTCCGGATTTTCCGTTACAACTATAATCAATGTTACTTTAAATTAAGGGGATAGTGGACTATTCAATCAGTTGAAATGAACTGAAATTATTTTATTTTATTTATTTATTTTTTAAGTTATTTGTATCCACAAGTAATTGCTTAACAATACTGGCGAAGAAAAAATTTATTTTACACAACTTTAAGGCTTTAAAAAAAACCAAAGATGTTTAAATTGAGTAATATTAATAATGTATAATCAATCTCTGGACGATGCTCTACTGACTGACTGACTGACGATCACCACACGGCCAAATCTACCGGAGATGGAGACATGAAATTTTAGAAGCTTATAGATTTTGTGGCCAAGTGTCACTTCGGAAGCGATTTTTAAAAATCCACCCGCCAGGCGAGGGTGGAGGCCCAAAATGTTCTTTTCATATTTCCCTTCGCATCTCATATTTCCCTTCGCATGAAAGGAAAAAAGGAGATAGCGATATAAATCTTGCTTTAATTGTAACTAACACAAATATCTAAAAATCTTTTTCACGGTTTTTTAAATTTTTCACCCAAATGGGGCGTAAGGGGCCTAAAACGTTCTTTTCACATTTATCTTCATAACTCAGAGGAAAAAAAGAGATAGCCGTAAAATTATTCCATTAAAATGTAACTAATAGCAATACCTTAATTCGTTTTCAAGGTTTTTTAGAATTCAGATCTAAACGGGCTTATGGGGCCGAAACGTTGTTTCACATTTCCCTACAGATCTAGTAGAGAAAAAGAAATATACGTAAAATTCTTGTTTTAAAATGTAACTACAGAAATAACTAAAATGCATCACCACGGTTTTTAAAAGTTCGTGCCCAAACTAGTATAAGGAGCGGGAACGTTGTTTTTTTTTATTTCCCTTCGTATCTCAAAGAAAAAAGGAGATAGCCTTAAAATTCTTGCTTTGATATATTACTACTTAAAATATCTCAAAATTGTTTCCAGGGTTTTCTACAATTCTCACTCGAAAGGGAATAAGGAACCAAAACGCTCTTTAACGTTCTTTTCACATTTCCCTCCACACTCAATGGGGATAAGACATATCCTAAAATTCTTTATTTAAAATGTAAGGAACACAAATATCTAACAATGATTTCAGGGTTTTTTAGAGTTCGTGCAAAACTGGTGTAAGGAGCGGAAACGTTGTTTTCATGTTAACAATGATGTATGGAATAAAATGAAGGTAGCCAGAAAAATCTTTCATTAGAATACAACGAACACAAATTCATAAAATGTTTTTCACGTATTTTTTTGCTTGAGTGCTGTTAGTATAGTATATTTCTTTATAGAGAAAGATTTTTGTCTGTCTGGCGCAAAGGCGAATCACTTTTCAACACTTTTCTGGTTGGCAGATACAATGTGAAAAGTCGCCAAGGTTTGACCTCTTTTTATTTGTTATTTATCGCCAAGTTTGGCTCTAAAAATAAGTATGCAAAACTGTACCCAGCTAGGCGATATGTTCTATATATGTTGAGAAATTGCCTAACCATGCTGTTTATTTAATTGGAATATTGGTGTCTGTATTCGTCTAAATAAAGGTGAAGCAGGGGCGTAGCCAAGGAGGGGGGTCATAACCCCCCCCCCATGAGGAATTTCTTGTCATACAAAATGTATATTCTTCACTCCCTTATCATACACATGTATGCATATATGTGAGTTGCAGTAGTCGTACCCCCCCCCCCTCACCCCATGAAAAATTTCTAGCTACGCCCCTGAGGTGAAGTATACTCAGAATATGCCTAGCGAGGATGCTAGAACAGTTTTAGTATGGGATTTCAATATAGATTTTAATTTTGAAGATGTGTTTTACGCAACAGGCAAGACAAATACAGCACACTCACGGATTATGATACATATTCCAAACAGTATTTATAAAGGTCAAATTTATTTAGAATATGCCTGACGAATATTGTAAAACAGTTGTTGAAGGTTATTATAATAGATGTTTATTCCAAGAAAGTGCTTATAAAACTAGGAAGACAAACAAGACCGATGCATGAATTGTGATACGATTTAATGTCCCGCATTTTAGTGCTTATTTAAAATGTGAAAGTTTCTCAGATTTTCCTCCTTTCTTTTTTTTTTCAGTCTTGGTAGAAAAAAAAAATGTAACGGTGTTTATGTTGCTTTTGAATGTAATTAAGAGAGAGTTACCTGTTCCATGCAGTGAAAATTGTTTTCCATAGTCGCCAAAAGTAACATTCATTACAGAGTTAAAGCAGCTGCTTCAGAATACAGCGAAAGCAGAGCTGATTCCACACTGGTGTTTTTGAGTCACAATATGCTCCATATCTGACAACCCGTGATTCTTGTTAAAATGACCACTGGCAGATCCTGAAGGGGGATTACATAGCTACGTACATTTCTCTCTCCCTAAAGAACTATGTTAACTCTAGAGAAGATTGACTTATTTTGTAAACTCAAATGAATTTATATAAGAAATAAGAAAAATGGTGACGAAATAATTTTGTGCTTCCTCCAGAATTCTTTAAATCCGACATTGAAAAGGACTACTTGATGACGAATTTTGGAAGAAACCACCAGAACGTACTGCAGATTTTAATGAGATCTCATTGTTTAAAAAAGAAAAACATTAAACTTCGTATGTTAAAATAAGCGGTATTTGAGGGTTATTGCGGACACAGAAATTCAATCGCCAAAATAGCCCTCTTTCAATCGCCAGAGTAATGTCGTCAAGATCGTTTTGGTGAAATCTCGCGAAAACATTCGCATTTCCTGGGAATAGCCCTCAAGGATTAATTTATTAAGGATTTTAACGTAATAGTTGTTTTAATTTCAAGTACATTTGAAAATCCTTTTTATGTCAATTTGACACCTTTTTATGTATTTCAAATTGCAGAGTTAAATACTGAAAAGTTTTGACGATAAAATTACATAACTGGTAAGCTAGTTTAGAAAACGTGGAGGATTCGTGCGCCTTTTCGCCTTCGATTCTTTGAATTCTCTTGTCGTTTATGCGAAGAAAATAAAATAGAAAATAGCAACGATAATCTTAAAATCCGTGTGTTTTAAAGTTCCAGGTAGCGAATGTTCCATTTGTTGGACATTTATGCATTTTCATATTGCAAATGGTAAGTTTCTGTTTAGCATAAATTATTCTGTCTACGAATATTGGATATTACCTTTGTTTTCATTTATTTATTGAATTTAGCATTCTGTAGACACAGACATTTGTACTGCTATGGTAACTATAATGTAGAAAATAAAAAATAAAATCTGTTATTTCATATTCTAAAGTAAATCAATACAAACCATTTTTTTAGTTTAAAGATTTTTGAATGTCACATATTCTGTCGACCTTACCAGTTGTAATAGGAGAAAAATATAGTGCTTATGTGCAATTTAGGATAATTCAGAAGATTTGTCGACACATATGCGAAGGAAATGAAATGGATACTGTTACTATGGTAACTAAATGCTCCTATTAAAAATAAAAAAATGAAATTTTTTACTTTATGATATTTTTACATCATGCGTTTGAAATTGCATCAGAATTTTTAATGCTAGCAAGACGTCACAAACGTTGCACACCGTTACAGACGTTACAGACGTCACCACAAAAGTTTTGTTAATTCAACAAAATATTTTGTTAATTTAACAAAAATTTTGTTGAAACCCACAAAATTATTGTGTTGAACTAGTGCCAACCAAGTTTTCGTTGAATCAAGAAAATTTGTTAAATTCAACAAAACATTTTTCTGCGCAGATTAGCTTTTTATAAAGGTAGAATTCATCAACGTATTCATGTAATATTAAAATAATAAGCATCTAAAAATTTTTATTTGGTCTTAAAGAGAGGCTAGTCTGGCAACCCTGTACTAGCGGATGAAAGACTGAGTCAGCCTTCCCCAGTTCAAGGCTTAAACCTTGAACTAGTGGCATGAGAGCGCGTTGCGCTAACCATTGATTCACTGGTCTTCTAAGGAATATAACTGGAAAAAAATTGAATTTGCTTCTATCTGCTCGCTTATATCGTTTGTAACGGCACAAATTTTATATCTACCCAGAGGGACTTTCCGATGTTTGGCTATAATCAATCTCGGTTTGTAAGTTGTACTAACAAAAGCATGAAGCCAAAATTAAAATTATAGACAGTACACGTATGACATATTGTATGATATACTTTGCATGCATCAAAATGTGATTTAATTTTGAATCTACATTTGTTGAATGTTTAAAAAGTTTCTGTTTGCATCTGGCATTAAATTACCAGTTTAGACATATCCTAATTAAAAGAGGAGGAAAAACATGTTGTTAATAAGCTTATTTTAGCAAAAAAGAAAGATATAGTAGTGCGAGACAAACCGCTTGTCAGAATTACCGAAAAACTAAGATTTCAGCATTCAATATTCATAGATATATACTGCAATTCTATTCACATTTAAATCGTATGAATATTCTTGGGGAAAACTACTTAGGTCTAACTGCGTTATTTGCATGACATCCACACTCCCCACCCTATCGAAAGAAATTCCCAAAACCAGTGCAAAAACTGAATATCAATAGTGGTTTATTAACTTTAACAGACTAATTCCATGTTATCAGTATAGTTGTGACAACTTAACGAAAGCAGTCAGAGCATTTTTTTATACCGCCATTTAACAAATACAAATTGAGCAGTTTTCTTATGTATTTTAGCTTTTACGATAAAAGAAGACTGGACGAAACATTAGTCTTAGAAATTTAAACTTAAATTAAGTACTTATTCTTATCTTTTCACATTTATTACGGAATTTCTCGATTGCGTATTCAAAAATGAAAAATTCTGGACGACATACCGCTTGCGATTATTTTCTGGGAATTAATTAGTGATGGGAAAACAATGTAAATTTTTTGAAATGTAACTTACGTAATATGAAATGTTTATCGCATATATTTAGTTATTTTTAACTATGAGCATAAATATTAACTGTTATGTTTGCTTTTAAAAGATAGACTGCAACTTATTTGGGAATGTAAGTGCTCAGTATAAAAAATCACTGATTTGAAACATGATTTTGCAAGCGTAATTTTGCTTTTAACAATTTTCTCCTGCACATACCGACCGAAATTAGACATACATTTTCGAAACAGATAACTGTAATTGGGCTATTTTTAAACAGTGTTTAAAGAGCTTCTATGGTAGATTTGAAACAATTTATTTAATGTTATTTCAGAAAATAAAGTCCCTTCTATGTTAAATCATTATTGATGGCTTTTTGTTCATTAGAAATAATAAGAAATAGCAATAGTAATTAACTTTCCGTCTAGGAAAACAGAAAGTATGTAGCTTTCAATGCACAACGATTTCATAAAGCGATAAGAATACAGGGCAGGCCCAGGCACTAACCTCTCTAAAACCAAAAAGAATTTTTCAGAAAAAGGCCAGAGTATTATTATTTCTTCTACTGTAACCATTGATATGCATACTAAACTGGATTGCTGTCTTGGTAATAGTCTACGTTGTGAGTTTCGAGCCGTTTTCCCCAAAAATTAGGCAAAAAAGAGGCAGAAAGTGTAAATTGCACAACCACTTTTTGTAAATAGTTATTTAAAATTTAATCAGGAATAAAATCGTACCCGGTACAGTTGCTGAGGCTTTTTGCAAACTTAGAGGGATTGTTAGCAGCGACCAAACTGCTCAGAAAAGCAGATCAGAATAGTAATACAGTTTAGCATACGACTGAAACCGAGCTTTGAGGGAACTTGGAGACCAAAATCATTATGCAGTTGAGACCCTGGAGAAAACAAATACAGCAAAAGTGAATTAAATACTCATTTTGATTAATTTAAAAATAATTTAATTTTTTTTCAATCTCAATTATGATTACAAAAGGATGCAAGGGAAAAAATTGGATGAAATTTTGACATAAACATATTTTAGAATCTATCTCGTGTATCTCTACTACGACTATAACTAACCAATTTCGATGAGTTTTTACTGTTTCTAGGCATAAAAATGAATGAAACGGAACCCTCATATTTTGTTACTACTTAAAAAAGTGTGGTTGTGGGATCTGAGCCAGTCTATTTGAGAAAATGTATATAAAGTGTGTCCTCCTTATAACGAGCTCACTTGGCTCCACTTGAAAAATTCGTTAGAGAGAAAATTTCTTAGTATTTCTGTAGTTATTTAAGTAAATGTAGCATAACTATTAGTCATTGCTACAAGTTCAAAAGTATTTAACGACAGCGTTCAGTTAAAAGTAAATTAATGTACGCTGTCATAGTTGCTAATATTTACACTTTTTTTTCAGAAAATTATGTACCACAATTTCCTTTTTGTAATTTGATTTTGCAATAAATCTAAATCAACTGCGTACTGTTGTTGGATCAGTGTATGCAACAAACTAAGTAAAACGCGAGAAATAGTAGTCACCTTTTTGTTTTTGTAAAGAAAACGAATTGCGACTTTACATTGTCATAGATAAATCTCCCGCTTTTTTCGGGAAATTTCCAGCACCAATCTTTACTTAAAAACTCATCCTCAAAGTAGTCCAAATATTTAATGTAAAATAAAACTGTCTAAAAATTGCGGTGGGAAATCTCCCAAAAAAAGCGGGAGACTTGGCATGTCTGCATTGTGTAAATGAGATGCCCAAACGTGAGGGCAATTCAGAAAATTAGACGATACAATGACTTAACAACATGAAACTAATATTTACGTTTATTCTACTTGGAAAATTCTATTCTAATTCTATTGCTTTGCATTCCGTGATGTTAAAATTTCACATTTTAAAAGATGTCCTAAAAGCAGAGTGCGGTACATTTTCTTAAGGGTGTAGTTCGAAAAAGTAAAATCTCCCTCACGGTCTAAGTACTAAATCAGATTAGTTTATTTGTATTTATGTACCAAAATCACATTTGTTTTTTCGAACTACACCGTTAAATTTGCAAAACCTCTTTAAATGGTCTTCCAATGACTTTAGCATTACTGTATAAAGATAAGATACACTTTTTTTTCATTTAAAAAATTTTTATTTGGTGGTATTTTTCAAGGAAAATCAGCGCATTTAACAATGTGCATAACTAATTCGATGTGTACAAACAATTTCAAATTTTATTCAACAGGTTGTTAGAATTTATTTAATAATTTGGGTCATTTTTTGGAGCTTATTTCACAATACAAAGCGCTTCCCCTCAGTAGACAGATGTGAATTAAATGTGATATTCGATCGTGTCTGGCATTATGACATTGACAAGAATTTGGAATAAATATTGAAATACTTTTTTAAAAACATCCTTGAGTGCTTAAAAACAGCATTTCGTGTACAGTCCCTACAGGCGCGGATCCAAGGGGAGGGTGGTGGGGGCGATCGCATCCTCCTGGGCGAAGTCCAAAAATCTGTTAAAATATATTATGAAAGTATAATGAAAATTATGTAGCCTTTTTCTAAGGAGTGTATTGCGGGTACTATTCCCTGTCCTTTAATCATTGCTCATATATAGATTGTATCAATAAAATAATTAATTACATTAATTGGTATAATTGATTATATTAATTAATTATAAAATGATTTTGCTCATTCTATCCCCCTGTTTGAGGTACAAAATCGCCCCCTCCTTGAGTAATTTCTGGATCCTCCCCTGAGTCCCTACCCCAAATTTGAAGGTGATTTGCTTGCCCATTTGAGCTGCAGAATGCTGTTCATGGGAAGTTTATTTATAACTAACACATATATCTATCTATCTATCTATCTATATATATATATAGTTAAGTATATTTTTTCTTATGCCGTTGTGAATGGTCGATCCAATAAGTATAAACATTTGGTAGCCAAGGGAAAAAAATGCTAAAATATATTGTTTGTTTTGTTACTGCGTACTAATGCATGAATAATTATACGAACATTATTTTTAGAAAAGTATTATAAGTAACTAACCGCCAAGACGACCAGCTTCGCCACAACATTCCTTGCTGTTCTTTATACTCAGTGCATGGCCAAATTATTGGACTCATTTCAACGAAAATCATGTTTCTTTGTTTAAACAATATATGTCGTTCAATTTCTGTAGGTTAGGATTGCTACAAATTTTTGCTGTCATATTAAAAGCCGATGTTGGCTATGGTGGCGATGCCAAGTACTAACATTTCAAAATGTATGAAAAGACATAATTAATGACATTTCCATTCATAAAATGATTATAAAAATACTGCATTGGGTGATAACGTGTTGTACAAATTCCTGCAGAATTACTTATTAATCGCAGAAGCTGTGGGCTTTCTCAAATTAGTGTGGTGCCGCTCTATTCACGAGCACCATGGTTTCGCTAATGGGTAAGTTTTTAGTTTTATAACACGAGTGTTAGTGTGCCAAAGTTACCATCCTGGTGTTTATGTAGTATGGTTGCATTCTTTAATACGTATTCTTGGTTGCAATAATATAAAAGAAACAGGAAATGGCTAATATGTGTTTTAGGCCATTGCGATAAACACGCCAAAAATTGTAAATTAGATATTTTAAAGCTGTGAAAATGTCCAAAAGAACTTGTATTTTCGCTTGTGCATTATTGTTGTTTTGTAATCTAGCTACTGCGTTGCATACATGAGTAAAAATAACCAGTAACCAATATGCTTGCTTCATTTGACGTCATTGAACCGTTTATTTGGATTTTTGCGCATGTGTTACTGTTATTACGCTAATGATTACAACTAGTTATTGCCATTGGCAGCGTAGAAATATCGTCGATTTTGGTATCGCATACATTAGTGTTTTATATAAATATATCGTAACACTCCTTAGCTGCCAACATCTAAGGTTTTTTTTTCCCAGAAGATTACTCAGCACTTTTTTTCTGTCTCAGAAAATTTCAAATTAAAATAAAACCAAGTTTATTACATACAGGGAAGTACAAATGGCAAACACTGTTCTAAAAAATCAAATTTTTGAAACTACTACACATATATACGCGAAGTGATACATGAATATAAAGAGAAGTAAACCAATACATTTTTTTTTTTTCAATTGCAAATGTTCAATGTATGACCCTCTTGTTACACGACATACGTCCAATCTATAGTCTAGTTCATTCCATACATTTTGTAGCATCACTCTATCAACGATTCGTAATGCTGCGCAAACGCGTTCTTTGAACTCCCGCACTGTTTTCGGCATAGGTGGTACGTAAGCAATGCCTTTGAAGTAACCCCACAAAAAGAAATCACAGGGTGTTAAATCTGGGGATCTTGGTGGCCATCTAATTAACGGTAAATCACCGTCAAAAGCACTGCCCTATATGTTGATCATTAATGGGAAAAAAAAACTTGGTATATTTCTCTTCACATTCACATATAACTTATTGTAATATGTGCAGTACTTTCGGAAATATCATTTTTTAAAATCGTGTCCATCAATTGTGCTCATACTATATAAAAATAACATTCACCAACTATAAAGGAGGTAAAAAAAAGTTATCGGCGGTGTTCGGTTGCTGTTACCCGTAGCTACTCTGGTTAAATTTAAATAATTTATTCAAATATATTATTATTTTCTGTGTGTTAAACTTACCTAAATGCAGTCGTGTGCAGACTATTTCTAAGGGACAGGTTATCCATATTAATAGTCAAATCTAGGTTTAACCTATATGTTCCCATCCTTTGCTGCAAAGGGTTCTTCCTTCTCTGTCCAGCTAAACACTCAAAGAACAATGCTGGACACAGGAGTGTGTATTCACCGCGTCATCGCAACAAAAAGACGGAACAGGTTGGTGAAGATAACTATCTATTTGAAACGATAACATTTATGTAAAAAAATGTCTGAAATTGTTGTATACTGAAAGCAACTTTACATTTTTTTAACCGTTTTCGAGACGTTTCGAGAATTTGGAACTAAATTACGCAAGTAAAGCACTAATTTCATTCAAAATAAATTTTAACACTTTAGCACACAATCTAATTAATACCAAAAATTAATTTTTGCTTTAAAAAATAAAACTAATGCATTCAGTCTAGCAGCGAAGTACCTGTGAAATAATGCTCACAAACCACATGTGTTCTTAAAAATTTCGCTCGGAGAATCTTAAAAGGCGGGGGAAAAAGTACATCTCCCAAAGGGGAATTGCGTTGTTTGGCCGTAGCAAACTAAACTATGTCGACTGATAACCTTTAATTTTATTATCCTCCTATCATTCTTTCCTTAACGTCGTCTCCCGTTTTTAAAAAAATGAATTATGATGATCATCTAAAAATAATCTTACGAGTTAAGTATAATTATGTTAGGATGAAATTTCTTTGCATTGCGTACATTTTTGGTAAAAACGTTCTGGGTTTTAGATTTCATGCTTAAAATAAAATGCCATTTTTTTTTTTAGGGGGGAATTATATTTGCAATATTATTATTTAAAAATTAATAATTTCCATTAAAGTTGGAAAATGTGTATAGTGTGTTTTGTCTGTTCGACTATGTTCTAATTTGTGTAAATAAATTTATATTTGTTGCCACAAAATTTAAGTATGGTGTTGTTATATATGCGCAAGCTTATTGGATCTTTTCTTTTCTTCTAAAAATAGAAAAGAATTCTATGATACATCGACAGTCATTGTTTAAAGTTAGCCTGAGATCTCTGTCCCCTTCCCAAATGAAAATATTTCTATGCCCTATATTATTTTTAAATAATGCTGAAGTGCGTGTTATTCTGGTTCCAGCGCTTCTATAGCGTCAATACAAAGGTTTCACGGACATCTGCTCTTGACGAAAGCAGAAGCAAGACTGAGACTCATACTGGGGGAACCTGCTTTTATAGGCTGCGACGAATACCGTGGAAGGTTCCAGAGAGAACCACCCGTGGAATGTACTAGAACGGACTCGATTATGATTGGGTAGTAGAAGAGTAATATTAGGCTATTATGCATGTTAATGCAGAAAAACTAACTTTACAAGCCCCATTGGGAAAATCGCGCCAAATGACCAAAATTTCCCCAAGCTTGGCAACTTTTAGCGAAATATCGCCAACTTTGTCGCCAGAAATAAGTCTCCAAAAGTGAAGTTACCGAAGGCCTAGGACCAATATTTCTCGAGATTTCTAGAAATTACTGTAGAAGTCAATGGGGAAACAAAAACCTCCGTATCTCCGATTCTAGTTGACCGATCTTGATGCAACAAAAAGCAAAATTTAACTATTTGATGCGTAGAATACGAATTTTGAACTCTTTTAAACCACAGAACAGCGGGTTGCCCCGAAAGTTCGTTACGATATGCTTTAACTACTGACTACCTCTGAAGTGTTATGTATTGTAATTCTTTTCGGTGCTCTCGTAAAAGAACTAAATGCTTCATATGCCATTTTCAGTGGGGAATATGGCACAGTATTTTGGAATAACATGTAAATTTCGATGCATATTTGCGGCAACTGGAGGAAGGACTGTCCTCAATTTTGAATTTGTGAAGGTGGCCATATAAGGAATCATGCATCGTAACTAGCCGAAAGGCAGCTACAGCGCTGCTTCTGGGATATTATGGACCTTAGCTTCCCAGTATTTATCTTTTTTTCTTTCCTTTATTTCTGACAGCTGCTTGGATGGTAGCATTGATTTTTGACAAAAGAGAGTTACAACCAACTTGGCTATTTAGAATTTGAATTATATTGCATCCCCTCTTGGACAGCTCATCAGCTTTACAGAAGACGAAAAAGGAGCTTGGCAGCCATTGGCGATTGCTAGGATTGCTGCCTGCCAGTCAGAGAAAATGGCGAACTAGTCTGAAAATTATGGCGTGTTTTTACTTTTAGATGTGTCGAGGCAACATTAATCGTCTCAACCTCACCGTCGAACGCGGTGTTGTCGATTTGCATGGAATGTAAGGTGAGAAAAAATCGCAGAAAATTCTGTCTTCTGCAGCACCATTTATATCAAGTTTTGAGCCATTAGTATAAATATGAAGCCAGGCACCAGGAGGAAATAGGCCATAAAAAGTTCCTATACTTGCGCTGAGCATACATTATACAGTCCTGAGTCTTTGAAACATGGCTCAAAGGATCCAAAAAATGGGGAGTCTTTTTAGTTTCCACAGGGTTTGTAGGTGCAGGAAAAATAGAACAGAAGTTTATTTAACCTTTATATTGTAAAACATACCGTTATCATAACTGCCAACTTCTACGGTTTTCCAGGAACATAACTCACCACAACTTTATGTAAGTACATTGAAACCTCTCTGAGCGGCCACCCCACCGTACCGAGAATATTTGGCCGCTCAGTGGGGTGGCCGTTCTCAAAGTTTTTATTTACTATTATAAGATAACTACTATAATGCGTAATATAAACAAATCTGACACATATTCCTTATTTAAAATGAAATTTAAATCTTATCTAAAGAGAAACTATATTTAATGCTTTCTTACATTTTTTTAAAAAAGGATACAATTTGTGTCTGTTTTAAGTTTTTACTTTTCTCTGAAACAACCATTTTTTCAAGTTCGATTTTCAGTTTAAAAAGCAGAGCTCATCCGTTTAACATCAGGGCATTTGGAATCTTCGTATTATTTCAAAATAAAATCCATTTCTTTAATGACTTTGCTGATTTGCGTTTTTCCGCAGTTAAATAATTCAGCTAACTTTCTTTCCAATTTGCAACTCAGATCGCTGACCAACTAATAAAATGAAACTGGCGTGAACATGGACATGAATGGCATTTTTGCTCCAATGGACTTCGCAAGTTATTCCTGGGTCTTATATTCGACCATAAACCTGACCTTGATTTTTTCCGCTCAAAATTAAAGCATGGGATGAGTAGAATTTCCCAAAATATGAAATGGGCGAACCCACTCGGTGGCCGTTTAGAAGGGTTTGGGTGGCCGCTGATAGAGGTTATTTTAACGTTAGGTCTATGAGCCGAAAAATCCGTGCCATGAAAAACTGGCTGCTTAGAGGGGTGACCGCTATACAGGGGTGGCCGCTTGAAGATGTTTCACTGTACTTTCAATTCTAATTAAATCGAAATTTAAAAGTAATAGTGTTGAGAACGATAAGTAATAAAAAAAAGCCTCCTTTTAGATTCTTTTATCCCGTAAATATATGTACATTTAACTAATAAAAATATCTTTCGTCGAAGAGTGTGGATGAACATCCATAAACACTTCTCTTGCGAGGAACAGATTATTTTAAACAACGTTCTTGGAGCTAAAAGTCTCCCTTCCCCCATTCTGAGATTTGTGCTTTAAATATTCAAATCATTTTATACCGAAGCGTGCCGATATATATATATACTAAGCAATATACTGAGTGGTTTTGGATAGATTTAATGAGCCGCATTACTTAAAAGGAATATCTCGGACAAGAGAGGATGGTAGGGATTTGAGTTTAGGCTACTTTATCTTGCGTATAAATCTTTTTTTTTCTGGCCATTGTGAAGAGTGTGAATGAAATATGGGTAATGCATATTTATGCACTATACATACTGAGTATTTAATTTAAAAGAGTTCCCTTTTTTAGCGACTCCAATAAAGAAGGTACTATGTTTAACGCGTATACAATGTATCCCACAACTGTTGGGCGGTCTCCTACTGATTAGGTGGTATTTTGATATCATTCAACACCTAGATACAGAATACCCAAAAATAGATGCTTTTACGTTATCACTAAGTTTGCTGAATTTATAGCATCACAGTTTTAGTTTCATAAAGTAAAACTATTTAAAATTTCTGGTAAATTTGCAAATATTAGAAAATAATTTAAGTTAAACATAAAAATTAAAATCCTTTCTGATAAAAAATAATTTATTATGATCTGTTTCTTATAATATGGTATATATTATATTTAGTGATAGTTAAAATTTCCTATTTGTCGTAAAATTAATTTTTCTATCTTAAATCATTAAAATGTTTTATGCGGGAGTAAATTCACCACGAATAGTTTTACTTCGTGGAAAAACATTCAATGAATAGTTTTACTTCGTGAAAATAAATGTGTGATGACGTCATTTCAGTGTACCTAATCAACACCTCCTACACATAGAAAGCCTAACTGAAACTTTGACGTCATCATTAGGGCTTCATGTGATGATGTCACCACAGTTTTTGTTTCACAAAGTAAAACTATTTAAAATTTCTGGTGGATGCTACAAATATTAGAAAATATCTTAAATAAAAAATTAAAATTAAAATACCTTTCTCATACAAAATTATTCATTCCGGTCTATTTTCTTATCATATTATCTAATTAGTCATGGTTAAAAATTGCCATTTTTCCTAAAAGTATATTTTTAATCTCAATTTATTAAAATATTTTTATACATGAGTAAATTCACCAGAAACTTTGTATACTTTTATTTTCTGAAAATGTAACTTTTAAGCGTAGGCCAAACGATGACGTCAAAGCTTGGTGATGTGGAAGTTGTTAGGCTTTCTTTATCTAGGAAGTGTTGACCTAATGGTGACGTAGAAGTTTCTGTTCTCGGGCATTATATATCTAGAGGGTGTTGTATCATTACGGAAATCGGGAAAGATCCGCGTTTTTAAATCGGTGTTTACAGGGTTGCTACGAACGGCTTTGATTGTAATGTAAAAGTTGACAAGGTAGGTCACTTTTGACGTGTTATAGTAAAATTCGGCGTCAATGTATGTTTTTGAGAACTCAAGACAAGGTAGAAAATACCCTACGAAGTTCTACAGTTACAGGAAAAAAGCCTAGTGCCCAACACTCCAAAGCCTAGTGCCCAACACACAACGGATGACTGACTGATGGAATATCAATTGCGTATTTAAATCTTAATTAGGTTTGTTTGCTATGAACTGATCTGAAGGAGAGGGTATTATTGGAGTTCCTAGGAAAAAAGTTCTATTCCCAGTGTGTAGTTGAACGCTTGTATTTGCTAAACATGCAGTAGAAAATTACACAAGACTGGCGTGGAATATTATTTTCATCTCTTATTGATAGCTGAGGGGTATTTTAGAAATATTTTTACCAAAGTGGGGAATAATGTCATTTTTTGCAAATTATTTAATGCTATTACTCTGGTATTGATGTACCGTAACGTTGTTATTTCAAAGCTGACAAAGAAATGGAACCATTGTCCAACTTGGGTCAAAATATTGCGTGTCTCTAATTTTTTTACTGTGCATAAACATTTCATAGATAATTTTTTTCTCACTCCACACCTTCTCTTTACAAACTTAACTATGCCATATCCATAGCTGCCAACCTTTACGGAATATAATCAACCACTTTTTTTAAACAGTACTTACAGTTTTTAAATAATTGTTCAAGCTAACCACTGTATCCCACCAGCACTACCCGGACGCCTGGTAGACCTCCATAGTATGCCCAATTCCAAAGCCGGGCCAGGACCTTGCTGTAGCTAGTTCCTACAGACCCATCAGTCTCCTCAGCAGTAGAGATGGGCGGTTCGACTCATTTTACTGATTCGAATCTCAACTCACTCACTACTTCGATGATTCGAATCATGAATCAATAAAACAACTAAAGAAATTTTCCCTCTCTCTGCGCCGAAAGCCGTACTATTTAAACACCCTTCACCCATTCATCGGGTTTCTTCTCCGCTGAGTTCTCGGGCAGCTAGCATCTCTCTCTCCTTTTGCTATGGGACGGTTTGTAGGCTTTGGAGATGCCGTCGTAGGGCGGTTCAAGTTAAACTAGTGTTTAAACTGCCCGAAATGAAAATATAGCGGGGCTTCGTATGACCCCCTGGGCCTGTAAGATTAAAAGGTTAAGTTTGGTGTCAAAGCATTCGAAATTTTAAGTATCGGTGGGGTATTGAGACTAGGGGGGGTCGAGAATCAATAAAAACGCGCTCCGGTGGATAGTTTCCGAGATATACGTTAATTAATTATGGTAATTAGACTAATAAACCATGGAGCTGTTTTTTCCGCGATCCGGCATCGTCATCAACGGAGAGAAAGCAGTAGCAAAAGCATCACAATCTGGTATTGATCTCAGGATTTTCTTATCGCCGGCCTCCGAGGCGTAGCCAAGGGGGGTTAGGGGGGGTCATAACCCCCCCCCCCATGAGGAATTTTTTGCCATACAAAATGTATATTCTTAAACTACATTATCACACACACGTATACATATATATGAGTTGCAGTAGTCATAACCCCCCCATGAAAAATTTCTGGCTACGCCCGTGACCGGCCTGTATTTTTGACCTTTATCGAATTCGAGATTTCACTGAAATGAAAATGGGAATATCGGATATTTGATGTTGAAGTAAAACCGATATGTCGATATTTATCGATTTTTGGCCCAGTCCTACTGAGGGGCTGCTGCCCCCCCCAAAAAAATGGGACCCTTTACTTAGCTTACAATTGAACTTTATCTTTAAATTTGATACCCAGCCCACCCCGAAATAAAATCCTGGCTACGCCACTGTCAATAACACTAACTACGCCACTGCTTTAGACCCTATTTTGTATTTCTCTGAATTACGAAAGAAAATAAAATCATTCCCCTTAAACGAAAAACAAGGTAAAAAAATATCTTAAACGAAATCTGCAGCAATAAAGCGAAATGTTATTTTGCTTATTACAAAGTCATTTTGTGAGAGCGCTTAATACCGCCCCTGTATCCTTCATTAAAAGTGACAAGCACAATCCTAACTTTATTTCATTCTATTTCCCTTCACATGAAAACCCTCCACCATGTAAACTTAACGTTGTTTTTTTTTTTTTTTTTTTTTTTTTTTTTTTTTTTTTTTTTGAGGGTGGGGGCAGGGGGACATATATTGAAGTTAAAAGTAGAAAAGGGATGTTTCATTAAATTTTAAACAAATATTAAATCAGCCAGACAAGTTGGAAGGAGGGAGTCCCCCCGAGGGAAAAAGGTTTAAACAACTTTGAGACACCCCCCTCCGCTCTTCCACGAGCATTGGCGTAAATTGGCATGTAATATTTGGATGGGGTGACAAAATGTTTCCGATTGTATAAAATATCATTATTGTAAATAGCTCTGATACATGAATTTTCTTAATTTTTTTTTCGGGGGGGGGATTGACCCCTCTTGTCTTTAGGAAGTAACGCCTATGCCCCCCGCCAAAAGCAAATGATGTTCGACCCACTCCACACCCACAGACAGATAAAACTTTAAATCCAACCATCAACCAAGAAATGAAACACCAAAGATTCGAAAAAAAAACTTCAATTAAATGAAACATCCTTTCGACTCCTTTCGACTCTGAGTCGATAGAAGATTCGAAAAAAAAACTCCAATTAAATGAAACATCCTTTCAACTCTTTTCGGCTCCTTTCGACTCTGAGTCGATAGAAGATTCGAAAAACTAACGAATCTCAACGATAGTATACAATCACCGAAACAGAGCGAAACACTGAATCAGTAAAGATTCGTTGCTGCACCAACTCAGTGACCAACTCACCCACACCCACTCATTTACTGTTTCAAATCATCTATCGACTCAGAGTCGTAAAGAGTCTAAAAGAGTCGAAAAGAGTCGTAAAGAGTCGAAAAGAGCTGAAAGAGTAAGGGAAAATCTCTGGGAAAGGCAAAGGGAAAATAAGTTTTCCTTCCCTTCGCACTTGGAATGTATTTCCCTTGAGGGCTTGAGATTCGAATCAGTAGAGAGTGAGTGTAAAGACTGAGCCACTCAATACCAAGATTCGAATCACTGATTCGACTCATCGAATCATTGGTCATCTCTACTCAGCAGTATTGGGAAGATTACTGAAAGGGTCATACTCAACAGACTGAACAGACACATCATCGACGCTCAAATCATGATCCCCGAACAGTACGGATTCCGTGCAAAACATAGTACCGTCCACCAATTGCACAGGGTAATTGAAAATATTTCAGAAGCGTACATCAGCAAGGAGCACACAGCCATCGTACTGCTGGACTTTGCTAAAGCCTTCGACAAGGTTTGGCATGACGGACTGATTTTCAAACTTATCGAACTACGGTTCCCCGATAGCCTCATTAAGCTCATTCATAACTACTTACAAAACCGCAGATTCGTCGTCCGGGTTGACAATGCCCTGTCTGACGAGCAGCCCATCTCAAGCGGGGTCCTCCAAGGATCCATACTTGGGCCCACATTATTCAATATTTATGCCAACGATATTCCACAAAGCGAACATACAACTTTAGCTTTATTCGCGGACGACACGGCTATTATCGGCCGATCGACCTACAAGACCACGTTACAAAAAACAATTCAACACCACCTTAATCTCATCCTGCAATGGATTGCCATATGGCACATCAAACTCAATGTTGACAAATGCCAGGCAATCTACTTTTCAAATAGGCTACCACCTTCTAGAATTATGATCGACGATAATCCCATCGACTGGACCAGTAAAGCCAAATACCTTGGTGTTACGTTAGATAAGAATCTAACTTGGAAAGCGCATATCACTGATGCCAGAAACAAAATGCCGGCCGCCTTCTGCCGTCTTCATCCTCTCATTTTCAACAGCAAAGTCTCCAGACATAATAAAGTGCTATTCTACAAGTCCATCATTAGACCCACCGCTACGTACGCTGCCCCGGTCTGGGCAAACACGGTTAAATCCAACCTCAGCATTCTTGAACGACGTCAAAGCACCATATTAAGATCCATCAGACACGGACACCATTTCCTGTCCAACCAGACTATTCGACGGGACCTCAAGATCGCAACCTTAAAAAAAACTGTGCACAAACTATCACAACGGTTCTATTCAAGGAACAGAAACTTACCGAATGAAACTGTGGCTGAGTTACCGGATTACGATACGACACTCCCAATGAACAGGAAAAGACACATGGCCTCTCTCGCCATCCTCCACTGACAACTGCATCGACTATCTGATTGATTGAACTTACGCCCGCCATGCTTAGGGCTTCTATTTAAACACAAGGTCAAAGAACTCATTGATCCTTCCACATACTGGAGATAAGCACCTCGAGTGTAGGCACTCCATTGTATACCCCTCAGTTAGTCAGTCAGTCACCACTGTATCCCAGATTTTATTGTCTTTCAAAAAATAAACATCCATATAATATACACACTGGAGGTAAGCACGTTGCGCAGGTACTCTGACAATTATGACTTCAGTCAGTCAGTCAGTCACTGCATCCCAGATTTGGGCTAGAAATTTTGCTTTGTTCTTTACAGAAAGTCACCGATTACAGAAAAAGATCAATTATACATATAAGTGAGAAGCTACGAATATCTCAATTGCTCTGTTCGTGAATTGCGCTATTAAATGGGTGTTTCACAGATTTTACATTGCGTATCTACGTTTAAGTAGCAGCCATTTGAACAACCATGGAGGAAATTTTCTTAAACCTAATGCAAAATAACCATTCACAAAAGTGGTTAGTTTATATTCCTGTGTTCGTGGCAGCTATGTTAAAATTATTACGAAATTTTTTTTAGAAAAATTCAAATGCCTATATATATTATATATACGAGTATATATGAGACGTCAGATATTTCAGTAAAGTTCCAGAATTAAGGCAGGTAATATGGTTTATTGACCATTACATTTAAGTTACAATTTAGAATGAGAAGAGGGGAGGGGAGACGGGTACAAGAATCAGCATGGACTCATTAAGCAGTTCCAGTGGCAGAAGTCTCTCGATTTTCGATGTGCGGGAGTATTTACGCTTACCACACCACGTGGGCTGGTATGACATAACTCCGCCTCTCTCTTACTGATCGAACCACACACATTTACCAACATGACCCGCATCCGGGGCTACAAGGGCGTGGGGACACGTGTACATCTAAAGAACTCAGAATCGACGGCCTGATGTCTGACAAATAACAAAATAAATAAAACATAGCTCCAGAGCGCGCGTGGCAAGTATGACAGGAAAGCAAAACTTACAGTGAAAGTACCGGTTTGAACAATACCCAAACTAGTAAAACCCAAATTACCTTTTTATACATAACATATATATATATATATATATATATATATATTATAGTTTTTTTTTCTCCTCTAAAAGCTCCCACACATATAATAAAAGTATGGGCAGAAATATTGTGTGTAACAAAGGAAGGGGCGGTCCATCCCCAAAATCTGCAAGCTATAAACAGATCTGAGTTGCAGCATAAAGCCAAAACTTATTTGGCTAGTGGAAATGGTTATTGCACCACGTAGGCATTCCGTGTATCATTTAAAATTTTTGATTTAGGGCAGGCGTCTATACTGATATTCTCTCCTCCAGTTATATTCCATTGTTTAAAAAACATGCAAACAAGCAACGGAAAGTAGCTGTAAATGACATAGTTCAAATCAAATTCTTTTAAGGAAATGTATTATAATAATGCAAAAAAAATTTCGTGAAAAAAATCTAGATGAAATTATTTTTTATTCTATTCAAAAAATAAGAAGCAGAAAAATTGTTGCTAATCGTTAACGTTAAAAACTTACTATAATCCGTAAGTGCATTCAAGAAAATCACAATCCTCTACCATTTTAAATTCTGTTTAGAAATTATAAGAATGCCTCTCAAAATAAATCAAGATTCCTCAGGTTATGAGCTCGGTTTTCAAGACTCAAATCAATTGTAATACATATATTTTGTAAGCATAAAGATATGTAAAGGTATGTTTTAATGAACTTACATTTTTTCCAGTAAATATGACAGAAAATTCACCACCCGAAACTAAACACAGTATTTTTAAATAAATAATATATATTACGAGAGACTTTTGTCACCAAGCGCTCCTTGATCCTAATTATCTAGCAACCTGACAGAGTAGTCGGGTAAGTTTCAAAAGTATCTAACACTAGCGGCTACCCACGGCTTCGTCCGCGTCGGCTTTAGAATTAGGTCCCGAGAGAAACGAAGCATGTGTGAATAGCAAATATGTTTGCGACTGAATAAACTGCATTTAAATATTATTTATTTTTTACTTATTTTAAATGAAGTATAATGCATGGTAGTATACTTCATTTAAAATAACAGAGTATGTAAAATTACTAAATTTAGATTTTTTTCAGGCATTTGGCGAATAGAGACAGTTACGACGGTATTTGTGAACTGTTTTGAGTGTTCTTGTAAAAGAAATATTTATCCTATATGCATGAATTTTAGCCTATGTTAATCAGGAATAGTGCAGCTTTCTATTAGCGAAAAAGTTTTAGAATCGGTTCTATGGTTACAGAGATACCCATAGAGCATATGCTGCATGCATTAATTTTAGCCTATAATACTCTAGAATAGTGTAGCTTACTATCAGTGAAAAAAGTTTTGGAATCGGTTCAGTACTTACAGAGATACACATAGAGCGTAATGTAATTCTAATGAGTATCCCTGTAAAAGAACTATTTGTGATAAGGCTCATTTGCTGCAACAACGTCACAACTCAAAAATCATGATTTTTCAAAACACGCATGTGAATTTCCGTGAAAGTGAAGAGACTTATATTCCACAAAACGCTACTACCGTCGTTCCGCGGGTGAAATTTAAAAGGTCAGAAATGACACTCTGCCAGTTAAAAGTTCGCATTAATGCAATTGTCCCTGTAGTATCAACTCAAAAAATAATGATTTTTGAATTATGACGTTGTTGCAGCAAATGAGCGATGCATAAAAGGTAGCCTATAACACTCAGGGTCCCCCTCAGTGTCTAAGAGGGTCTGCTCTCAAACCTGGAAGGCGGGAGGTGCCAGGTTCAAACACCGGTCGCGCCTGTCGACCTAGCCGCTCGCAGTTTTCCGTGTTTTTTTACAAAAACCTCGCGAAAATACGGACTAGGATCCCTTAGAAAATTCCACACAGAGGAATTCTCCATATACGACTAGGACTTTCAATCAGTGAAGAAAGTTTTAAAATCGGTTTAGTAGCTACAAAATTTCCATAGAGCGCAATGCATTTAGCATTATTTTGAGTGTCTTTGTAAAAGAATTATTTATGCTATATGCTTGAAAGGTTGCCTGTATGCTAATCCAGGGCATAAGCTATCTTCATTACAAATTTTTCCAACCATTTTTGTGTGATTCAGTCAAAAACATCTAAACACATAAACGTACACATTTATATTATTTGTAGGATTTGTTAATTTACGAACTTTAAGAAACACATCTGGACTTTTCTTGGTACTTACCTATTATCCCGGCGGTCATTCCCGCAAACTGTTTTTTCGTCAAGTGAGCTGCCAAACTGTTGCCAATCGTATTCAAACCATTAATAATTTCATGTGCCCGGCATTTATCTCAGCAAAAAATCGCTCGTCTTGGCGGACCGCCGGGATAATACGTAAGTACACTTTTCTTTATTTATGCTTTTTAATTAGGCGTAAAATCAACATAATTTCCATACTTATTTATGTTTTTCAAATGCATGTGATTTTGCAAATATAATTTCTGCTTTCAAAAGCATAAATCATTTTGTGCGGGCGATAAAACGGTTTTTAATTAATAGTTAGAAAAGTAATTAAAATTTCCGAGCCTCAGGTACACTTTACCGAAGTCATGGGTCCAGGCATGCTCAAATTTTCAAAGCTCTGCTTTCTGTAGATTTGTCTGGAGAACATTCATTTTTATTATTATAGATAGATATATATATTTGGCATAAAACTGGCATAATTTCCGTATTATTTAATGTTTTTCAAATGCACGTGCTTCTTTATTGAAGTAATAGCATTCTTGTTAGCTCAAAACATGAATCATATGATACGGGCGAAACTCGCCAAGCCTGGCAACGTAAAAACGGTTTTTAATTTTTTAAAATTAATAATTAAAAAAGTAATTAAAAATCTAAAATTCTAAGTAGCCTATAACCAACTCCAGGATCCCATCTATATCTAAACCGAAATGCATCCTAATCGATTCAGCGGTTTAGGCGTGAAAGCGTCATAAACAAACAAACAAACAAACAAACTCACTTTCACATTTATAATATTAGTTAGGATTCGGATTTTCTTGTGATCTCTGATACAAGCTCTCAGGAATTAGGGATGCAGCATCGATGTTTTCGATAGATCGATGTACCGTAATTGAAGCATGGCTGTTCGAAAAGCATCTGTCAAAAAACCTTAATGTATTCGAACATCGATGTTAAGAAAAATTAACGAAAGAAACACTATTTTTAATTTTGTAAATATTTATTCGACTTAATCTCTGTGTGGTTGCTTTTTTTCAGTGCGATAATTTAGGCGAGCATATTTTACTTAAAAGTTTTTCAGTGCATAAGCGAAAATCGATTTTTTTTAATAAAAACCATTCAGAAAAATAGTAATTTTCAATGAAAAATATTTGCCTTCGTCTTTTGACTTTTGTCATGTTCTGTCCATATTTTTATCAGTACAATATTTAAAGCAAAAATGTAATGTAAAAAAATCTGAATCATTTTCAGATTTTAAATGCGCACTAAAGTACTATATATTAAAAACATATTGTTGCAGAATACTCTGCATGTTTCCTGGGTTCGTCGTTCTAAAGTCCAGTTGATGTAGAAAGTTCTAGAAAAGAGTCCGCTTATCAAGATGTAACACGAACTTTATTGCTTCTAGAACTTCCGACAAATCAGTTGTACAAAACTCTCAGGCACTAACGGCCAGAAACTCGTTTATAACTCAGTACCGAAGCTTACACAGATGCTGTAATGCTCACCCAAAATAAAACCCTCCCACATGCAAAATTCAGTGGAAAATGCAAGGGATATCGTACACAATCCCTTAAGACACAGCAATGAAGAATTCACACACAGCACTTAAAAATCAGCTTCGAAAAGCAAGCGGAAACACCACTTCCATAGCCTCAATACAAAGCGTAACACAGTAAATTCACTCTACGGGATCTCAATGAACACTGACTGGACTGGGTAACCAGCTTCTCTTTTATAGATGACGCAGAATTACTAGAAATTTCACGAAGGTTCCCCTTAAACCGCGCATTTTGATTACGAGATACGAAACGGCTGAATCATTAGGCTATTATGGGATTTAAATGCAGAAAAACCAACTTTACAAGCCCCATAAGAAAAATCGCGCCAAATGACCAAAATGTCACCAAGCTTGGCAACTTTTGGCGAAATATCGCTAAATTTGGCGGCAAAAATATGTCCCCAAAAGTGAAGTTACCGAAGGCCTAGTATCAATACTTCTAGAGATTTCTAGAAACTGCATACAAATCAAAGGGGAAACCAAAACCTCCGTACCTCCCGTTCTAACTGTCCGATTTTAATGCAACAGAAATCAAAAGTCAACTATTTGACACCTAGAATACGAATTTTAAACTATTTAAAACCCCAGAACAGCGGTTTGCCCGAAAATTTCTTAACAGTATCATAATTTATGCGTCGTCGTTGTTTTTCTTCCTTATTCGGTTAAGTTGGAAAGCAATCATTATTCATGAATTTGCCGTATTTTTCTTCCTTCTTCCTTAAAACACATCTTTGGAATCGAAATCTATCTTAAAATCGCCTACTAAAACAATTTTACAATCTTCGCCAAGTATATTCCAACTATATTTCACCGTTTTAAATATTGTTTCGAATGTGCATCATAATCCATGAGTGAAGTTACCGAAGTGTTTGTCTTTCTTGGGTTAATTCCAATTTTAACGCCCCGACTCTTGCCAAGGGGGAGATAATTAAATATATGCAGTTACCAGGACTATTATTTTTTTGTATTTATGTGGTAACCTTAATTTAGAATTAAAATGACGATTTGGAACAACATGTAAGTAGAACATTCCATTACTTATTTATTTATTTTGGGTTGGCAATTAATGTAGTTTTAATAACGAAGTGTCTACAAACTCCTTAACTGGTGCGTTTATCGCTAATATTTGTTCACTTTAGTTTTCATCTAATTCTTTTGGGAGCGTTCAAACTTGTGCATAATACCTAGAGACCCATAACTGCAAAGCTTGCCAAAGTGCAGGCGTCAACCGCACTGTTAGGCGGTTGACGCCTAAAAGTGCGTCAACCGCACTTTTAGGTTGGCGAGAGTGTGGGCATTAAAATCTTTCTTGTACCATAAAACATATCTTTGGAATCCAAATCTATCTTAAAATCTCCCACTGAAACTGTTTTACAATCTCCGTCAGGAATATTCAGACTATACTTACCATTTTAAATACTGTTTGGAATGGGCATCATAATCCATGAGTATGCCGTGTTCGATTTCTTGTTAAATGAAACGCATCTTTGGAACCGAAATCTATCTTGAAATCACCTACTAAAACCGTTTTACAGCCTTCGCCAAGCATAATCTAACTTTCCTCTAGCATTTGAAATACTGTTTGGAAAGTGTATCATAATCTATGATTGCACCGTGTTTGCCTTCTTTGTTCCATAAAACACTTCTTCAGAATTTTAATTTATATTAAAGTCGCCTACTGAAAATATTTTACAATCTTCGCCAGGCATATTCTAACTATACTCGTAATATATATTTATAATAAATTGTAGCGTTTTGGCACTAAACTTAGCGATCAATTATCAAAAATTGCAAACCTTGTGCGACTTTCAACATTTTATTAAGGCCCGTTTTCCACGTTATCTTGAAAACACATTTTGAAAAGATATTCACCGTGACAGTTCGTATCTACGAAACCTGTCAACAAGATCGTGTAGACAAAAATGCGTAGACCAAATTCTGGGATTGAGCGTAATAGCACCCTAGTGCTGAAAAAAATTGCGTTGTCCTTTCTAAAACAAAAAACTACCCCTCAATACAATCTATGCGGGTCAAGTCATTATAATTGAGACTATGTACTATTTAAATTAAATTTTAATTATTTCTTTCTGGTCAGTAAATACATTTTGGGAAAACATTATAGACTACATGTACAAAATTAAATAAATAAATAAATGGCTATTTAAGTCATTTCATCTTAACCTCTTTCTCCTCGGTTAGAATTCGCTCTCTCCCTCCGATCCGAATGAAGCCAGTTTTCGAAAACTGATGAACTTGACGAACACTGAAAAATACCTTCTTGGATAGAAAACTCCTCTGTTAAAAGAAGTGACTCGGCACACAGTTCGTAAAATTGCTGACTTACGTGGACAAAAAATTTTGTGATGTAAAATACAACTTTTTTTAAAAATTCTTATTGTTAACAAATTAAAAAAAGACTTATTTTTATGAGTTGTTATTTTGGCAACAGAAATCGAAATTTTGGTTGTGAGGAGGGCTTATCGGACAACCTGGACACTCCGTTGGTCACTTTGATTTTTTGTTAATAGGCTTGTTCCATATGGCATTACAGTATTTTTTTGGTAGGCTAAAATAATCAACAGATGTGCTGCATGTGATATAACTGAGATGTTTATTAGTAAACACCAACTGCACATGATAGAATGTTCAATTTGCTGATTGAGAAAATGTTGTAGCAGATTTATTCAGGGGCGTAGCCAGGGGGGTGATATCGGGATATATCCCCCCCCCCCGGAATTTTTGGATTAGTGATGAAATTCCGTCTATTTATACACATATAAGTTCATATCCCCCTCCCCCCCCGAAAAATTTTCCTGGCTACGCGCCTGGATTTATTTCAAGATAAAACATAAAATAGCCTATGTGAAAAAAAATTGATGTTGAACAAATATTCGCATCTCAAACCCTACAACTTAAGGTTCAGGAACAAGCAAATTAGAACATTCAATTTCCTGTTTTAAAATATGTTACAATGTTACAATGTTATTTTTTAAACAGGTATAAAAGATTAGTAACCACTTTCTATACAAAGTACTTCTTTTTAATAGTGCATTTGAACATGCCCACGGTGGAAAGAATGCTTTAAAAACTTTTCTTTCTTCTATTGAAAGATTTATGTTTATAAAAGCTTTTTGAATTCCGAGCGTTATGGAAATAGTGTGTAACTTGTTAAGTTAACTATATGAAAAAACATCTTACTAGAAACATTGGTGTTAACCATTGACGTCGCATAAACATCTGCTTCAAATAATTCTTTTAAGCAACCACCTCTTAACTAGTTTTTCGCTGAAAAGGGGGTGGTCGCTGTTTTTTTTACTGCTTGTTTTGTTATTTTCAAAATTATATGCTAATATAAAAGCATAGTTGCCAACTAATACGGAATATAAGAAACCACTTTTTCTAAACAATAACTTTCATCTTAAAATATATCAAAATTTTTGTGCGAAGTTTCTTAGTGAGTTATTTTGAAAATGTACTTTAAAAATATACTGTTTACAAAAAGTGTTCAATTATATTCCGTAGTATTTGGCATGTATGAAAAAATAATTATACAAACATATTTTTACGATTTAATAAAATATTTTGAAACTTTGTATTTTTTCATTCTTTTTCCTCTCTACGTGAGTACTTGTTTCTCAAATTCATTTTTTACATCTGACAAAAGAGCATTTATCCTAATATTCTTCATGCATTCTGAATTTGCTTTTATAAAATCTGTTGGACTTAAAATTCACATTTTCGTTTTTTCCGAAGCCACTATTAATCGTCAGCTTCCTCTAGGACAGTCTTTTCCAATTAGTGGGCCGCGAACAAGCTCTAAGTCTGCTTCTCATTGTGCATGTGAGCGCTACCCATCGGTAATATTTGAAACTATAACCTTTTTTGTCATTAAAAAAAATCTCATCACGATCTAAACCTATTTGTGCAAACTACAATCTCCTATCATTATTTGTTCCTTTTCAGTGAATTTTTAAATTTATTACGTACTTTTTGGTCACCCCGTATATAAAACTCTTAAGTAAGTCTTATGACAATCGATACATTGGGTATTTTCTAGAGCATAGACAGACAGAAAATAAACCGAAATCAAGCACCTTCCTGTTGTGTTTCAAGTAAAAAGAGATATTTGAAGTGAAATAAATAAAATGTAGAAAATTTCATTTATTTCAGTGAAATTTGTAAAATGATTTACAGCGACTTACAGTTCGACATTTACGTTGAAAAAGAAAAAAATTCGACGTGAAATACAATGGATTGCTACTTTCCAATCTCTTCTTGTTTTGCAAAAGGAAAAGCAGCAGACATTTTTTGTGCTGTGTACAGCTTTTGAGTGCGACAGCATAATAAATTAATGTACTCGAAGAGAAAGAAAATCAATGCTGCAAGTGAAACACTACGATGAAAAATGGTCGGGATCAAAGTTCTAAAAATGCATTGTTGCTACATCATTTTATTCTTGAAGAGAGCATCGCTGTATTCGGCCCGAAACAAGGAGAGGTGCTTTGTCATATATTTTGTATGATACTTTTAGGTCGTGAGTGGCCACTCTAAAATCTCATTTCACGTGCTTCTGGGATGAGTTTTACTTTGTTTTAGAAACTGACAATGTTAGAGTTCTCCCTAAACTGCATAGTGGTCAACTTTTACGATTATATCGGAAGTTTTTCCTCCACAATTTTCAAACAGTGTTATTCTGAATTAAAAATTTGAACATTTTAACCGCAAGTAAGTGCTGGTAACTCGGGGGAAATTTCTCTATTTGAGTTAAAAAGGGAAGTTGTTTGGGAATTCAATATTGTAAGCGAAAACAGGCAGTAATGCGGAGACGATCAATGCGGAAAAACGATGAATGCGGGAACGATAGATGGGGGTTCCTCTGTATTAAACTTCATAGTGCGTAAAATCTCACTTTTTCCTATTTTTCTCTGTTGAAATGAATTCTTAGCTGAATGAAATGCCAATCCCACGGGATCAATAAGACTCAATCCCGAAATCCCGCGAAATGAAAAACAGTGCGTGTTTGCATTCCCTAATAAATAATTATGATCGTGTAGTAGAAGATGAGATTAAGACATTAAATTCCTCTTATAAGCTATAATTCCCCTATAAGTTATTTTATCGATACCTATAGTTTGTTTAAATTATATTTAAAATGACAAAGTAAAAAGATTTTGTTTTTGTTTGAGAAAAAGAATAAAATGTTTATTTAATTTAATTGTAATTGTTGTTGTACTATTTGTTTTGATTACAAAGAAGAGAGTTGGAAGACTAATTATTAATGTTAATTTTTCATTAGTTTTCCTGATTGTTTTAACTGTCAATTATGTTGTATGTATAATCATGCCGAATTAGTAGTAGGCTTAAAATTCAAAGCAACTATTTAAAGTGTAAAAATTAAATGTATTTAATTGTGTTTCGCGCTTTCCTGTAACAAGTAAGGTGGGTTCCGCTTTTTTTTTTAGCCATGTCCGCCTTTTAATCGTGAATGTTCGGTAAATCCAGGTATAAAAGTTGGCAAGTCTAGCTACAGTGATTAACTTTCCGTGTCTACTGTCACTTCTTCACTAGTGTCTTTTGAATGTTAATCACCGATGCGGCTTTGTGTATGCGCAATGCTCTAATCAGACATCGTAGCTGTCCTTGCTTAACTACAGGAATTTCATAGCCCATGACAACAAGCAATATCGTGCACCAGAGGCGTATCCCTTAGGTTAAATAGGTTACCAACTGCGAAGCCCAACGATTGCGGTGATTATTTGGAAGCTAATGCTCCACCACATAACATGAATAAATTTTATTTTATGGAACACTTATGCCTTTGACTAAACTGAGGGTACACTAATGAGTATGTGGGTTTTTTTTTTTCCATATAACTAAAATTGTTTAGAATTTCTGGTGGTTTCTGTAAATATTGGAAAATATATTAAAGAAAATTATCTTTTTTTTTATATAAAATAATTCATAATGATTTACTTCCTTATCATATATATAGAATTTGTGATACGTAAGAATCCCCATTTGTAAAAATTAAGCATTAAATTAAATTTCCTATCTGAAATTATTCGAATGTTGCTGTGTGTGAATAAATCAACAGAAATTTAAAACAGTTTAACGCAATGAAATTAAAATTTTAACGTGGCTGACGACAGTATAAATGTAATTATTGCAAGGCACAGTGTCATCTAGCCGGCAAATCTCATTTAGCTCTTTTGGAATACTTCGCTGAGTGTCTTGCATGCAAGTCCATGATGGCGAAATACGCTAACAAGTTGACTTTTCGCTGAACATATGATGAAATAAGATATAAGAGCCTCGTCAGGGCTCCAACAGGCTCCCTAATTATTTAGTTTCATTATTGCCATATTAATACGTTATTAAATTACTATGTCATTTTATCTCTCATCTTTCGTGTATTTCGCCTGGTAACCCCATGTTGAAATTTTTATGATTGTAACCTATTTATAGAAAAATACATGTGATGCATATTCTACAGCTTGCGAAATAGTGTAACAATAGATTAAAGCTGTTGTGAACTAATAATATTTAAATATATGTAAAAATACATGTGATGCATATTCTACAGCTTACGAAATATTGTAACAATACATTAAAGCTGTTGTGAACTAATATTATTTAAATATACGTAAAATTATGTCGCTTTTTTGGGACCCATTTTTCGGACTATTTTTAATAAAGGGGTGAGAGATAAAATGACATAGTCATTAATAACAGCGTCAGATTTTACAACCATTGCTTTAGCCATAATCTGCTCTTTCAGGTACCGGTTCTGTTCGAAAACAAATATCTCTACACACAAAGGCAAAAACGCATAATTGTTTCGCATTTCATTCTCCAAGTCCACGATGATTTAGGAGTAATAATTTATAAAATAAAGTCTATAAAGTTTTTGTTAAGTTTTCTCAATATTATAGACAATAGCTTTTGTATATTTTGTCAGCGGAAATCTAAATTTTGCATCAAATGATACATTTTAAAATATGAATAATTATGCAATTTATTAAAGAATATATACAACAATGAATTATTTTATAGCCAAAATGTATTTAGGTTTTTATCTCGAATTCAATAAACTGATTTGGCAGTAGCTAAAAATTTAAAATAGTATTTAATTTGTAAAACTAGAGCTTTAGTAAGCTTCGCGATGGCGTCGAAGTATTAGATGTTTTGGCTTTTATTTTCGGAATATTGATACTATTTCTTTGTAGCTTGGTGTAGTCGCCTTCCTTTTACATTGAGCCCTTTGCGATGAAAAACTTACTCAGCTGTCCGGGTGCAGACCTCGAAAAGAACAACTTTCTTTTACTCTTTTTCTACATAATTTTAAGACACGATATACCCTACGAAATCTCCAAGAAGTAGTCTGAAATTCTTTTGAAAGCTGCATATTTTACCTGAGAAAGACGAGGATTTAATGAATTCAATGCGAGTATTTCGTTGAGAACGGGGTGATTCCGTGACCAAAAGGATTGTAGAAGGATTACATTATAAGTGCTGTAAAATGAGCTCACATATTTCACAAACGCGTTCCGAGACTTGTAAACTAAACAAAATGTGAGAATACGAGGCGAAGATGTTATTTTGAAACGCACATTTAGAGGAAATATAATTGTAAGTGTTTTAAGCATTGTTGATAACGATTGATAGCGATTTCATGTTTGTAAGTATTGGGATTATAGCTGTTATTATTTTTTTTTTTACTCCTCCCGACGAAAATGCTTTTTTTTATTTTATTGCGACGCACTCTTACTAACACCACTACATCTTCTTACATCACTACAATGGACGATATAAACAAACATTTAACAACCGAAGACAGTGGAGTTGAGCTGAAATTGATAGTGAATGATTACGTCCTTTAATATTGAAAAATTTGAAAATTTTATGTTTCATAGGTACCTACGTATTTTCCAATAAATATAATTTACTATGAAATTAGCTGTTATGTTTAATTTCAAAACAATACTAAAACAACTAAAGTACATTTTAAAAATATACTTAACTAGGTGCCCCGTTCTTCGCACGCTCTATCCTTTTTAAAGGCATAAAAAAACCTTTTATAAGACATACATAGGGAAATTTTTTAATGATGTAATTTTCGATAAATTGCCTTTAAAACGTTTTGTGAGATCGATTATTAAATTAATCTGTCGAAGAGAGGAAAGCCTGCATCTCTATTATGAGAAATGTAGATAGATATAGGTCATTTCAAGCATTCTGTCATCGAAAAGCGTTGAAATCGTCTTCGAAGGTGCAGATACGTCTGGGACATTCTAGAACATTCTCGAAAGTTTTAGAAAATTTTATAGCATTCTAAAATTTTCTAATCTTCTATAGCATTCTCAAGCATTCTTCAAAATGTTTTAACTGTATTCATATTTGGTTCACGGGCTTCCCAATGGAGGAGCATTTTACAACGTTCTCAAACATTCTAGAACATTCCGGCTAGCCTCGGCATTGATTAGCATTGGCTTCACTGACTTCCCCCTTAAGGTCTACTGATGTAATGGATTCTTTCGATTCCAATTTCTCGGAATTAAACTCCTTCATTTCCAAGCTGCACTCTTCTGCGTAGATGGGGTGGAGGGTTTACCACGCTATGCAACCTCAATGGTGATTAGGGTTTAAGCTAGAGAAGAAAATCCTATAGTAAAAAAGCGAAAATGGAGAGGGGGAAAAAACTAGCAAAATGCTGAAATGGCAATTTACAGACTTTCTTCGCAAAAAGGCGAAGGTAACTTATCCCTGATGGGGGATGCGTTGGTTGATTGCGGAGTTAAAGCGACATGCACATAAAAACACTCTTTGCATCTCTTTTCTTTTAAATGTTTATACAATAACCATATCACTAACGGCTTACATATTACTTATAACCCATACCCACCATATGTGTCACAGTCTTTGAAACTGGAGTAATATGGTTCGTACGGCGGCATAACCTGCGATTAGAAAGCTTGTTGCCTTTTAGAGAAAGACATCCGTTAATCCATGAAGAAGGAAAATCCTAATTCGCATCAAACGATTGATATTGTGGTTGCTTAACATACGTTTTTATCAAGTATATCAATGCTTAAAATTTTCTTTTTAATAACACTTGATATTGTATTGACGTATTCAAGCTACAAAATTTGTAGACGCATTTTAAATCGACTTGACTTTTTTCCCACTGTGCATGCGGATAGTTTAGATATCTATAGCTTTTCGCCTTTTATCTAACTTGTTCCTATTAACTTGATCCGTTACACATAAAATTTGACAAAAACATAAAACAAAAGAACAGGAAAAAAGACACAGGACGATGAAAAAACAAAAAATAAGAGAGGAGAAGCAAGAAATAACTACAAAAGAAAACACTATAAAAACACCTCAAATTTATAAAATACGTAAAGAAAGGATGTAATTTTAAATCGAAAAAAAATTGTAACGTTTTATTGTTGTTTTAAGCTAAATTTAAGCTATAATAAACTTGATAAAATGGTGAAAAACAACCAGAATTCTAATTTTTCTTTTGACGCCTATGAGAAACTACATACATAGCTGCCAACTCTTCCGGTTATTCCGGACGATTTTCCACCACTAGTTTTTACTTACTAATTTCAGCTTAAAATATGTCCAAAATTTTATTGTAAAATAAAACTGTTTGAAGATAGTGGTGAAAAATCTTCCGGAAAAACCTGAAGAGTTGGTAGCTATGTACATACTACGGCTTACGGCATAAAACAGTAAGTCACTGAACAGCAGTTACAAGAAATCGATATTTCATCTAGTAGGAGATTGCCAATCTTTACAAAAAAATAGTTTAACTCTTTAATGAACAGAATTTTTTGAACCAATAATACAACTATCGTGGAATATATGCTATTGGGGGTTTTAAAAAGCATCTTCAAAATTTACTCTTAAAAATGTTATTTATTTTCCGCAAAGGTTGTCAATTCTAACTTCATGATTTACATGACTTTCAAAATGATTGATTAAGTTCTGAAGCAAAGTGTCTGTCACTTAATGGAAGAACTCAGTTTCATCCCTTTTTTCGCTAATCTAGCTGGTAGACAAAGTAATGTTGCACTTTATTTTAATGTTATATGTATACATGCGAGTACATGTATTTAAAACGGGGAAGTATAAGATAGTGTTACACAATTATGGATTTTGATTTACTAGACTTTAAGTTAATATTAATTTCATGAGGGGAGGGAGCTACACAATCAAATCTCCTTTGTTTCTTTAAAATAAATACATTTACTGTATATTAACAAGAAATTCCTGTAGCAAATATTAAATATAAAGATAAATCTGAATTACGCAGCAATAAACACAGTAGTACTGAGACATAAAAATGAAATTTCTCATCTCAACACAAAATAAACAATGCCTAGTCATTGACATATGACTTTTATTGCGCTAAAAAAAGTCGCCAGAAAGAGATGATGACGAAACTGTACCCAGTCCCTGACTATTACATGCGCACTTGGAGCATGTGCCCTGGGAACACATCCAGAAACATGTCAAGTAGATTGAGTTTGGAATGAGACATAGGGGCACAAAAGTGGAACCAACTAAATGTAGGGTCACAAAATTTAAAAGGAGCCCTGGATTAACTTCGTCAAATTTACTAAAAAGATGTACCATGGTGGCCACTTCTTTAATCCTTTCTCTTCTGTTTTTCCTCCTACTAGATATGGCCAATGATTCGATGAGTCGAATCAGTGATTCGAATCTTGGTACTGAGTGGCTCAGTCTTTACACTCACTCTCTACTGATTCGAATCTCAAGACCTCAAGGGAAATACATTCCAAGTGCGAAGGGAAGAAAAACTTATTTTCCCTTTGCCGTTCCCAGAGATTTTCCCTTACTCTTTCAACTCTTTTCGACTCTTTACGACTCTGAGTCGATAGATGATTTGAAAAAGTAAATGAGTGGGTGTGGGTGAGTTGGTCACTGAGTTGGTGCAGCAACGAATCTTTACTGATTCAGTGTTTCGCTCTGTTTCTGTGATTGTATACTATCGTTGAGATTCGTTAGTTTTTCGAATCTTCTATCGACTCAGAGTCGAAAGGAGCCGAAAAGAGTTGAAAGGATGTTTCATTTAATTGGAGGGGTTTTTTCGAATCTTCTATCGACTCAGAGTCGAAAGGAGTCTCATTTAATTGAAGTTTTTTTTTCGAATCTTTGGTGTTTCATTTCTTGGTTGGTGGTCGGATTTAAAGTTTTATCTGTCTGTGGGTGTGGAGTGGGTCGAACATCGTTAGCTTTTGGCGGGGGGCATAGGCGTTACTTCCTAAGGGCAAGAGGGGTCAATCTCCCCCCCCCCCCCGAAAAAAAAATTAAGAAAATCCCTCCTTCCAACTTGTCTGACTGATTTAATATTTGTTTAAAATTTAATGAAACATCCCTTTTCTACTTTTAACTCCAATATATGTCCCCAGTGGCGCAGAGAGGGAGGGGGAGCAGGGGAAAAATCCCCTGGGCCTCAGCTTGTGAAGGGGCCCCCCCTTTTGCTGTTTATATGATACTTAATTGTGTGTTGTCACTTTTGTAAAATAAAATAGTCCAAATTTAGATTATCCGTATGTTTCAAATTAATTTTTGAGTGAAATTACAAAAAGCCAGCTAGAGCAAAAACCATCCACTTGGCAAAAACGAGAAGTGTTTCTGATTGAGTTTTTTTTTTTTTTTTTTTTTTTGCAAGAAAGGTATAGAGATTGACGGTATTATTCAACGGTTTGCCATGACTAAAAGTAGAAAAGATTTATTTAACAAGAAATCGTTTTTTTTTTTTTTTTTTTTTCCGAGACACATTGTTAAATAGTGGAAGAAAGGATTTAGCCAGAGGAGAGACTATGGGGATCAACCAACATCCAAAATTTTGAAATTTCCACTTTTTTGGCCTTATGAAATTTTCTTGCTGCCTGCTTGCATGGAAGTATGAATAAAAATATTATTTGTTTCAATACTGAGGAAACGTGCCATGCAAAAATGTTAACGTTGCAAATACTGTTTCTCTATGGAGGTGACGAAACCTTCAAAACAAAATGTTGGTATTTTTTAGAGAATGGATGTTTATTAAAGAATAATACTCTTTTAAATTAATAATTTTAATTCTATTAATTAATTGCCAATTACTATTAATTTAAAGTTTCTTTAAATGATTAATAATTTTAATAAGGAATAAATGATTGATCTAATACGACATCAAAGGGATTTCTGGATAGCAAAGGGACCCCAGATAAGATTTTATCCCCGGGGCCCCGACTTGGCTCTCTGCGCCTCTGTATGTCCCCCTGCCCCCACCCTAAAAAATAAAAGAAAAAAAAAAAAAAAAAACGGAACGTTAAGTTTACATGGTGGCGGATTTTCATGTGAAGGGAAATAGAATGAAATAAAGTTAGGATTGTGCTTGTCACTTTTAATGAAGGATACAGGGGCGGTATTAAGCGCTCTCACAAAAGGACTTTGTAATAAGCAAAATAACATTTCGCTTTATTGCTGCAGATTTCGTTTAAGATATTTTTTTACCTTGTTTTTCGTTTAAGGGGAATGATTTTATTTTCTTTCGTAATTCAGAGAAATACAAAATAGGGTCTAAAGCAGTGGCGTAGTTAGTGTTATTGACAGTGGCGTAGCCAGGATTTTATTTCGGGGTGGGCTGGGTATCAAATTTAAAGATGAAGTTCAATTGTAAGCTAAGTAAAGGGTCCCATTTTTTTTTGGGGGGGGGGCAGCAGCTCCTCAGTAGGACTGGGCCAAAAATCGACATATCGGTTTTATTTCAACATCAAATATCCGATATTCCCATTTTCATTTCAGTGAAATCTCGAATTCGATAAAGGGCAAAAATACAGGCCGGCCAGGGGCGTAGCCAGAAATTTTTCAAGGGGGGGGGTTATGACTACTGCAACTCATATATATGTATACGTGTGTATGATAATGTAGTGAAGAATATACATTTTATATGGCAAAAAATTCCTCATGGGGGGGTTATGACCCCCCTAACCCCCCCTTGGCTACGCCTCTGAGGCCGACGATAAGAAAATCCTGAGATCAATACCAGCTTGTGATGCTTTTGCTACTGCTTTCTCTCGGAAAGCTTCTTCTTCTCTCATCGCAGAAAAAACAGCTCCATGGTTTATTAGTCTAATTACCATAATTAATTAACGTATATCTCGGAACCTATCCACCGGAGCGCGTTTTTATTGATTCTCGACCCCCCCTAGACTCAACACCCCACCGATACTTTAAATTTCGAATGCTTTGACACCAAACTTAACCTTTTAATCTTACAGGCCCAGGGGGTCATACGAAGCTCCCCTATATTTTCAATTTGGGCATTTTAAACACTAGCCTCCTCCGACGGCATCTCCAAAGTCTGAAAACCATCCCAGAGCCAATTTCTACATGTTTGCAGTCCTTTTAAGCCTCAATCATGGTTAATTAGTCTAATTACCATAATTAATTAACGTATATCTCGGAAACTATCCATCGGAGCGTGTTTCTATTGATTCTCGACCCCCCCTAGACGCTTACCCCCATCGATACATAAAATTTCGAATACTTTGACACCAAACTTAACCTTTTAATCTTACAGGCCCAGGGGGTCATACGAAGCTCCCCTGTATTTTCATTTCGGGCAGTTTAAACACTAGTTTTACTGGAGCAAGGAGAGAGAGATGCTAACTGCCCGAGAACTCAGCGGAGAAGAAACCCGATGAATGGGTGAAGGGTGTTTAAATAGTACGGCTTTCGGCGCAGAGAGAGGGAAAATTTCTTCAGTTGTTTTATTGATTCAAGATTCGAATCATCGAAGTAGTGAGTGAGTCGAGATTCGAATCAGTAAAATGAGTCGAACCGCCCATCTCTACCTCCTACTATCCTAAGCCCAGCGACCAGTATGCGCCTGTCAACCATCCCTATTTTTAATTATAAATTTCGGCTTCACAGTTTACACCGAAAATGTGTTCAAATTTTTAATTTAGAATAAAACTGTTTAGAAATTGTGGTGGAAAATCTCGCCTCTCCCCTCAAAAAAAAAGTTGGGCGTTGGTAGCTGTGCGCTATACAATGCACCATTTTTCTGTATAGTTTATTTATTTATTATTATTATTTTTCTAATAAAAGTAATACGCTAACTTATCAGTAAGTCTGCTACTTTCGCGTAAATGTTTCCATCTGTCGAAAATGCTATTTCCAATTAGGTGAATTTGAATATCTTGAATTTTCCAGGGGGCAATTGCTCCCCCCCTTGCCGCTAGTAACTTACGCTTATGGTCTTCTATGTTCTAACACAAAAATCATTGTTTACGAAGAGTGGTTGATGATATTCCGTAGAAGTTTAAGACTCTGATTTCAATCTGTTCGTTTCCTCTTTGCAAGAGCACAGCGTCGAAAATTTTCTTCAACGGACAGAGTTCAAATTTGGGACCCAACTGAGAAGCAACACTGGGTGCAGAAAGGAATATCCACCTTTGTGTCTTAACAACGATGAGATCGAACAGGTTGAACCCGAAATGCTGTGTTAGAAACGGAAGCAAACCTCTTTTTATCTCTGTGAGAAGATAACAATTTTATATTTTCGAACTTTTCCCCAAAACACCTCTCTGTGTTAAAAAGGAAATCTCTTTATCAGTTATCGATATTCCGTAATAGCATCCTCTGATGAGAAATCGGCTAAATTTTTCTTGTGCTGTTCTTGGTTACCGAGGCTACTCATTATGCGGAAGACTCACCTTTTTCCTTTCTTGTTACGGGAAACGTAAAGTGCAGTCGACTCTTCAATTAACTGAAATCCAATATCTGTATATTTTATCACCTGCGCCTTCTTAAGTATTTACCAGCACTTCTGTTTTTAATTGCTTCCGAAGGGCAATTTGAGAACTCCGTATGTTTTTCAGCTAATTTAATCAGTCCAAAATGCGTTGCAGCAGCATACGGGAAGGACAGCGTTTCAGATTTTTTTTTTTAAATCCAGTAATTAGCGAAGCAGCAACATACACCAGAATTTTAATTGAAAGCGTGAAAGGTAAACAAGTATGATTTTTCGACCGATTAAAAGACAACCAATTTATAATTACTTCACTTTAACGAAAAATTATTGCCTTATCGAAAGAGTAAGGTTTGACGATTTCCCGGCAAATATGTAGAATATAAAGCCAGAATGCGTTCAGTTTTGGGAACTTTTTTATGGTACCAAACTTGGCGACAATTCGCCAAAAGGCCAACGTTGTCGACTTTTTACTTTTACCTACCGCTCTTTGCTGGCAACCCTAGAGGCAACGGTTTAAAAACACTGTTTTCCCTAATTTTCTGAATGGAAATATCACCAGAAAATGACCAAATTCCTTTAAGGCCATTTCTAAGCTATTCCCTTTCGATTAAAAATAGAATTATCGAAATCTGCTCTTGTATTAAAAAATTATCGTTAAACATATATACATCATCGCAACCAACTGTTGTATTTATCCAATTCTTGTAAGTCCGATTTTTGAGAAGATTTCTCACCACAATTTTTAAATAGTTTTATTTTGAATCAAAAATTTTAAGTTTGCTATGTGAAGTGGCAAGAAAACGCACAAGAGTAAAAAATCTTCCGATGAATTCGGAAAAGGTGACAGTCTCTGGCACAAAGACCAAGTAAAATAACGACGGATTTGATACTTAGAAGACGTTTAAAATTCTCCTTCAGTGGCATTAAGGTTGGTTATTTCTCGTCAAATAGTGTCGATATTGCTAAGCTAGGTTCAGTAGCTTATTTTAGATGTCACAGTTGGTTATGTTTTGCCAGAAGTGGCCAATCTTGGCGACATTTGGCTCGCTTTTGAGCATGCTGCCTGCATAAGGTTCGCTTTGCAGCATACGGATAGAATAATGTAATCGAACTATGAGAAAGGGAGATCTAGTGAACGAAAAGCATGGAAAGTTCAAGAAGTGATGTTGTTGTTTCTAATGCCCTCTGGCTGATCGTGTTGCGGCCCCAGATCCTCCATACAGGAAGATGATTGGTGAAACGGAGAGGCTTTCGTCCAGTTAAGCCCTAGTGGGAGGAAGACCCATTCAACTCGCGGTTTCCCGCAGTGGAATTCTCCCCAATATGGGTAGAAAGCCCTTCTAGTAGTAGTAGCCCTTCACCTGAAGCGCCTTCTAGTCACTTCGGGTGGAGTTTTAAGGTGGAGAGTCAAGGGAATTGGTTAAACGGCATCCGAAAGTTGTCAGCGCAGTCGATAACCAAACAACAGGCCCGCTGACAGCTAACCACCGACTCTTTCTAAACAACCGAGAAAGAATTCATATATGTTTTGAATCAGTTACAGATGAGAGACTAGCACCTGCACGCAGGGCCGGCCCGATGGGGGTGCGAATGTAAGCGATCGCCTAAGGCCCCGCACTTAAAGAGGCCCCTGCTCCTGGGCCATATTTTTTTTTTTTTTTTTTTTTTTGCTATTACATTAGCCCGAGCTCGGTAGATGGTTGTGATATATCCCGAAAAAAGCCGAGAAATAAAGCTAATATGTACTAGCAATGCTAGTAGTAACTTACATAAGACATGATAGAAAAGAGGCCCGCGCTTGCGCTTCGCCTGGGCCCCGCACGCCCCTTGATCCGGCCCTGCTGCACGCTTAATTCAAAGTAGCGAAAAAACGATCAAAGTGGGAGTGAAAGGAAATACAGTCGGTTTCGACCTTTTTACATCGAAGCCTAGCAGTATTAACCCAAAAATTTTCTTTAAGTACTTTTTTTTTCGAGAAATCCATTTTCCCCTTCTTGTTTACCTAAATACTAATAACGTTCGCTCCGCTCAGCGATCGGAAAACGCTCCTAAAGGAGAAGTGCACTTTCAAGAAGATAAAATTCGCTCCAACAGATCGAATTTCGCTTGTCTGAATTAAGCGTGTGCATTATCACCTCGAGAGTGTATCGTTTGAAAACAAGGAGGACATAGGAGCCACGGACATATACCTGCACGAGAGATATCTGCCTAGGATAAGGTGAGAAGCCTTGGTCAGAGGAGTTTCTAAGGGTTTCTAACACGTAATTCATGTTACATCTGGAGAAAATCACCATAACTTCGCACTGTTAGATAGACAGCCGAGCTGACAGGCCCGAATGCTGGACCTTTACATTTCAGCCTCACCATTTTGAGCATCTTATCACTCGGCCATCCTGTCTGCTGATGATAGTTGGATTTTTTGGACCATTTGAAACGACGACACAGTTTTCTGCTACCGTTGTGAGTGTTTTTCAGTGAGTTAACAAACTTACATAGCTGAATAAGTTGTTAACCGATAGCCATGAATTAAAATAATAATAATATAATAATAATAATAATAATAATAGTAATAATAATAATAATAATGACGATGAGAATAAATGCATAAGTATAGTTTCAGCCTGAAAGACAACTAAAAACAAACAAAAAAAGTTACGAAATGTATTTTAACGTTTTCCTTCTACTAAAAGTTCTCACAAAGACTGTCGAAAGATTATGTCCCACACTGCTTTCCTTTAGGCAATACAAATGCTTGAAATTCAAAAAGTTCGCTCAAACGTACTCTAGTTCTGATTTCACATTTCTTTTTTTTTAAATCGTTTTTGAATTTTCTAGTATATTTTCATTTTATGTTTTGCCTCTTCTGCATTCTGCCTGAAGTTATTCTACGGTACATGTTGTTGTGGCTTTTCTATTGATCTGAAAATCAGGTATTTTTTAAATGGTGAAGGTGAGTGATCCTATAAATTCTGTACAGAGCGATGGGCGTAGTGAGAGAGGGGTGGATAAGTGCATACATCCCCCTCAGCGTTCCCAACCCTCAAAGGCAAAATTATCGATTTAAGAAGCAAGAATTAAATTATTTCATACAAAACTTGTACTTGGATTTTAAAGTCCAAATTCTTACTTTAAAATAAACTGTTCAAAAATAGTAGTAAAAAATGTTCCGATAAAATTGGAACGGTTGGCAGTTATGAACTTGTATCTAATTTCCAAATCAATACATGCAATAAGAAAAAAATCTTGACACAGGATTGAATGTAGATGATACAAAAAGTTATGATCCATGATTGGCAAAATGAATCTCAAGCTGTTAATAAATGTAGAAATAGACGGAAACAGAATTTGCTTGCGTTTGTAAAACTACCGCACAAACTGATAAATTATTGTACAATTTCACAAAATGATGTCACGTATTTTAGTTTCTTTTATCGTATCGAGGATCAAAATATCACGTGTACGATAATTATCGCGCGGTTTGCAACACTGCCCCCAGCTCGAAATTTTCGAATTATTTATCAGAATTTGTATGTCGTACTGAAATTCCGTTTGTTTATTAATAAATTATTTCGTATCCCCCAAGCTGAAAAAGTTTCTTGCCATGCCTTTGTCCAGAACACAGACTTATTTGTTTAGTATACCTCTACATGTAAGGGTCATCATCCATGGAAATTCAGGAATATATGGTATATTCTGCCGTCCGCTACCAAAGTTAATATAAGCGAGAATCTGTTAACTTCCTTTGTCGCAAAGGAAAGCGGGCAGAGATTCCCTAAATACGTCCATCGTTGCTTCTCTGTAGCTGGATGCTCTGCTGTGTCAGAGCGTAGCTCTTCTGCATTATACATATTTTTTTAAAATTAATAAATGTATTTACATAAAGCACAAATGTAAACTAAATAGCTGCGCTTGGAGAATGTATTTGAGACTACACGAGACAAAAATTCGTGACTGAAAATAACAATGTTTAAATAATTATAATGTTTCAATAATTAATAAAATAAAAACAACACCCTTATATAACGCACGTGGTAAAACTTTTTATTGCAATGAAAATTTCCAACAATTTCACAAAAATTTGTAATTTTAATTCTGATTTTCACATTTTAAAAAATTTTTGAAACCCAGATATTTTTAACTAAACTTTTGTAATTTTATACTATCCCCATAAAAGAAAATCTACCTTATAATCACAGGCGTAACCAAGGGGGTGTGGGGTTAGGGGGGTCATAACCCCCCCATGAGGAATTTTTTGCCATAAAAATGTATATTCTTCACTACATTATCACACACACGTATACATATATATGTTGCAGTAGTCGTAACCCCCCTCCATGAAAAATTTCTGGCTACTCCCCTGCTTATGATGTTTCCTGTGCTGGTTACACTGGTTGTACACCTAAATAAGCCATGTGTCCACATGAGGTTACAATGTGATTTTGCTTTATACATAACATGTATCCACTAGTGGTTACATATTACGCAAGGGATTAATGGGCTATTAGGGATTAATGAAGCCCTAATGGATTAATGAAGTTATGTCGCAGGTACCAACTTTTACGCGTATTTTGGAAAATTTTTCACCACTCTTTTCTCTTTAGCCGTACGAATTCAAAATAAATAAAAATTTTTGCAATTAAATGAAATTAAAATCTGTAATTCTAATAAAACTGTAAATAAAACTATGTCTAATTAAAATCGTAGAAAATCTGAAAAGAAAAGCTTGAAAGTTGGCAGCAATACATGTGGTATTCACATCGACTGTTTTTTTTAAAACGGTATGGTGTAAAAAAGACAAAACAAAGACAATATTAAAGTAAAATAAAAAATCGATTTTACTTTAACTTTCTTTTATTTATTTATTTACACCCATGATCCGCCGTTATTATTTTAATGAAATCAAGTGAAACTTGCTTATGGATTTCTAAGAATTATCTCGTTCACACCAAACACTAAAAGTTTCATGCATCAGTTGCTTTTAACAAACTGCGATTAAACTTTTATCTTCTTACATTTAATCTTTAAAAACACATACCATTTTTAATTAATAAGTAACATTGCATGTCTAGCGTTAAAAGCCATCAAGATAACTTAGTTTGACAGAAATACCCTTGGTTTCCCGTCGGTAACAATAGATTATTAACGCATAGTCCGTCGTTCTTCACACCTGATTATAACTTGAAAAATTTATCTTTTTCCAGATTTAAATCGTGAATGAATGCATCACTAGCGCTCCTACGTAATTTATGACGTCCCTACGCAAGCTCGTAAACGAATTTTTCTCCCCAGTTTTCGCCTTTCACGAAAAATTTCGAAAGGAATGTTGTAGAGAAGGTGCTATCATGTTTAACATTTTTGTAACTATACTTGATCTGGTAAAAATTATTTATGACTGGACATTCTTTCTAGTTCGTTATGCTTTTTGTTTTGGATAAAGCTGGAAAATATTTAATTTACGGATTTTTTTTTCCCTTGGATACCTCCATAAAATTTCCTTTTATTAAAATTTCGTTGAATTATGTTGTGAAGTTACGCGTTCTTAAGTGTGGCTGAGAATTTATTTGAAACTGTGCATAGACAAATAAGTATGGCGATTTCCTCAAATACACCTCTGCTCTGCTCACGGCCAGTTCTAAATGTTTGAATTGTTTGTATATTTCGGGTTGGTCATTTCAATTAAATTCACTGTTTTTTCAAGCAAAGCGCCACCTGGTATGCGATTTTTGAACTTATTTTTTCGAAATTCCTTGACAGCATCTCACATATAGTCTCTCTCTATATAAATACCATATATGGACAACCTCCAGACGGCCAGCAGAATGTGGCATACCACGGCTTTTGATCCGACCAGCGGAACATATCAAAGCCCCGTATATAACAAATATAAACGATTCAAAATCCCATATAAACCCCAATTACACGCCCCGCGACTTCGCTGACATCATAAAGTTTGGTCCGCAACTTTTTAAAGGTTGCCCAAACCAGTACCTTCTAGATAAAGAAAGCCAAACGGCTGTAGCTTTGATGTCATCGCTAGATCTTATATGACGTCATCACAGATTTATTTTTAAAAATTAAAATTATTCAAAATTCTCGGTAAATTTTCTTCCTCATAAAATATTTTAATTATTCAAGATATAAAATTAATTTTACGACAGATGGAATTTTTTAACCATCACTAATTATATAATATACAGGCATAAATTTTAATGAATTATTTTGTATCAAACAGGTATTTCAATTTTTATCTTTAACTTCAGATGTTTTAAAATGTTTGTTGCATTCACCAGAAATTTTAAATAGTTTAAAAACAAATTGACAGTTCTGACATATGGCATTTTTTTAAACCATTACTAATTCACAGCTGCCAAATCTCCGGCTTTTTCCGGGAGATTTCCTACCACAATTTTTGAGACAGCTTTATTTTTAATTAAATATTTGGACATATTTTAAGCATAAGTTTGTATGTAAAAATTAGTGGTGGGAAATCTCCCGGAAAAAAGCTGGAGACTTGGCAGCTCTGATAATTATATATTATGATACAGAATGAATTATATTATATATTATGATACAAAATGAATTATATAATATGATGACTCATAATGAATTATTTTGTATCAAACAGGTATTTTAATTTTTATCTTTAACTTCAGATGTTTTAAAATGTTTGTAGCATTCACCTGAAATTCTAAATATTTTTACTTTTGAAAATAAAACTGTGATTTCATCGTGATGACGTAAAAGCATAAAGCTCTTCATTTATAGAAGGTGTTGCCTAAATTGCTCTAGACCAAATTTGGTTATAGTTACGATTCTTTTACCCATAATTGCCAATTGCTCCAGAATAAAATTAACCACTTTTTGTTAAGAGTATATATTTTTAAAATTGCTTCTCAACTACTGTATGCTTTAACATTTTCTTGTAATTTAATACAAAAGTTACTGTCAATAAAAGTATTTAATTATACCTCGGAGTGCTTGACAATTCTGTTTCACAACTGTTTAAACGTACCACAATGTTTATGGACAAAGTTTAATCATAATCACTATGTATATTTTTAATGCTTTTATATGAGAGTTTTAAACTTTTGAAGGGTTGTTAGTAGTTATTTATTTTTTATTAACTTTGGGATTTCCAATACAAAGCACAATTTCTTATTTGCTCTGCCGTTTTCTTCAGCCTAATCTGTTAAATATCATTGCTCTACAGTGAAAACTGAACGAGTTTTCAAATATCGACTGTAGGAATCCCTGGTTTTGCTGCTAAAAAAAACTAGCATGAGCAGGCACAGAATCGTAGAATCTAACACACGATATTCCTTTTATAACCCCTTTTAACTACATAAGTTGATGTTTTCAAATTGATTTGTAGTGATTTCTAAGAAAATAGATGTATGCATGCTCCTATTTATGATTTTGAAATATTATTTAATAATTCAAAATTAAGATATAACCCAAGAAGGAAAGCATTATCGTAAACGTTGGAATTTTATAAATTATACTTTTAAACAAAAATAATACTAGAGTAAAATGCATGCAAACTTTGATTATTGTGTTTTCTTGAGATGTTGATTTCAAATGTGGGGAGAAAAGATATATTACTACTGAAATTTCGAACTTGGGGTTCTATTAAAATATGTTATTCTATTATTATTCTAAGGGTCATATTAAAAATGACCCTTTTAAGAAAAAAAACTATTTACAATGGTAGAACACATCGCTATGTCTGTAGGCAATTGAAACTCAATAACCTAAATAATCTTGTGTAGAGGATTAAAACTTCGGGTATTTAAAGAAAACTTTCTCTGCATAAGATGCATATTTGCCAACTTCAACGTTTTTACAAAAGATTACTTACCATAACTTTCATATAATTTAAATTTAAAAATGTATTTGTTCTGGAAAGGAAAGACAGACTTTTACAATATACCTGTTCAAAATCAGTGTCAAACCAGCCACTTTTTTTCCTACGTAGAACTCTGAAATCTGGTTGCATATGCAAATAAATTTGAGAATTTGCACATCTTAAAAGTAAATGCCTTTATACTCGTTTTCTAATGTTATTTCAACTCGTTTGTATTATTACTTTTTAGGTACTTTAGAATTTGAATTAAAGCCAGACAATAGAAATTTAATCCAATTTCATTGCTTTTCTATACACGCAAATTACTTTTTTATATTGATAAATCTTTTTATTTTAAGAAGATAACATAGCATAGAGTAGCGGGTTTGAATTTAAAATATTACTCATATGTCTACGATTCAAATATTAAGTGGTCGACGAAAATTTAAGGCTAGTTTTATGTTTCAAGATATTTTAATTATACAAGAGCAGTAGAGTGATACAGACGCAGTAGCATCGCAATCTGGTGCATGCGACAAGTGCTATTTAGTGTCCTAAAAACATTTTAGATTAATATTTATTTAATCCTTCTGGTTTAAACATGGTCGCAGGCAGAATATTTCCCAGGGGGGGGCAAAGACTAATTCAACGTATGGTTACTATGTTAGAAAGAACAAAAAAGCAAGAGAAAACACTCCATACAAAAATCCAGGGGGGGGGGCATTGCCCCCCCCTCCTTGTTCTATGCTGCCGGCGCCCATGGGGTTAAACATAATTTCGTATTTACAAAAATACAAAAATGAAATTTGCCTAAGCCGTGGCTGACAAGATATACAGGCTACACCCCTTTGCACTCGAAGGGTCATGTGCCTTGTGACCAAGGGGTTGTTGGCATTTTTGAGATAACCACAGGAAGATGGCACATCCCCAGGTTACACGACTCTTCGAGTCATGTCACTAATTACAAACTGAGGTTCTTTCACCCCTATTTTATACCATTTACTCTAATTTATATTTTTTTATCAAAAATATGGAAGGTATATACAATAAATAAAAATAAAATCATTTTCTCTATTCAATCAGCGTTTTTCATAATTACAACAGACTTATAACTTATTTTCAGCGTTCCTAACAATTTGGCAATCCACTTGTACTTAATTCGCATGCTTTATTGACAGCATCAAACTATCAATTTTCAATTGAACATTTAGCACATTATATATAATGCTTCGTTGCTTCTGTTTGTTCGTGTCTTGTCATGTAAGCATACATGAACCTCAGTAATGTCGTTAGCTTTGTCCCAAATAATCGAGCAAAGTGCCCTCAGATTGTAGAGCAGCAGAATGAGAACATCGGTTTTCCAATATCTATTTTGCATGCGTGGTAAGCGTGAAAATGGTTCTTTTTAATTGTTTGTTTTGTGAGTCCGAAAAATAAGCGGACGATTCTGAAACCGCATAATTCAAGCACGGATAACTGAGAGTATACTGCATTTCAATTCTTGTAAATTACTTTTTCCCAGACTTTAGCTAAAACCATATTTTAATTTGTTTTATTATGATTTTTTAAAAATGAGAACTTTTAACGCTTTGTCGGTCGGCCCTTTTGTAGAATCTTGAAAAAAAAATTCGTGAGATATTAGCCTTTACGGTATATAACTCACCACTTTTTGATCAAAGTTCAACTTTTTAGGTATTGCTTAACTCCAAATTAGGGTGTTCCATACGAAAGTTTTCTTGTATCCTAAGACACAAATTAATATTCACGGAAAGTGTTTTTTTCTTTTAATTTCGTATACATTGGCAACTCTTCGTAATATGCACACGACGTCGATCGTATCAGGTGAAGAGATGCCAACTTCTACACTATTTCGTGGCAAACCATCCACCACACCTACCAAACATTTCCATATTTTACAGACAGAAAATCGCGATTTAAAAGTGCACAATGGCACTGCGCCTGTACCTAATGAACATTTTGTGTTTACTTTTTGATATCCTGGGATACGTTTAAAAACATTTTATAATTAAATTACTTGAAAGAAAATAGTGGTGGAAAATCTTCTGTGAAAAGACTGAAAGTTGACATAGGTATCCATATATAGGTTAAACAAATCGATTAACTGCATTGAATTTGGAATTCTTAAAGCTCAAATAAAGGTAAAGTTATTTAGCCTTTTAGGTTAGTTAGAAAAACGTACGAGAATCTTTTAAACTTGAACACTAGATACATTTTTTTTTTTACATAGTGATGATTTTAATACTTGAGCGTACTATGCTTGAAACTGCCGAGTAGGTTATTTAAAAATTTTCGAAAACATGCTTCTGATTTTAAAAGTAAATTGGCACTTGTGTGTGAGAGTGTGTGCACGTGTGTGTATTTTTAAAAAGAACCCCTTTCTGTTATTCTATTTAATTCATCAGTAGCCCCTCCATGGTCCAGTGGATGGTAGACTTTAAAGATGGTAGACGGCTGAAGTGTGATGGTCCTGTATTCTGGATTATCACGTGATTGTCGATCTGGAATTTTGAGCGGTCTTTCCTAAATGTAACTTGAATAGAGCCCCTTGAACCCATAAAAAGTCCTTCGACCAAGGCATCCTCATAGGCAGATAGTCCTAGCGTAGCTTTCCTTTGACACAACGTAACTAATTCGGTAGCATTTAAAATTACAAAGTATAGAGCTAACTATTTTTTCGTAAACCACAAAAATGCAAATCTAAAAAAAATGTCGATGATGAGATAGTGATGAAAATTCTTGCAGGTAATTTCAGTGTAAATTTGAATTATCAAGAATTGTAACGTTCCTACATATAAATAAGATACTAATTAACTAATGGAAAAGAAAACCGCTATATGTTGTCCCCTACTACTGCCGTAATGCACCAATTTTCATGCATATTGGACAGTATCAGCAAAATTTATGTTTTAATAAAAAAGGTTCTTTAATTTTAATATTTATTTCTTGAAATAAAATATGAGTGATAACTCCCTTTATTTTTTGACATGAATGTAGAGTATGTTGGTTACATTCGTGACTGTTTGAAAATATTTGCGTTATTCAATAAACAAAGGAACCAGATTCTATCGTGTCGAGTCATTTAATTAATGTAATAAAGCCCATCTTTTTAAAACTAGTTCAACATATCTGATAAATAACAGTGGTGGAGCAACCTCCATAATAAATACATACAATCCATTCTCAGGAAATACTTTCCGAGCTTTAACTACTCATTAAATATTTTTCTAGTGCTACGCTCTTTTAATACTTGATTGACAGCTAAATACCTGCGCTATTATTTAATTACTGTCACAGCACCAAATACATCATCACGAGAAAAGTCAGTTTTATTTTTTTCTCTCTTTCTCTGGTCTCCTTTGAATAAATAAAATTACGGGGGAAAAACAATCTTGAACCAATGCGAAAACATCTGCAACCTTTCTTTCGGATTTTTCCCTTTTTTATTTTTATTTTCATTTTTACTTTTTTCTTAAATCATCATCTTTCAACTCCCCGAAACCTTTCAACAAATCAAAGAGCAATAATAAGTCGGCTTGCTCGTTACTGCCATCTGTCGGGGCCGTCAGGAATTACCAAAGTGAGAAGCCTCCCGTGCGTCGCCCAATCTTCGAGTGGACTTCAAACGCAGTTGAGCTTTCGGCGAAGGGGAAAAATAATCTGACTGCGGTTGTTTCTCCGCTGATCCGTGTCCCCCGGATCGCAACTTCCTGACCTTATTTATTTTTATTTATTTAGAAAAGTTGTGATTTCTTTTTTTCTTTTCCCTTTCGATTGCCTGTGTATCGTCTCCATTCTTGGAAAAACCCACCGTGTACTGCTTTTTTGAAATTTACTTTTTAAATATTGTGCAAGTTTCCCAAACTTTATCGGAGCTTTTGGACTTCCCGTAGAAACTTCAATATTATAAGGAGGTAGGATTTTTAAAAATTAAATTATTGATTTTTCTACTCAGGAAGATTTTCGCATGCATACGTCCTCACCACATGCCTCTGAGTAGAGGTATTGGATATGTGCATAAATTATGTATGCTTGCAGGATCCCTAAAGTTTTATGCAGCTTAAAATGATGAGATAGTTTTTACTTAAAAGCTAATCTTCTTTTCAGAGTTTTTCGCATGCATATATATATATATATATATATTTTTTTTTTTCCATTTCTCTCTGAGTAGATATATTATATATATATATGCATATAAGCTACAAACTTTTACGTTTTTTGTTTTTTTTCCCCCGAAGATTTTTCAGCACAATTTACATTTTATTCTACATTAGAATTTTGGAATTCTTTTAGCAAGCGGTTTTAGCAGACAAAAAGTAGTAAAAATCTTCCGATAAAAGTGTAAAAGCTGGCAGGTATGTTATGGATATATATATGAATTATCTAAGCTACGGCATTGGATAAAGTTTCCCGGTACTTAAAATAATGTCAATTAAATCATCTTTCAGAGATTTCGAAAGCGTATACTTTTGTTAATATTTCTGAATATATTTATCAGATTTATGTATAAATTATTAGTATGTGCCATAGTATTAGTAAAGTATTTTGCGTATAAAAATATGAAAAGTTTTTTAATAAAGTTTTTGAATAATCCATCGGTAAATTTTCCAAATGCACATATAGCATAGCTGCCTATTTGTACGGTTGTCTCGGAAAATTAAGCACCACAATTTTTTAACAGTATTTTATTTATTATAAATATGCTTTACGTTTAGAAACAGAGAGATAGGTAATTATTTAAGCTTCAAAAATGTGGTAAGAATTCTGGGTAAACTTATTTTCGTGTACTTTGAGAATACTTTAGATGCATGTGCCGAATATTAGAATACCACGGAAGGTACTGAAAAAGTATTTTGCATCTCATAATTATAAGAAAAGTTTTAATGAGTTCAAATTTCTCTTAAGAGAGAGAGTTCCGAGAACACATTATTTCTACTAACTTTCGAACAGAATTATATGAATGTGCGAATCCTTAGTTTAGTACGGTATTGGTAGCACGATTTATAATATAAATATGGTTGTTTGAAAGTTTTTAAATGAAGTTTTCTGTGAATTACATTAAGCCGAATAAAATATAAGGTTTTGTACAAGAACAATTAAATTTACGATATGATATAGTCGGACTTCATCATCCCGACACCCGGTTCTCACTTCCCCCTGGTTATCACAACAGTTCTTTAAAGTCCCGATTTTGAACTAATGACCAATTTTGTGCATGTGCAACTCCGGTTACCGCGACTCTCTGCTTATGATGACAACTTTTTTGGTCCCTCAAGTGTCGGGATAACGAGGTCCGACTTCATTTATAAAATTGTTGGTACGGTAATAATGCATCTGATGCTTAAATATAGCAAGATAGGGTTGTTGATATAGTTTTGAATTACCTTTCAGCGAGGTTTTGCAACAGAAATTTTGCATATGCATGATTTAAATGCAATGTTTCCGTTTATGCATGGATGTTTAGCACGCTAAATATTTAATTTCAACCCTTTTTTTTCCAGTTTTCTTCATTTTTGAATGTGTCATTCGAATGCAAAGTTTATACCTGTTTATAGTAAATAACGATAACATGATTAGTATTGATAAAGTTTTGTGTAAATTCAAATCAATTTTTACTAAGTTTATGTATACATAAATTTCTGTGAGATATACGAATATTGATTCCAGTGAATTTATTAATTTCCATATAGCAGCAAACTGTGATCAATTACTAAAAAACAGTATGCGATGCTTTCAATAAATATAACAAGGGAAATTTAATGTGATGAGACCAAAATTTTGAACAGTTTCAAATAATTTTTTGGTGATGTTTTTAATACGAATTTTAATGAATTACTTTGCTTTTAAACAGCATTACTGTGTTTTTTTTTATGAATTAAGACTTACTAAATTTTTAATGTAGAGCGCAATTTAGGATAATAAACCAAACTTTACGAAATTCATATTTTGCTTTATCTCTCTTTCTTTCGAACTATTTTCATTTGTATGCGGAGATAAAATTTGTCTGCAAGAATTTCATCTTCCAGATTTTTTAAAACCACCCTTAAGTTTCTGTTTACACTTAATTAGCATGCTCATATTAATTAAGTAGATCGTAGCTGTACCGAATCAGAGATTTTAATTAACCAGTTTTTGTAAACAGTAATTTTTAGCCCAGAAAAGCAGGGAGATTTTGGAATTTAGTGAAAGACTACATTGCTTCATTAAAAAAGTTACATAAAAATATACTGTTTACAAAAAGTGGTTAATTATATGCCGCGAATCGTTCCAGTTATGGTAAATACATTTTTAATATGTAGGAGAATAATTGTGGCTTTAAATGCCAAATGAGACAGTTTTAGGATAAAGTATATTTTTACAGAATGTGCATGCATGAATATAAGTTTCATTCTAGAATATCAGAATGCTAAACATATATAGGTATATGTATATGGATCTGTATATGCATGCATATATATATTCGAGGGAAGAAAACGGAGTTCCTATTCAGTGACTATACATTTTTAATTCTAATTTTAGTTTTTGAATATTCTATTTCAATATTAGAATAAGTTCCTGAAAAATAAACAAAATGTATGTATTTAGCTGGACATACAGTAATTTTAGTAATATTTAATTGGCTATATTCGATAATTGGCTATTACTGAATAATTATAATTTTAATTTAATTAATGTACCTTTATGTTAATTTAATTAATATACCTGTATGTTAATACTGTCAAATAATATTACACTACTGCTTCTGGCAACACTTTTATAATCTTAATTCTACTATTACTAATTCGAATTCTTCACTTCTTGATTTTGGGAACCTTCTTACAACAAAATTTTCTGTCTCATGCAGTGTGATCTACATTATTCCTGTTGGGTATGTCTGTTTTGCAGTATTTTTCGATTATTTTGCTTTCAGATTAATTATGTATTTATTTGCTTGTTTTCCAATAGTAGGATGTGTGGAGAGAATATCTCTTTTGATATGCCACACAACCGAAATCCTACTATTTTGTTGTCTTTAATTATAATCTTCTGGGTAAGGCCTTTGACAAATGTCCCAGAGGTTATAATTTCCATTCCATTCATTCTTGTATATTTGGTTTATTGTATTTCGAATTTCATACGGTTTGGCCCTCTGATTCTGTTGGTATACTTTTTTTTTCCTACTGGGTGCAGTAATATTCTTTGTGTTTTACTTATTAATTAAATACATATATTTATATATATAATGTAGAACAGAAAATTATGAATACACTTTCTTGTGAAAAATTGTTGAATTAAAGTAAATCTTTAATTAAAATTGTAGTTTCCAAGTGAAAAATTTAGTATTTAGATGAATTTGTAGACATTATTTCATCAGATAATATGTATTGTTGAAAAATATGTTAGTGGAATCACAAGAGAGGGAATTTTTATAGCAAAGTTGAATTTCAGTTGAATTCATTGGAATTTTTGGTTCTTTAAATTGTGAAGAGAGATGAAAAAGAATATTTTCCCTTAAGAGAAGTTTTATCATAAAAAATCCGTTAAATGTAGACTTTAGAATTGTGCATACTTATCATAAGATTTATGAATACAGTAGAATAATTAGTCATACATTAGCATGCACTTTGTTGTTAAATCTTGCGCTGGTGGAACGTGTTATCGGAAACCTGAAATTATTTAAGTCTTTAAATTCTCTGCATTATGTTATGATACATTTGCCCAAAAAATAGCAAATTAATTTTAATGAGGGTTTTATCGCAAAGGGTCTGGTGTCTTGTATAAAACCAACACCCCCTACAAATAGAAAGCCTAACAACTGAAACTTTGACGTCATCATTAGGCCTTCAAGTGATGACGTCATCACAGTTTTACTTTCACAAAGTAAAACTATTTAAAATTTCTGGTGAATGGTACAAACATTAGAAAATATCTTAAATAAAAAATTAAAATTAAAGTACCTTTCTCATAGACAATTATTCATTTCGATCTATTTCCTTATTATATTATCTAATTAGTCGTGGTTAAAAACTGCCATTTGTCATAAAATTATATTTTTTATCTCAAATTATTAAAATATTGCTATTCATGAGTAATTTCACCAGAAACTTTTTATACTTTTATTTTGTGAAGATAAAGCATTTAAACGTAGGCCTAATGATGACGTCAAAGCTTGGTGACGTAGGAGTTGTTAGGCTTTCTTTATCTAGGAGGTGTTGATAAAACTCGGTAACAAGAAACTATTGTACATCCCAGCCTATAAAAAATAATCCATTTATTCACTCACTAGAACCAGGAGGGTTTATTAAAATTCATATAATGCTTAGAATTTAGTAAGAGGCTATTAGATTTATAATTTTTGAACAGCAAAACACATAATTGTGGACTCCGACGGCACCATTGGAAAATTACTCACCATTAATTGTTATCTGGTAACTCGAGTGCGTATTAAACTTCCAACCTTTATAAAGTTTTAAATTATTTCTGATTGAGAATTGTGGTGGGTAATCTTAAGACAAAAGCGTAAAAGTCGGCAGCTATTAAAGCATAATCAGTTTTTAAACCCGTTTCGAATATCACGTGAAAGAAATCTCGTTGAGAATTTACGGAATCTCTGTAATATTCGTTGCGCTGATTTGTTACATTCAATGCTTTTTGATAATTCATAGTTAAATATTGTTGTTTTTGTTGCGATTATATCACTGTTGATGCAATAATATTGTTAGATAATCGGCTTTATGTTTTTCTAAGAATAAAATAATATTGAACTTGCATTTTTTTTAGAGTTTTCATGATTTCTTAGAACCAATCCAGTTATCTTTCCCAAAGATTCTTTTCAACCATTTGCTCTACTGAGATTTAAAACTGTACACTGATACAAAGTTTATATTTGCAACATACCCGCATTTTTCGGTAACTGAAACACTTACATCGTAATTCTTTTTTTATCTTAAAGTTTGAAAGTGGTGTGCGGAGCTGATGTTCTGTTAAATATTATAGTTGATCTGATCCAAATCTACTTTTTATTCCATTTAAGCTGTTATTAGCTCTCTAGCGAGAGGAGAACATATACTATAGAAGAACAACTTGATTAACTGCTCAATGCTGAAAAAGTGCAGTCGCTGCCGTCGCTCGATGTACTAACTACCAGCACTACGGTAGCCAACGAATCACCAATGACATGTAGCAGAGCTAGCTGTGCCACAGATGTTCTTTGACTATGCTGGGCTCCATTGGAGATTCGTTCGACCGCCGTGGTGGTGGTAGTTAAATCGAACGATGACAACGACCAGGGCGTAGCCAGGAGGGGGGATATCGGGATATATCCCCCCTCGAAATTTTTGGATTAGTGATGAAATTCCGTCAATTTATACACATATAAGTTCATATCCCCCCCCAAAAAAAATTTTTTCCAGGCGCATATCCCCCCCCCCCCCCAACCCGAAAAATTTTCTTAGCTACGCGCCTGACAACGACTGCACTTATTTTCAGAGTCGGGGCCATTGGAGCAGTCTTCCACTCCGCTTGTATACACTGTCTGCTTTATACGTTTTTAAAACTGAACGAATTTTGATTGAAATGAATTACTAGTAAACTTTTCAAGTAAAGAGGCAAGTTCACACTTAAAACAGATTCCTGGCACCTTTCGAACACTGGGTTTTAATTCAGTAGTCAGGGTCATTCTGAAGATGAATGTTTAACTGCAGAAGTTACATCGCATTTTACTCAACTCTATGTACTAAGAATGCATTCTCTAAACATAGAAAGTCATGAGTCGCTGAATGAGGATGACATCCTGAATGCGTCTTAATAATACCTGCGCAGTAGAGCGTTTTTACGTGGTGTTACACCTGCGTGACCTGAATGTCAACCGACTGCGCAGGTACTTATGTTATATTTTGGTTGTATTAAATCCAGAGGAACAGTGTGAAAATTAACAGCTGAACTTGTCTTTAAACACTTGAGTTATACAAGACCACTGGAGAATGAAATTCGGAAAAATTTGCTCAATCCATTGCATTAGCCCGGCAACTTGAATCTAATATCGGTTTTTTGATGCTATACGAAATAGGGTTTCTCCTATTTAAATATGTTACGAGAGGTTTGTCCACGTTGTGAAAGTGCATTTATTTTTGCAGTTCTTATATTCGTCGAAATGTGCAAAAAATGTTACAAGTTCTTACTTTAGAAGGTCAAGCTAAACCACTCAGAGTTCGCATTTTAAAAGAGAATATTCAGTAGCATGTTAGATCTGCTGAGAAGCTGTGCTTTTCTAAGCGATATTTCGCTTACAAAATTTCATTGTTTTAAGATGTGGAATACATGTGAATTTTCCTCGAGATTTTACGCTGAATTTTAGCCTGCAGAAATAGAGGATTTGAGACAGGTTCTGTGCTGTGATCGACTGTTATAAAACGTGTTATTGCTTTTAGTTCCTGTGAATTGTGTGCAGCAGATTGTTCTTCAAATTTTTTCAATTAGAAGACCAATAAAATTTGTGTTTCTTTCTGTCATCTGGACTGTTTACTAGAACTTTCTATTAAACAGAGTTTTCTTCAACATTATATTTCACATTGTAGCTTCTTTTCCCATAACAAACATGCATCCGGGTTATTTGGTTTTACATATATGCTCACTTCTAAAGCATCACCTTTGAGTTATGATTTCTTTTCGTTTTGTGCGGTGGGTCACTTTCATTAAATTCTACGTCAGCATATTTTGATTAATCTTTATACTTTTCTTTCTCTTATTTTTTGGGAACCTGTGTAAACTAACGTTTGATGCAACCGGGTTAGCATGCAGATGTGCCTTTTCTCACATCCTCGACGCGAGTTGACTAGTAAATGCATCCTTTATAAGCAACATTAAACTCCAAAACAGCTTCAGCATTGACTGAGAGAAAATGCATCCTTTAAAGCAACATTAAACTCCGAGGCAGCTTCATCATTGACTGAGAGAAAATGCATTTCGAAATTTAGCGATGAAGATCTAGTGCATAAATTTAGAAATTCTGTGTGCTTGTTCGTTTGTCCTTTATACAAATCCGCACTATTGGAGCGATAGGTTTGGTATTTACCACAAAGCACAATATAGAGCTATATTATAACGACTTGGATGATTATGAAAATTTACCGTTCTCGATTTTTAGCGGTTATTCGCAACTTTCAATTTGTGCCGCACAATGAGACCAATCGCTTTGATATTTTACGCAGACGTACAGAATATATATAGATCTATGTATATAAGAAAATTATTTCTTATATGCATTTCTAATATAAAATTATTTCTTATATACATCTTTAAAAATCTAAAAATTCTTCGATTCCTCGAATTTCATGAATGCTCAATTCCAGCTCCGAAGGAAAGTTTCTCCGACACCACTTAGACCAATTTCCTTGAAATTTTGCGCATATACGGCGTAAAGGGAAGAGAAGAATATTTGATGTATTTTAAAAAAACATAAAAATCGAACTTTCCTTCCACTTTCACTGTTATCAAAACTACGAACCTTCCCTATTTCTTCCGGAGATTTCTCACCACTAATTTTTACTTAGCTTTTTATACTTGAAAGGATGCCAAAAATTTAATACAAAATAAAACTGTTTAAAAATTGTGGTGAGAAATCTCTCGAAGCAATCGGGAAGGTTGGCTGTTATGCTATTATCGACAATAAACGAAAATGTACAGCTGCCTTTGCAGAATAGAAGCACCACTTTTCACTAATCTGTGGTACTTGTAAATAATTCAGAAGCTCTGATCTATTACTACAATATTTCTTAAGCTCTGGAATATGCATCAATTGTAATTTTCTATAAATAGGTTACAATCATAAAAATTTCAACATAAGATTACCAGGCGAAATACACGAAAGATGAGATATAAAATGACATAGTCACTTTATCATTTTAATATGGCAATAATGAAACTAAAAAATTAGGGGAGGGGTTCTGGGAGGTCTCCCCCTAACGAGGCTCGAACAGCCGAGTTTTACAATTTTTAACTTAACAATTTGGATCAACTATCACTGAGACAGTCTGGACCAACACTTTACTTATGAGGTAAAAATATGCAGAATTATCTTAGCTGCTTTAAAAACCGGATAAGTCGCACACTGCCCTTTTTTTTAGCGATTTTTCATAAATTTCCAATTTTGAAAGTGCGTGGCTGACACAAATTAGCCGAACAGTTAAAATAATATAAAATCATTTACTGTTGTGTTAGGTGTTAAATGTAAAACTTCCTCGAACGAAAATACATATAGTATTAGTCAGTGGCGTAGCCAGAAATTTTTCCTGGGGGAGGGTTACGACTACTGCAACACACATATATCTATCTATACCTGAGTGTGATAAGGGAGTGAAGAAGATACATTTTGTATGGCAAAAAATTTCTCATAGGAAGGGGGGTGTGTGGCCCCGTATCACCCCCTTGGCTACACCACTGGTATTAGTAAATAAAATCAGAATTTCAACATCTAGAAAATTCTTGCTTTTTAATGTTATTTCACGTTCTCTTCCAATTCATTTCACTCAACAGATTTAATATTGTTCTGTGGATATTTATTATGAATTGCCATAGACACTTAGGAACTTATCGCATAATGCAAAATATTCCATAAAATGTCACCTAAAATATGATTTTCAAGCAGGCAATGTTAGTGCAAAAAAAATGAAACAGCAGCTGGAAAGAGTGTCTTTTTTTCTCACCCGTCATTACTTGAAATTCGTAGGTTTTAAAATCGGTTTTTATTTTAGAGGCTTTAGACATTTTTTTTTTCTGAATAGTGTACCTTAAATCATTTTAAACCGGTCACACACAAGTACGTTAACTATAGAGCGCTGGGCTGGAATGATAATTAACAGCGAAAATCATTTGTTCAGCGTTATCGGCAGTGAACATTCGAATTAAAGTTAGAGCAGTTTATTGCATTCAAAAAAAAATTGCAGAAAGAGGAAAAATGAAAATTCAAACAATAGATTACGAGAATAATTGATTTATTGGCAGGCGATTAACTCGAGCGCGGAGCTACATTTGAGATAGATGTAGTTGTAACTTAATTCTGGTTGCTTCTTGCAGAACGATATTGCACATAAAGTGTTAAAACTTGATTTATTTTTTCTTCGTGGCTTCCTTTTCTACTCCATAGAGAATAACCCTAATTTTTTAAGACATTTAATATACCGGGAAAGAGCTGCTGCTCTACAGTGCTTGGAACTTTACACCGAACGTAAAAATGACGCGCCCCTTTTTATGCTCTGGATTAAATATTTCTCAGTTTTTTAGTTCGAAATGACACCCCTATGTGATGCTTACCTTGTTTACCGTGTCAGGCCGCCCCTGATACCGGGTGTAGATGTTAAAGCGATTACCTTTTAAACCGTAAGAGATCAAAACACACTTTTAATTAGAAAAGTTCGTCAAATTAAGAGTAGCTTTCAGATATCTCAACTGTTTTACTAGGGTTGTATACATATTAAAATACGAAATTTAATTTTTATGCAGTCCCTCCTTTCCTATTACTTACATTTATAGAAATGTTGCTCATTATCTAGTAAAATTAATTTTAAAAATCCCATGTCTCTTAGTGAAATAGTTATGTCACTGAAAATGGTAGACAGTCGAAGTGTGATGGTCCCGGATTCGGGTCCCATCGCGCGGCTGTCGATCTAACGGTCTAGAGTTTGGGTGGGTTTTCTCCAGATATAACGTGAACACGCGTTAGAACCCCATAGAAACTTCTCCTACCAAGATCCCTCCCCCCATCCTTGGCAGATCGCCCTAGTGTAGCGTTGCCATGATCACACAAACAAACTAAGTGAAATAGCTAGCGAGGAAATTAATTTTGAAAATGATGACTTAGACCACTTTGCCTACTGTGTTGGCGTCGGTTTTCAAGGGAACAAAAATCCTTACTTTAAGGGACCAACTATGAGGTGATAAAAGTTAAACTATGATCCCATTGTTGTGAAAAGGCAATTCAACGCTTTCAAATGTGTGAAATTAACAGGTACAATTTCACGTGAAATGGTCGGTACTGCTTTATGAAATTAGCGATATTTTAGCATTTTAGGGGCGTAGTCCGCTAATTATATCACGCTTCTAGAGAAGGAAAATTAAAGTGTAAATGAGAATGACAAAATAATGGTGTAGAATACTATAGTGTGGGTACTTTCACTAGAAACTGTCAAACTTGCGTTATCGGAAAATTAACGCCAAATAAGGATTTGAGGAGGCAACTGTGCCCATGGCGTAAATATTATCTTAAATTTACGTCATTTGAAAAGCAATTACAGTTTTCTCACTTTTGAGACATTCCCTTAGTTCTTGGCGACAAATGCCAAAATTTTCAAATTGCGATATCTTGTAAAATATTCCATTCAGAGACATGAAATTTTTAAAAATGTATCTCCTTAGACACAGGGCAACATTTTTCTAAACATAAAGAATAGAAGGATTGCATAAAATTAATTTAGTATTTTAATACGTATACAGCTCCTATAATAAAAATATTGCCATTTCTTGAAGCAACTCATTATAAGATGAACTTTTTTAATTGAAATTGTGTTTCGATCACCTATGGTTTAAAAGATATAATCGCTCGAATATCTACTTTGAAATACCCGGTATATACACCCTTGCAGTTAATTTTCAAGACGTTCAACTATACCTGCGACAGTTACAACTGGCAACTATGAACTTCATTTGAAACGTTTCACATCTTGTCCTTCAGTCACTTCGTACTTTTCGCTGCTTAAAAAAATAAATAAAAATGTATAAAAACGCCAGCAGCAAATAAGTAATATTACTTTTAAAAAATCCCACACTGGTTTCAACAAAAAAGACTACCTTTTTTTGTTTATTCTTTTGTCATACATTGGCATATTAAACAATCAAAACTTACATAAGTGCATCGTATTATTTGTGTAGTTCTTGAACACACACACGCACGCACACACACGCACACACACACACACACACACATATATATATATATACATATATATATATATATATACATACATATATATATATACATATATATATATACATATACATATATATATATATACATATATATATATATACATACATATATATATACATATATATATATACATACATATATATATATATATATATATATATATATATATATATATATATATATATATATATATATATATATATATATATATATATATATATATATATATATATATATATTGTTGAATTATGTTCGAAACAAAATCTGTCCATGAAACATAGTTTGTTACTTTTTATTTAAATTGCTTTTCCATCTTGACCCTTTAACAATAAAGGTATGAAAAGCTGTTAAAATTTATGGACTGTTAAAAGCACCCGAAATGAGACATTAAAATCTTCTACGTGTTTCCGCCATTTACTGTACGGCAATTCAGAGTTACGCTTACTTTTTTTAAAATAAGAAAAATGCAGTTTACTGCTTTAAAAAAATAAATAAAAGTTTGAAAGAAACTATATTTAAAAGAAATTGCATTTCTGTGTAAAAGAAATGAATCGAAAGCGCTTTTTTTTTCTACTCTAAAATATATTTCGGTAAATGGGATTTGTTGAATTGACTTACCAAATCTTATAAAAGTAAGAATATCGGATTTATTTCTCCTTTAAATCTAACAACAGTATTAAATCGCTCTGAACGCATTGATTATAAAACACTTTCCAGCAAACATGTCTTATTTATGCTTACAAGGATGAATCAGAATTATGAACCACACCGACAAATGCTGGAAGCACGCAAAAGAGAGAAGAATTGGAACATGCACCTCCCGTAGTACACATTTTTATTAATTTTTAAATAAAGTCAATAATGTGCAAAACAAAGGAAACGTCTTTCTACAACTTTAAAAAGGAATTTTTGCAAACTTAGGAAACTTAGCCATTACTTCAAAAATAATGTACACTATGCCTTTCATTTTATTTAAAAAAGAAAATAGGTCTGTCTATAAGACAGTGATATCGACAAATATGCGGAATGCAGAGCTGCAAAGTCTCCGACCTTTTCGGGTGATTACCCACCACTAATTTTTACTTACAAATTTATGTTTACTATAAGTTCAAATACTTAGTGTAAAATAAAACTGTCTGCAAATTGTGGTGAGAAATCTCTCGGAAAAAAACGGAGACTTGGCAGTTCTGCGAATGGAAGTTTCAAAAGATCATTATTGCCAACTTTTACGCTTTTACCGGAACATTACTCACGACTATTTTTTGCCATCTGGTTAATTTAAAAATGAATCCCAATTTTTTAGTGAAAACAAAATTATTTCAAGATTGTGGTGAATAATCCTTAGAAGAATGTGTAAAAGTAGGGAGTTACGAAAAATTCTACATGGAAATATGCATAAGCTTTTGTTCTCATTTAAATCGGTATTTCCGAAAATAAACGCTGTTACCGTTTGGAGAAGTTAGGAAAATTTCAACACAGTTAAAATCGCATCTTAGAATGAAAAATGTTAGACCCTACTTCATCAATTGTTAATACCGTGTAACTAAATATTTACAATTTTCAACCGCTAACTCGTTTCACCTTACAGCAATGAAATGTCATATATCGGGGTAAATAAAACTCAAGAAATCTATTTGTGGGGGGGGGGGGAACTCATACATCGAACATTTTATCATCAAGTATTAACATTTACTAAAGAGATACATTTAAATCATTAAAACTGTAGCCGCCATTATGTGGGGAATATAAACAGCCACTTTTTTCAAATTGTAATTTTTGATTCAGAATACAGCATTATCTGTCATTATAGCTCGGAATGTTAGAAATAAAGCAAGTACACTAGAAAATGATACCAGTTTAACAGAAAAAGTGTGCCTTTGTTAGACTAATATGAGAAGCTAATAGGAAAATCCTATGATGGAGTTTAAATTCATTTCTTGTTGAATTGTCACAATATTTCCAGCTTCTGCCTAATGTCAAAAATGTATTTACATTTTTGTCACTATTTATATAATATTTACAGATTTGCTACCAAACAATCTTTTTATACGATTTAAATAGATATATTTCTAAATTTCTTTTATTAATTAAGTTCAATTAAAAACAACCAGATTCTGATACATTTTTACTGTATATAAATTCAATTTGATTTCCGTAGCGAATGTAACCTACGATGCCTACCTGTTCAGCATGGCAAATTTAAAACAAAGCTTCCTACACTGAGGAACGAGCGTTGAAAGCAGTCAAGCTCCTTTGTCTACTGAGTGACAAGCTGTTCTCTAATGAACATCTGTGCTGTTATTATAGCTAGGTCTTGGTGATAAAATACAGCATAAAGTGGCGACGCTTTCTGTGTACTCGTTTGCGTAAAAATTTTCAAAAGTTTACTTGATTACAAAATATGGCTGAGTATACTCAGTAGATGGTGCAGATATCTAAACTATAACCCGCTTATTTTTTGCGACAAACGGAAATAAACCCTTCAGAAGTGGATTTCTTTTTGTGGATACTAAAAATAGCGACTTATCATAATACATTCAAATTACGTTGCATTTGCGGATGGATTGGATTACCGGAACGCTTAATACCCTGCAGTCACTAATCTCAAGGAATGCTCCCGTAGAAAAGACGGATAGAATAAATAAACGAAATGATCACTCATATTTTTTGAGCAAATAAATGGCAGGAAACATTGCAGTAATATGCAAACTCATGTCAGTCAGATGCATATATCTCCATTATCTTTTTCATGATTTGAAATCGTGGAACTGTATCGCTGATTGATCCAAGAGGATTTGCTCCCTGCTTAACTGATGAAATCGAACAAAATGGCCGGCAGATGGAGTACTTTAACTTAACCGACTGAGGCTGTTTCAATTTATGAGATTGCTTGAATCCTTGAATTTTGTCTGGAAACGAGTTGAAAACGATTGCTTCGATAGAACATCTTCTCTTAAAAGCGGACACTTTATCAACTTTTTCCCTCGTTTTTTTATGTATTAAAGTACTTTTAGATTGAAAGAAGACAGGCGAATCATATCGTACTCATAGATTGTAGAGCATTTCACCACACCTATCAAATGCGTATTATGGACTTTTTTTTTGGGGGGGGGGGAAGCGGAGTACAAATTTTGAATACTCAGTTAAATTACCGTGAAGCTCATTTTGTATTAGAGAAATAATTTTTGTCTAGTGCAAGCAAACTTTTCTGGGAGGCGAATTTCAAACCCTGCACTCTCCCTCTGGATCCGCCCTTAGAGCATACGGAATACTTTTTCTGCCCGCTTACATACGTCGAAAATGCACGGCAAGAAAGATCCTGTGCTCTTCGTTACTTCCCGTCATGGACCTTTTTATGTACCATGTGTTGTTCTGGAGCTGCATTAAAGAATAATTTTTACTCTTGTGCTGTTTGATTTTTTGTAGTGCAGTGTGAAATCAGATTCGGTTTAACACTGCAAGGTCAGTTTAAGGATACATTGAGCATAAAATATTAAAATTTTCGACATTTCAACTATCGGCCTAAACATAGAGAAGACTGAGACGTCTGCTTTATATCTATGAATCCAAATGTATGATTCCATACATATATAATTTATGCCGGTTTAGAATAGATAAACATTCAAAATATGTTTTAAAAATGTAAACAAGAGTGACTTTTTCTCAAAATGTGTTTTTTGGATGCTTTAGTACACTTTTCTAAAAACCTGTTTCAGGTAAACAGTTGAAACTTTCCAAATTTGTTTGAAAAACGTCTTTCTTTAAAAATGCTTAACATTAGATGTGAGTGATAAAGTTTTGAAAATACTGACATTTTTGTTTATTTAATTTTTAGGATTTTAAATATTTTTTTGAAGTAAAACTTCTTTAGTCGCGACTAGGGGGTAACTCAGACTTTTTTTTCTGACGGAAGTAACGCTCAATAAAGGAAGTGACGTATATGTCATATACTCCACGGCAAGCGCGCCTGAAAAAGAAGAATCACGGGAAAATCCTACATTTTCGACCGCTCGCTCCTTTCGCGGACTTCATTGTTGAAAATGCATTATCATTACTATCATTATTTAGTTTTTCTTGAGATGGCAACGTTATCCACAAAATATGTATTTAAATATCTCGTTTTGCCGATGGCAACTAGTTGTAAAATTCTATACTCTCTGAGGAGTTTGTGAAGATTTCCGTTGGGAAATAACTTTTGAATTAAATTGTTTTTAAGAGGTCTAACGTTTATTTTCTTGATTGTATATCGTTAGATTGTGGCTGGTACTTATTTTCAGACATAAAATTATTACTGCCGTGGTGGTATTGATGAACATACAAATGCCAAACGCGTTTTAAAATAAACGACTTGGTGCAGTGATTAATATTTGGCGTCCGCTTACTAACTAAGTAGCTTACTAACTAACTCCGCTTACTAACTAACTAGTCCGCTTACTAACTACTTAGTATTTTGACTAACTCTTGATACGCTTTAACATTCATCGTGTAAAAATACGGGGAACTTGTTAGGGAAAGAAACGGCGATTTCTCGCCATTTCTTTGAGACATTAATCTTTATTTATATATCAATAAGTGTTTTGAAGGTACATCCAACATAATATTTTACATGTAATCCCAACCTCACAGGAGGTTGTCGATAATCCTTATTTTTAGATGAATAATATACAAGGTTTTGGAAAAGCACAAAGAAATAGAACCTGTCTGCAATCGAACCAGAAAAGTAGTTGGAAATGTCAGTTTAAGAATACTTTTCCTGGATTCTAATCCAACTTCAAGGCAGAACATCGGTTTAAGAACAAGGCGATGGAACATCACAATTAAAGGGACAGTGGCTGCAAATGTACCTAAACAGCAGAGGGAAATTTTCGTTTAAGAACGCTATTGGAGGATCATACTTCAATCCCACGAAGGTAAATTTATAGGAGGGGACACTTCGCTTAGAAAGTTGGATAACGCCGTTGTTGCAAACAGATGGCGCTACGCACACTGGGTAACTGCGCATCTCAGGTTATTTATATTTCCATTGAGGCGAAGTAAATGGAGATCGTTGAATTATCAAAACTTTGCATAGCAAAAAATTAAATCTATGCAAAAAATTAAATGCATAGACTTATGAGCGTGTTATATAGTAATTACTGGTTTCAGACGTGTTTTAATTACATAATTGTCTTATACTACTATGTCGTAATGAATATAGGCAATAGTTTCGAAGAGAAGTGATATTATTATTTGTCAAATGCCAGTTGCATTGGCCGTTTGTCCATTAAACTCCTAAATATTATGTATGTCGTGTCTGTTATTATTTTACCCAAAAGATGTATTTTAAGAATTGTTAGTACGTAAGAAACGGACCCTGGCTGCAATCAAACCCAAACAAGAAACCCAGACAGAAACTGGTTTTTAAACCCAGACAGAAACTGGAGTTTAAAAAAATGGATACAGAATAATAATTCGAAACCTACTAGCAGACGAAATCAACGCTTAAGAACACTGTGATAGAAAAACACAACAAAAATTACACTACCTGCATTCGAACCCAACAAACAGGGGAAAACATCAGTTAAAGAACACAGTTAAAGTATAATACTAGACTACGGACATTCCCCCCATTCATACCCAACCTCCAGACGGAACAATGGTATACGAAAACAGTTAAAGAATAATACTACAACAGGACACTTCCTGGATTCTAAGTAATTATCATGAATTACCGATGATTCTTACTGGAGATTTTAATGTTAATGTACGCTCTCAAGAATCTCAGTTGTTAGTTGATTTTTTAAAAGAAAAATTTGATCTAACTATGAATACTTCTCGACTTCAATCAACAACGCGTTTCGGTACAACGATAGATGCTGTATTTTCAAGAAAATTAGCAAATTTAGAGAGTTACATTTATGTTTTACATTATAATTACCACAAACCTATAATTTCATACATAAAAATTATGATGACATACAAGTACCTATTTCCAATAAATAATATGAATATAACATTTATATAATCTTTGTAAAGTGAACGAATAATACATATAATTAAATTATAATATGATATTTATTTTAAGTTTAATCATTTCAGTGATATGTGTCGTAAACGTCAAAGAAGTTTTACTTCAATCGCGCGTAAAGATTACACGCATACACTTTTCGTACAATAGTTTTAATTTTATTTCTTTTCAGTCAAAATGAAAATTGCTCCTTATTGTTCTCAGATTAGTATGTTTTCTGATACCATATCCAAGTTTAAGGTGATAAACTCAATAGTTCTTAGAAAAGTGGACTAAACTGATATAATACGGAAAAATTTTCGTTCTTATTAATTAGTTCTTAAAAACTAATTTATGAATCATATTAATTTTTTTTAAAGTGTATATATGGGTTATAATGTGTATATATACAGTGGACAAAAGATTTCATTTCTTTCAAATTTTTAAGAAAAATACATGATGTTAAATGTTTTGCTAAAACTGCCTCTTTTTACTCGTCGAGATGTTCCATGCGTCCTTAATAAGTTTTGCGAAATCACTCTTCAAACTGAATAATAAACTTCCTTCCCATAAGCACGAAACTTATTAAAAATAGCACTTTTTACATAGCATTCTATAACTTCAGATAATCATTGAAAGTGCTTTATGACGGCATGGCGTTATCTTACAGGGCTTACATTCTTAATCGTATCCGATAATAGAATTTATACACTGGTCAGTAGCACCGAACAATTATTCATTTTTAAGTAGTAAATAATATGCATTTATTTTTTACAAATAATTACATAAAGTTTCTTCAATGAAAAGTTATTTTTGGAAATCAAAATAATATTTTGTAATACCTAAGTAGAAGGTATTTATTATTGAATGTGTCTTTATTATAGTGTAAACAAATCAGTCGAATATGCAGCTATAAAATAAATAGTAAGAAAACCTAAATCAAGTTTTTTAAGACAATAGGAAGAAGTCTAAAAAGGTTACAAAAATGCAACAGGAAACGAAATTACGTTGCATCACGGGATTTTTTTCAATAGTTTCCCTATTGGACTACTAGAAAACCGAAACTTGCGGCTAATTAACCCTCTCGTCACCCTGAACCTCATATGAGGCTCCTACTTCAAATAGCAATATTTAGAGAGAGAACAATTGAATTTAGTATTTTTTTCTTTCAGTGATATTAATATCATTAATTCATGTAGAAAATATATGAGGCTCTTAACTAGATGCATAAATCGTGCCTAGATTGCAGTACTAGTCAATTTAGATCATTTTTTAGTTTTCGTTTCATTGTTTCAGGAGAAAAATTAAGAAAATATTTATGCTGCTTTTTTACCTTTTTTTTTTTCTTTTTAAGGTAAGTATAGTTTGCCTTTACCTAATATGTGCATCCTTTTAAATTAATTATAGCATAACAAAATGCTTCCAAAATGCAGAAATTAATATTAGAAAAATCTAATATTAATCGACATTAGAAAAAAATATTTTTGCATGATTTATAATAGTATTTCAGATGCATTAAATGCTAGACAGATTTTTTTCTCAGATTTTTCATAATTCGGTGACGAGAGGGTTAAGAAAGATTAAGCTGTCTTGAAAGAAAGAGATGCAGAGGCGTAGCCAAGGGGGGGGGTTAGGGTGGTCATAACTCCCCCCATGAGGAATTTTTTGCCATACAAAATGTATATTCTTCACTACATTATCACACACACGTATACAGATATATGAGTTGCAGTAGTCATAACCCCCCCCCCCCATGAAAAATTTCTGGCAACGCCCCTGAAGAGATGTGAGTTGTTATCAATATTCATGCCGTCGCTTTCGGATCATTATCAAAGGTAACGTCCACCACTCATCTGTCATAGTGTGTACTGTTTCTTTTCCTCCAAAAATAACCAATACTTCTTGTTAAAACATCAACCCCCTTACCCCCTTGCCACAGCATCTTTTATGACCCAAGGAAAAGAAGTGTCACAAAATCATCAGAAAGGAGGGTAACAGACACATATTGATGCACCGCGAAAGAATTTGCATACATTTACCTAATACATATTTTCATAATAGTTTTAAATACATACTTTCTATTGTAATTTCATTTAACTTAAATTAGCTATACCAACTACAAATTAAGTATTATTCATTTTATCAATCTTCATTTCATTAATATTTCTGTTTGTTAATATTGTCAAATAATATTCTCATGCTGTATCTGACATCACTTTTAAAATCTAAATTTTACTGTTATCCTCTCATGTTCTGGCAACACCGGTATTTCATTTTTAAATTTTGGCAACATTCGTACATCTATTCTTGCTACCTCATGCTTTCAATCCCGTTTTCCTACAGCTGGATACGGCCTATATATGGGGAGAAAATATCTCTTTTGATGTGCCACATAACTGAAATCCTGCTATTTCGTTGATTTTAATTATAGTCTTCTGGGTATGGCCTTTGATGCGTATCCCAGAGATTACAATTTCCTTCCATTCTTTTCTGTTTTAATCATGGCTCATGGCAATTCGATTTTCAACCTGCTAGGCCCTCTGTACATGCTGATATGGTTTGTTTCGTTCTTCAATTTTCCTGTAGGAGTAAGTCATTTTCGCAGCGCTTTCCTCGTGTTTTGCTTATTAATTATATCGATATATATAATTGTATTTCGAATCCTATATTCTTTTGGCCCTCTGATTCTGATATATGTACATTTTTTCCCTACGGGATATGTAATTTTTGCAGTAATATTCTTTGTGTTTTATATTAACTATATAAATGGGTAACATTAGGCGCTGTCACTTAAATATTTACTAACATTTCAGACTTTCCACTGTTCCGTTTTATTCAATTCCGAGCACGTTATTTCAAAATAATTCAACCAGTTATGAAATTTCATGTTGCTTTCAGGACAGTAGGAAGCTATAAACTCTTTATTATTAGAGTCAACAATACATTTTGGGAATCTCCCTTCATCGTCGACACCTGTAAACTCGAATGGCCTTTTGAAGATCTTTGAGTTTTGACAGAGGCCGTTGTGGGTTATATTTGAGTCTAGTCAATTCAAAGCTAAGTCAACAAAATATTTGCTTTCGGAGCGCACTCTTACCTTCGGGGAAACGCAGCTTGAGAAATGCGTTGTGGAAGATCAAAGAAAGTAGTTTGCACAACAACTGAAGTTTCTATGAGAGCTCGAAGAGAATATGAATTATCGATAGAACTTCTACGAGGACAAGTAGAGTAATTCCCGTCGTTCAGGCCATAAGAACAGTGTTTAGAAAAGGACTTTAGCGTCCTATAGGCTTTAGTTCGCGAGCATCCTTGCCAGGGCGCAACGGCAGATATCCTTTTTTAATCTGTGTCCATCCAACACCTCCTACAAATAGAAAGCCTAACAACTGAAACTTTGACGTCATCATTAGGCCTTCAAGTGATGACGTCATCACAGTTTTACTTTCACAAAGTAAAACTATTTAAAATTTCTGGTGAATGGTACAAACATTAGAAAATATCTTAAATAAAAAATTAAAATTAAAATACCTTTCTCATAGAAAATTATTCATTTCGATCTATTTCCTTATTATATTATCTAATTAGTCGTGGTTAAAAACTGCCATTTGTCATAAAATTATATTTTTTATCTCAAATTATTAAAATATTGCTATTCATGAGTAATTTCACCAGAAACTTTTTATACTTTTATTTTGTGAAGATAAAGCATTTAAACGTAGGCCTTATGATGACATCAAAGCTTGGTGACGTAGGAGTTGTTAGGCTTTCTTTATCTAGGAGGTGTTGGTCCATCCTTAGAGGGTCTTTCTGTGGCCCAGGCTTGAAGTTTGATGCACAGGTTAGGCGCCAGCGAAAGTATTCAAACACCCAAGCTGGGAAGTAACGATGGACACTAAATGAGAACTGATTAACTACTCATCTCACAGCAGTACACGTGGAAAAATTTTAAACTCTATTTTATTTATTTCAGGGACCTCTAGGCTATGTCCTAATTTTTCTGAGTCGTAACCAGACCGTGGCCATTGCAGTAGCATAAATTCAATACATAGAGCATTTTGCAAACGGAACAGGCATAGAACGGGGAACGTTTTATTTGCGCTTAACTTTTTCCCTTCCTTTTTTCTAAAACAACGTGACGGTTAAGTTTCCTTTTTTGTGACTGCCACTGATTCCCAGTATGGGTTTTTCAGTGATCGCCAGCGCAAAGCTTATTTTGTATACTGCAATAAGTGTGCAAAGTGCATTTACATGACTGCTTTATATTTATGCTGCTATATATCAATAAAACAATACATTTAATGAAATTCAATGAATGGAAGTGCTTATTTCAGAAAGTGATTAATTTTCGAAGAACTCGTTTCCATTAAATCCCATCTAACATGAAAAATGTTTGCACCCGCTGGGCATTGTTGTTTAAATAATCCTTTTTGAGTTAATTGAAACGAATTTAAAATGCAACGTTTTCCTCATAATTTTCCAGCTAAATTGTCCCTGAACATTCCACAGGTAATCTTCCGCTTACATTTTAAGCAAAGACACCTTTAGGCTGTAATTAGTTTGAATTGAAGGCGAGAAACAAATCGATTTGTTATTTCACCCTCCACATTCTAGCAAGTAATTAAATGATATTTTCTGCTTCGCTTTCGTTTTGACAATTTTTGGAAGCGAAAATGTGTAGCGTACAGTGCATATACGAACACACGTATTGACTTTTAGAGAAGACCGTACGCATCAAGACGAACATAAAAAGTATAGAATACGTGTTTGAAAACGTCTTCGACCTGAACTAGTCAATTCAATCATTTTAGAAAACGCTTTTGAAGTAACAGGCCCCCTTTTGAACGTAGTTTTGTAAAATGATAATAATAACAGCTTAGCCACCAGGAGCGGAATTCGAACAACCACTTTTCGTAAAAAGTAATTTTTAAATTAATTTTCAAACTTGTTGGACTGATATTTGAAAAGTTATCCACAAAATTGCTGTTCTGAAGTGGTTGGTTTTATTCCGTACACGTTGGCTGCTTTGCAAGCAGTAATTGGTTTTCTGAAACGCTGTTTCCAAAAATATATAACATTTGAAAGCTAGTGCATTAGAACCGACGCCTCCTAGATATAGATAGCCTTACAAATCCTCTGTCACCAATCTTTCACAACAATTTTGTTTGAATTAATTTCGTATTTCATAAACTAAAAGTATTAAAAATTTCTGGTGAGTAATAAAAATATTAGAAAATATCTTATATTAAACATTAAAATTAAAATACCTTTCTCATGCAAAATTATTCATTACAATCCTTTTCCTTATCATATTATCTAATTAGTCATGGTTAAAAACTATACTTGTCGTAAAATTATATTTTTTTATTTCAAGTTATTAAAATATTGCCACTCATGGGTAAAATCCCCAGAAATTTTTAATAGTTTTATTTTGTCAAAATAAAACTTTCAAACGAAGGCTAAACTTATAAATGAAAGCTTCTCAATAAATGATGATGTGGAAGCTTGGTGACGTAGGAGTTATAAGGCTTTCTATATCTAGGAGGTGTTGATTTGAACAATGTAATACTCGGAGAGCTTCGTCGATTGAGAAAAAAAAATATTTAATGAACACTTTGACAACATTGCCAACTGATTACTGTATGAAGGCGGCATTTCCGATCGCTTGTTATGAATCTTTTTTTTTTGTTGCTGTTGTTCTTCCTGTTGTGTACTGTCACTCTTTCCATGTTTGTCGGAGCCATGTTGTTCATTCACAGCCTGCGCACTTTTTGAAGTTGAAAATATATTGTCACCGTCGCTTCTCAACCATGGGAGATAACTGGTTATTCCCCTGCTCAAGATTAAAAAGTGATTTTTTTTTCTCAATAAAAAATGTTTTGTCCAGGCTGAGTTCAGGCGATTTTAGCGATATAAAAGCAACCACAGCTAAGTAGAGCAGCAGGAATTTACAAGGTATCCAAAAACCCATATCGGTAATCAACGAATAGTTAAAGATTGGAAATAGCTGAGTCGTGCCTCTCCAACGATGGAAGAAAACAGGCTAAGTATTCGTTTCCGTAGTATATCTGATGAGACTGTTTTGGAAAGTGTTATGCAATTTTAACTTCGGCTTAACTTATCTTTCTTGTTCAATAAAAAGGAGGAAAACATTTAAAGAAGACTCAGTGGTTGTCTTTATTAGAGGAAAAAAACACCATGACAAACTAGCAGTGTACATCAAGTATAATCACGTGTAAAAGATGGCATGAATATTGATAACAGCGACATTTCATGTTCCTACAGACAACTTAAACTGTTGCAATCTCTCCTCGGATCTCAATAATCGTGCGATGCACGTGAGAGATTGCGAGGGTATAAATCAAAAAAAATATCCGTTCCTGTGTCAAAATTGATATTCTAATGCTCTTTCGTTATCTGCGTTCACGATGGTCCTAATTCATTTTGGTCAAAGGATTAAAAAGCTGTTATGGTGACGTCGAAACTGAAATTCGGAATTTCAGTATGGTTTGCGGGTCTAGATAAAGCATTGAGAGCAAGCATGACCATTTATTGTGCATTGTTAGATTTCATATGCATTAAAATAGACGCATTAATAGATGTATTGATAGACGTTGGCCTCACCATTCCCGAGTGGATAAGACATTGAACATGAGAGACGGCGGAAGCGTGAAGATCCACCGCGCTGCTGTCGATCTAACCCGATGGAAATTTGGTCGGTTTTCTTTAGATGTAAAGTGATATACCCCTTAAAAAGTGCCCTGCCCAAAGCACCCCCTCAGGCAGACATATGAACAGCTTCACAGGACGATGAGAGGGTTTAAGCTTTTTATTCTGTAATTAGCCTAGTTTTCTAAACGACGAAGGGAAGCATGTCTAGCTTTTATCGGATTTTTATTAATTAAAAGAAAATTGCCTTAAAATATTTCCTACAAAATATCAGGTCTAAAGTTTTAAGACCTTTATGTTTTTCTAAAGAATTTGCGTGGAGGGAGATCTGGTTTCCCAAGAATTTTCAAGATATGTGTGTGTCTCCCATAATTTTTTTTTCAAGTCGATGTTGCATTACGGTTGAAGAATAGACTTCAATAAAATGCTGTCTTTAACAATTTCAGTTCAAACAATTAACTTTCAATATGAAAAGTTATCGAACATCAGTGCATTTTTATCGGAACATTTTCCACCACACATTTTGAACAGTTTTACTTTAAATAAAAATATGAACTTTTTTCAAACTTGAATATTTAGGGAAAAATTAGTAACATAACTGTCCCGATGAAAACGGAACAGTTGACAGCTATGTCAGTGATGCAGATGCTTTTTAAAAGAATATTTGATAACATTTCTTACAATTAGTCTTAATTATGAAATCTTCCGTTTTTTCGTTTAAAATCTTATGAGCTTATGTTCCAAGGACGAGCAGACTGTGTCGTGACATAGGGAGTCCCCAATTCCTAATGATGGATTTGAAAATTCCTGTGAGTTTTGTGGCTGGTGATTGGGACGCAACAGGAAAAACGAATGACATGCACTAAGTGTAGCATTGATTTAACCAATTTCTTACTTTGAATGCTGCCGTTTCATCTTCCAAGACGAAGCTTAAGTGATATAAAGCAGTAGTGTGACATCTATCAATTTAAATCTCATCATAAATGTTTTTTTTTATTATTTTCACCTCATTTTAACTCTTGAAGTCGGTAGTTAAATTCCTTACAGCTGCCAACAATCAATCACTTATCGTAACTCAGTATTTTTTACTCAGGAAACAGCATATTCCGTATTTATCCAACACATTCTAGATATGGACCTACTAAATATTCCTTACAAATGAAGCTTTCTTTTTATCCATAGATTTCCGTAAATGACTGCATTACAGTTTTTTTTCACAAAGTAAACTATTTTAAATTTGTGGTGAATTTTCTCACATAAAGTATTTTAATAATTTAAGATAGAACAATTAATTTTTACTACAAAGGGCATTAACCCCAATTATTGTATAAGATGAAACAGAAATACGTCATAATGAATTATTTTGTATCAAAAAGGTATTTTTATCTTTATCTTCAGTAATAGGAAACAATAAATAGAAAATTTTGGTGAATGCTACAAATAATAGGAACAAATCGAAGGAAGTCAAAATTTACGAAGAATAAGAAGTCAAAGCATTCACCAAAAATTTTAATAGCTTTACTTTTGAAAATAAAAGTATGATGACGTCATTTAAGAAGGTGTAGTAATGACAACAAAGAGTCAGTTGTAAGGCTTTTTATATCTAGAAGGTGTTGGTTTATCGCGTGAGGGGGTTGCTATACTCTTTACAAAACCTGGTAAATAACATACTGTGAAGATAAGCAACTATGAGGGTCCGTGGGCGTGAACGTCAAACCGGCCTGAAGGGTTAAATACTAGACATAACACACACACAGAGTCAAAATATTAACTTTAATGAGGATTCAGTATATGTACTAATTTATGACAACGATTGAGAATATTGGTTAGCTCAAGAATAACTTTGCCCAGAGCAGCGAATATTTTTTAAATACATTTTTTAAAGATTGTAATTCAAATTTGTAACTTTATTTAAAAATCCTGTTTGTCGATTTTTATGTACAGAAAGTATGCATAATTATTATGAGATACCGATGAATCCAGAGAATGGCTTTAAATGTGCCTCTGGAATAGTCAAGGTACTGTTTTATTTCTGAAAATATTTTCTGTGTTTTTTTTTTTTTTCCTTAATTTTTTTCCTTTGCAGTAATCTTTCTTTTTAACTTTTTTAGAAATTTTCTTTAGAAAAATGCGGCTATAAACATAATCATACTGATTAGTTTTGTAGCAAAATTTGATGCCAACGAAGTATTTTTTTTAACAGTATATAAGCTTGCGTATTGATATGCAGCATTTTACGTAACTAAGCTTTATTTAAACTCAAAGATAAAAAGATAGAGTGAAAATCGAATTTTTTCAAAATTGATTGTATCATTAGCATTGAAATTTTAATTTTTCATTGTTTCGTTGCTAGTACATATATTAATGGATGCGCTATTCATTTACCGACTGTTTTATTAATAAGACTTCAAGGTTCTGTAGGCGTATCAACTTATATTCGTTAAAGAGAGTTTATTTAAAGCTAGTTTTTTAAAAATATTTTCACACTTTTATACCCGCAATAATTTCGCCGAATTACTTTTGTTGATTGTATCAGCAATAAGAGCGAAAATAATACATTAGATTCTTTTTATTGTAACATTTTGTTAAACACACGTTACATTTTGTTAAACAGCGCATTAACTGATTTGTTAAATTGAAGTTTCATTTGATTGACTCTTGACATATGTGCTTGCTCAGCTTAATAAATTGTACTATTAACCCCTTATCAGTCGTATTATTTTCAAGAAAACGCGGTCAAAAAGTGCCTATTTTTTTATTCCAGAAAATTGTATAAAAATAAGTGCATGTACAGTATATGAATTCATTTTAAGGTTTTGGACATTTTTTAGCGCTATAGAAAAGGCAGTTAAATTTCTAGGAAGAGCCAACATTCAATGTTATTGTGACTGAATGTGTTTTTGTAGTAATAAGGGAATCATTAAAAATATATGATTTAAAAACTAAACAGAATTTTTTTTTAGTTTACTCACTTCGTGAAATGAATAAATATTTGCAAAGTTCTCTTTGGATGTAAGTAAAAAGTGAACTAAGATTGCACAATGCACATCGCAAATACACGTAGTTGAGTACTGCTACTATCTATTTAAAAATATACTATCTCCGAATTTAGTTAAAAATAGTCTGGTAGTGTCATCTGTTGAGCAAAATGAGATTTTAAAAAATCTGAGTACGAGAATTGGAATGCTCTTATCCTTCTGGCGCATAACATTTGAACACAGTTGCCCGGAAATATGACGGACACGAGAAATAAAGGGAGAATTGACGCCTCACCCTAGATTGACCATTTTTTCCAAGTCCATCAAAACTATGCTTTAGAAAAAGCCAATAAGCTTTAAAATTTCGTTTCGATGATCTTATTTTCGGAGTCATAACTGATTCTACACTAATAAAAATAGCTCGATTGGTTTCTTAAATGTTTCATTTTTAAGATAAATCAATGGTACATCGGTTAAAATTTTTACATGAATAGTTATATTTTTAAAAATTGGTCACACTAATTTTGAATCGAACTGTAGTTTCTGAATTTCCTTTTTCTTGCCATTCGATCATATCAGGACGCTGTTTCGGTAAAATCCGTTTCACAGACAGGCCTCTTTTCTAACCTATAATCGCTTATAGAGCATTGCGTGGTCTCTTCTAGAGGACAGTTTTAAATTATGTAGATAGGATAAAAATCGGTACCTTAAAAAATTGGTCGCTGGAGGAGGGGTACGCTTAATAGAGGTGTTTGCTCATAAAACTTTCAGTGTATTTGTTTTTATGGATGTGTGTTTGTTTATAATGTTTATTAATAACTTATTAATGTGTATTTGCTTATGTTTAATGTTTATTTGTTTAAATGATATTGTTAAGCTTCTGTATCGTAAATATTTGTGCGACCTCCTAAGTGGCAACTTTATTGCCCGGCACGTGCATTCCTTGAGAAGGGGGGTATGCTTCAAATTTTGGTTTGATCTGCTAATTCGAGGGTTAAATATAGGCTAAAATTTTTATTCTACACTTTAAATAACTAAAATTTGAACAGTTGGTGTATTTTTTCAGCTGTCGTCGCGAGCAAAAAAACGTTAGCTCAGCTGAGAAATTGTGCTTCATCGTATTTTGATTTTCCGACAGTGATCTTTCGCTTGTATTGTGAAGCTTATTTTTGTAAGATGTTTGTGAATTCTTCATTTTTGGATCAGAAACTGGTGATAGAAACTGGCCTATGTGGAAGAATTTCATTGTGTGAGAAATATATTTTCTTAGAAATCTTCTGTGTGAAGCTAATCCAACAAATGAAGTTACTGGCAATTCCTGTGACCTGCGTTTAGCAGATTGTTCGACATAGATTCAATAAAATTAGTGTTTCACCCTGTCATCTGGACTGTTTATTAGAACTTTCTATATACACTGGTCTTTTAGCGACGAACCCGAAAACTGAACACAATTACATACGGGTGAAAGTATTAAAAGCGTGTTAAAAAAATAACTTGATTTATACTAAGTCATAAAACTTTACAACAATTAATTTTTCAACAGTAAATCCAACTATTAACAACTTAAAACTGCGATTATTTACAATTATAAAGATGAAATATTCTAAATTACATCGACCAAGTTTATGATATTCTCTAAAACACTACAATCTTATGTTTAATGAATCGTTACTTCGTACGAAAATGATTAATCGGTATTAATTCCAAATTAAGAACGGCAGTCCTTTGATGATCGCTGTAAAGTTATTTCATGTAATATTAAAATAACAAACATCTAAACATTTTCATTTGGTCTTAAAAAAGAAAATCCAATCTGGCAACCCTGATCTAGACTCATTCTAACTGGATTTTTGAATGCGATAAACTTGGTGCCTTTAGTGCCGATCTCATCATTTATTCTCAACATAAGAGGAACGTTACTCTGATATTTGATGCCAGTAAGCTTTGTCAGAGCTGATTCCATAAAATAAGAAAACTCGAGTACTGTAGCTTTATAAATCTTGTAGGGAGAAGGGAATGAATGTTCAGAGCATGAATAAAATCTTCTGAAAAATTTTTGGAAATACTTTATTTATTTGAAAATTTTCATAAAGAAGAAAAATAACGTATAATGCTGCTGACATCAAAATAAAACTCAAATAAGACAACATATAACAACTAAATAAATTTCAACCAGAAGAAACTTCTATGACTTTAGTATATTGCTTTATCGAAAGTAAACTTTCAACTTTCAAAATTTAAACTACCACATTTTTTAGATTACAAAATCGTTTAATGAAAGTTATTTTTATGTCAATCACGAGGACGTAGTGAAAAATAAAGGGCGATATAATAAGCTGCTTGCAATTGGCGGTAGCAAATATCTGAAAGCATATCATTTCAGGCTACAATGGTTAAGGTTGACCCGCATTGTAATGAGATTTCGCTGGGGTCGGAGTCCTATGACTGCAAAGCTCGCCGAAGTGCGGGATTTTTTTATAGGTTGACGAGAGTGGGGCCGTTTAAAAATGACGATAAGCAACAACAATCATGATATTGCTATACAACTTTTAAATTTACGTCTAAATTTAGATCCTTGCTGATAACTGTTTGCAACTTCATGTCTGTCGGAGCGTTAACAAAAAAAAGGAGGGTAAAAAAAAAAAAGGCGGAGCGTAAAAAAAAAAAAAATATTCAGCCTTCAGCTGAAATTAGTTTCCCCTCCGCTAAAGAGGTTTTTTGACAGAACCTTTTAATTTGTATTGGCAGCCATGTACAGGATGTATTTGCATGTAAATCAAACGGGGAGAAACCAACCGTTCTTCCAGTGGTGTCAAGTATTTTAAACAATCCGGTATTTCGGGGAATTCGAAGCCATTGCTTATAGCTAATTCTGGTATTGTCAATTTAATCAAACAATCGTAACATGTTTTGCAAAATTTGCCAATATCATCGATATCTTTGTAAAAGACTAGTTTTATAAAGTCCGTTGTCGCTCCTTTGGACAGTAAAGTTGTTTTGGAATGGGTTCTTATTGACTTTTTGAACCACAGTCGATCACAAGAATAGCATTGGTGGATTGGACCATCAGCAACAGCTTCGAAAAATTTCTCAGCTAATTTACGAAATTCTAGTTCTTCACACCTTACATTTAGATCAGTATCTGTTCTTGGTCTTTTCGATGGTATATCTAGACAGAGTCGTAAACGTTTTCTGTCTTGTCTTCTGGATTTGGATTCCGCTTCTTGAGCACGAAAATCTGGATCTTCCCTTTTTCTTTGCATAAATAGACGGTTAGTTTCACGATGACTTTCTTCCGGATTAGACAACTGGCGAGGACGGCCAGCGCGGCCTTGAACAACAGTCCCGGGTATATTCTTCTGATATTTAACGATGTAATACTGAACAGTAGAGCGTGAAATACCAAGCCTACGAGCTATTTCACACTGATCCCGCAAAAATGAAAATTTTAGAAATGCCACGACAGAACACCACCACTTGCTCCGAGGAGGGACAAAAGTTTGAACGCGACTCTGGAAACAAATCCAAGTTCTGAAAAATGAAATCGGAACCTCGGGAACTTGACAGCCAGTCGCAGACGCTCTGACAAAATCTTACAGTTTCCCCTTTTGTTTCATCTGACGTTACTTTGAAATTTTTCAAGTATCCATTATTCCAATCATGTGTCGGATCTTGGTGTGTTTCAAATTTCCGTGAGATCTGTAAGATTTTATTTACTATCAATTATCATCCACGACTTTTTTTGTCTGCCCAAAACTATTACCCTCTTTAGCGGAGGGTAAAAATTGATTTTGTTTTTTCCCTAGTGCTAAAACGTTGTGTACTGGTGGGTAGGTCACATGTGCAAAAATTTTAAGGAAAACAAAAAATATCTTCCGGTTCCAAAATGACCATGTTTTTTAACAGATTTTTATTATAAATGCTTTTTTCTATTGTTTTGTACGCAGCTCGTCATTTTGTTTATAAATAAAACTCAGAATTATAAATGAAATGTCAGAACTAGTACTCAGAATGAAAAATAAAAGAAAGTTACCACAAATAGATTGTAGTTAGTGTAATGCGTGCGCAAACGTAGATGTTCTGCTGTTTTCACTGTCCAGTCACAATCAAGGTCTCCTTCATTTAGAGGGGGAATTCCATTTCGTATTTTTATTCAAGAGTGTTTCTCTTTGCTTTTGTTCTCGAGCTAGTGATTATTTTTTATAATCGTGCATTCTAAATTAGTTAAAACTAGTTAAATATTAATAATACTGTATGATTTAGCAATTATTTGAAAGAAAACAATAATGCAGAATAGAAGCAGTGTATTTTTCCAGTGTTTGGCGCTCCAACAGAGTTAAGTTGTCATATTTTGCCAACATATAGGGATGTAATGAAATATTATTTGTTGGTGCGAATTGATTTTAAAGAAAAGTTGAACAAAGCCAATCCAAGTACTTCAGAAATCGCAGATAAAGTTGCAGAGAGAATGGAAGAAATTTGGCGCACAGCATCTCTGCCATTTATTTAACGCCAACGTATAGTACAGATGATTCGATCATACAATGAAAAATACAAGAACATAAAGAAATATTTTGGTGTGAAAAAACTGACAACCTCAACTTTAGAAACGAAGCTTATAACCTCCCAGAAAGACCCTGAGAAGCTGTTCGACATTTCTTCCTGTAAATGTGTTTCATTTGATAAATGTTCTTGGCCAAATTCTAAAAGAGTTCATGAAATTGAAAAACCTCGTCTTATAGACCAAAGAATACTTAGGCAAATGTTCATAGGTGCAGTTGATTTAAAAGAAACTTTAAAAATGAGAAAGCGAGATGATAGAAAGCAGAAAGAGACAGAACGAATGATTCTTAAAAGAAACGTTTCTTCATCTTCTACTCAGTCTAGGATCGCTACTCCTGATCAAGATTCTGATGAAGATTATCGTAATTCTGATAATCTGATATCGCAGATAATTCTGATAATTCTGATATCGCAGCAGTAGCTATAGCTTGTGATAGAACTGGAGTTTCAGATGAGGCTGGAGGAATTATTATAAGTGCTGCGTATCGCGGTTTGATCGTGGTGTCTTTTTCCTTTCAGATTGTATCAAACTGGCTGTATGAGAGGAAGGCTTGAAACAATCCATGTCATTATCAGAATTACGATAATCTTCATCAGAATCTTGATCAGGAGTAGCGATCCTAGACTGAGTAGAAGATGAAGAAACGTTTCTTTTAAGAATCATTCGTTCTGTCTCTTTCTGCTTTCTATCGGCTCGCTTTCTCATTTTTAAAGTTTCTTTTAAATCAACTGCACCTATGAACATTTGCCTAAGTATTCTTTGGTCTATAAGACGAGGTTTTTCAATTTCATGAACTCTTTTAGAATTTGGCCAAGAACATTTATCAAATGAAACACATTTACAGGAAGAAATGTCGAACAGCTTCTCAGGGTCTTTCTGGGAGGTTATAAGCTTCGTTTCTAAAGTTGAGGTTGTCAGTTTTTTCACACCAAAATATTTCTTTATGTTCTTGTATTTTTCATTGTATGATCGAATCATCTGTACTATACGTTGGCGTTAAATAAATGGCAGAGATGCTGTGCGCCAAATTTCTTCCATTCTCTCTGCAACTTTATCTGCGATTTCTAAAGTACTTGGATTGGCTTTGTTCAACTTTTCTTTAAAATCAATTCGCACCAACAAATAATATTTCATTACATCCCTATATGTTTGCAAAATATGACAACTTAACTCTGTTGGAGCGCCAAACACTGGAAAAATACACTGCTTCTATTCTGCATTATTGTTTTCTTTCAAATAATTGCTAAATCATACAGTATTATTAATATTTAACTAGTTTTAACTAATTTAGAATGCACGATTATAAAAAATAATCACTAGCTCGAGAACAAAAGCAAAGAGAAACACTCTTGAATAAAAATACGAAATGGAATTCCCCCTCTAAATGAAGGAGACCTTGATTGTGACTGGACAGTGAAAACAGCAGAACATCTACGTTTGCGCACGCATTACACTAACTACAACCTATTTGTGGTAACTTTCTTTTATTTTTCATTCTGAGTACTAGTTCTGACATTTCATTTATAATTCTGAGTTTTATTTATAAACAAAATGACGAGCTGCGTACAAAACAATAGAAAAAAGCATTTATAATAAAAATCTGTTAAAAAGCATGGTCATTTTGGAACCGGAAGATATTTTTTGTTTTCCTTAAAATTTTGCACATATGACCTACCCACCAGTACACAACTTTTTAGCACTAGGGCAAAAACAAAATCAAAAATTTTTTTTTTACGCTCCGCCCTACTGTCTAATGCTGAATCGGAACGCAGAATGAAAACTGGTATTATTTCAAACTCGTTTTTTAAATTGTAAAGAGCGTAGTGGTGCGTCACCAAATGTTACGTCAGTATGACGTCCCAATAAATAGTTATTGCAGTTTCAAATTTTCGGTTAATTACTGGGCACCCTATATCTATTGTCTATATTGATAAACTTTCTTTTGGGATTCTCTACGAAACGTTTTTGTAAACTATGTTTTCACTGTCGCGTCTTATTTAGCAAAAATTATGATTACATTAGAGAAGTTCGAATTTTTCGAAGCAGTCCGAATTTCTTAGTGATAGATTTATGCTAATAAAATAAAATAAACAAATATAAAATTAAAATCGAAAAATACAGAGAAAGAATTGTTTTTAAAAAGTGTAGGTTAGTATATTTCATGGAGGTAGATCACTGTTTTTTAACTTTTATCGGCTCACGAAACCTTTAGAACTAGAAAGTATATTCGGAGAGATCTATACCACTCTTTTTTGCAAAATTATATCTTGAAATAAAATTTAAAGTAGATCTATGTGTTGAAAGTATTTTATAAGACAATTGATAGTTTTTTAAATATTAAACCATTTAAAAATATAATTAATACTATTGAATTATTAATAGCATTAACTCGTGCCCTTGTTACCTACTCTTGCATTAACATTAAGTGGCTGGGGTGTGCCAACACCCTCTAGATATACAATGCCTGAGAACAGAAACTTTCACGTCATCACTAGGTCCACTAAAGTGACGTCATCACACATTTAACTTCACAAAGTAAACCAGTCAAAGTTTGTGGTGAATTTACTCCCGAATGAAACATTTTAATGATTTAAGACAGAAAATTAAATTTTACAACAAATAGGAAATTTGAACTATCACTAATTATATAATATGATATAGAAATAGATCATAATAAATTATTTTTTATCAGAACGGTATTTTAATTTTTATCTTTAAATAAACATATTTTCCAAAATTTGTATCATCCACCAGAAATTTTAAATAGCTTTACTTTGTGAAATTGAAACTGTGATGACGTCATCATAGAAGACCTATTGATGACGCAAAAGTTTCTGTCCTTAGGCCTTCTATATCTAGGAGGTGATGGGTGTGCTTGCATTATTTTAAAAAGTCTATGTACACAAACTGCCGAAGTCTATCTGTATTCATGTTAGCGGCAATGACATTTTATATCCATGCATTTATTTATTTATTTATTATTAGCAACATACATTGAGACAATTCTTCACTTAATTCTTCACTATTAAATAATTACATCAGAACAAGAAACTTCCTCTCCCTCATCTGAATTTTCAACCCAAAAATTTAGGAACTGATGCTTAGGTTTAGATTTTAGGTCGCTGATCAGTCGCAGGCTACGGATCAGACATTTTGGTCACATCCCTTTGTACTCGAAGTGTCATGTGATCTAGGGGTGGGATCAAATTAGTATGGCTATCTCGGATTAAGATGGTCGCACTCCCTTAATCACATGAATTTTCGGGTGCAAAGATTTGTGACTAAATGTCATGAACTGAATGACGAAATTACTAAAATGTCATCACCGTGGCCTGTATATCCACCACCTCCTAGATATAGAAGGCCTGAGAACATAAACTTTTACGTCATCACTAGGTCCACTAAAATGACGTCATCGCACATTTACTTTCACAAAGTAAAACTATCAAACGTTTGTGGTGAATTTACTCCCGCATAAAACATTTTAATGATTTAAGATAGAAAATTTAATTTTAGGACCAATAGGAAGTTTTAAGTATCGCTAATTATATAATATGATATAGAAATAGGTCATAGTAACTAATTTTTTATCAGAAAGGTATTTTAACTTTTATCTTTAACTTAGGATATTTTATAAAATTTGTATCATTCACCAGAAACTGTAAATAGTTTTACTTTGTGAAATGAAAACTGTGATGACGTCATCTTAGAAGATCCCCCGACCAAGCTACGGGGTCCTTACAAGATTTTCAATACAAGTATACACAATTCACACTGGAGATTAGCCCGTGGCGCTCAGGTGCTCCATTAAAACCCCCCTTTTCGGTTCGGTTCGGTTCATCTTAGAAGACCTATTGATGACGTAAAAGCTTCTGTTCTCAGGCCTTGTATATCTTGGAGGTGGTGGTATATCCCGTTAGGCACGATATTTTAGTTGGGACTTCGATTCTGTTGATGGGTTCATCAGATGTCCTTTTTAATTCATTGCCAGCTCTTCTGATTTATGTAATACTAGTACTCAAAAGAAATTTTTGCTCAAATTGCCAACTTATTTTTAAACATAACTATAAAAATGTATCTTAGATTTTTTGTTAATAAACACTAGTAAACGAGTATGAGTGCTTTATAATCTTGATTCCGAGAGACGTGACAAAATTTGTTGAGATGTTAAGAATTGAGTAATTTTAATTTAGTTTTCAGAAAAATCGTAATTTAGTTATTTTTAAAACTCCAACATATGTCTTAAAGTAAGAGAGATGACTATTTATTTAAAAAGATATTTCCATCTCTCAAAATTTAATATTAAAAGGATACAAAATGAATTATTAAAGGGATTTAACAAGCGAGTTTTTATGAAATTTGAAAATCTGATCAAATTTTTTCATTTTTTTTCTTTATTTGCACAGTTAGACTATTAGTACTTCAAAGTAATTGGTAGTATGAGTATTGATATTAATTTCATGTGTAATTGCTGTTTGTGATGGGGGAAATATCGTAATTTGTAAAACTGACAATCGGCAAGTAAATGATTAAATGATATTTTGGTATTTAATAGCACAGCTATAGCTTAAAACATATACTTCATTTTTACTTTCCGAACATGTACCATGTAAGGAAAGTATTGTCATCATGAAAAAATTCGACTTCGAGATTTTGGTGTTTTTACACGTTTTGAGGGCTTCTGAATCCATTTATGCTATTTTTACGAGATGTATGTATGTATGTGTGTATGTGTGTGTGTGTGTGTGTGTATGTGTGTATGTGAGTGAACACGATAGCTCCTAAACGGAGCATTCGATTGAGCTCAAATTGGATATATATGTCATAAACCACCGTCGCAAGACCGGTATTGATTTTGGTGTGTATAGGACTTATAGTTTTTCTACAGGGCTACGACAAAGATTTCTTTTACATTATGGCCTATGGGGGGAATTTCTTGAAAGTGCGCTAGCATTTAAACGGCAGATTCGATTGAGCTCAAATTGGGTATATATGTTATAAACCACCGTCGCAAGACCGGTATTTATTTTGGTGTCTATAGGACTTATAGTTTTTCTACAGGGCTACGACAAAGATTTCTCTTACATTATGGCCTATGGGGGGAAATTCTTGAAAATGCGCTAGCGTTTAAACGGTATATTCGATTGAGCTCAAATTGGGTATATATGTTATAAACGGCTCTCTTAAGACCGATATTAATTTGGATGTGTATAGGACTTATAGTTTTTCCATAGGGCTACGACAAAAATTTCTTTTACATTATGGGCTATCGGAGAAAATTCTTGAAAGTGCGTTAGCGTTTAAACGGTACCTTCGATTGAGATGAAATTGAGTATATATGTTATAAATCACCATCTTAAGACCGGTATTGATTTTGGTGTGTATAGGACTTATAGTTCTTCTACAGGACTACTACAAAGATTTCTTTTACATTATGGCCTATCGGGGAAAATTCTTGAAAGTGCGCTAGCCTTTAAACGGTACCTTCGATTGAGCTCAAATTGGGTATATATGTTATAAATCACCATCTTAAGACCGGTATTGATTTTAGTGTGTATAAGACTTATACACACTAAACAGGGCTACGACAAAACTACAGGGCTACGACAAAAATGTCTTTTATATTATGGCATAATGGCATATGGGGACAAATTCTTGAAAGTGCGCAAGCGTTTAAACGGTGCATTCGATTGAGTTTCAATTTGGTATATATGTTTGAATTATTCATCGATTAAAATTTATTTAAATGCTTGGTAATGATCTTAATCATAAGTGTTCGGAAAGTCGAGTGGAGTCACACCAGATTTTTATATTTCAGAACATCTTTTAAGAGTTATAGTCATACAACAGCACGCCTCTGGCCCGTCTATCACTTAAAAAATATTTCCAGACAATAAAAAGGCCAAAATGTGTGTAGATGAAACTTGCTGTTTGGCCATTATTTACCCCCGTTTAACACCCTCCCCTCAACATCCACTTAAATTTTCCATAACGCCCTCAAATTTCTTTCTCCGATATCTCGTTTGCTGTGAAGGTAGTCCCTTCCGCAAAAATTTGCACAGTTTTGATTTATAGATTCCTCAACACGTTTTTGTTTTACAGAAGATAACTGAATGCACTGATTGCGCTTCGCCTTACAAATACAACCTTTAGAATCTGCGCATTTCTCGAGTGATGAAAACCAAATCTGGAGTCAGATGTTTTAAATTGCCTTGTGAAGTGGCCTGAAAGAGGAAGCGATGACAGACTTATACGTGAGAAGATCTCGTTTTCATCACATTTATGCAAAGAGTGGCGATGAGGGACGCTATCAAATCTAGATAAACGATGGCTGGAAATAGAAAAAAAAATTACAGAATCGGGCGAAAAGAAAACTACTGACTTAAGCTTTTTGATTGAGGAATGTTGTATGTCAGTGGTTCCCAAACATTAAAAAATTGCGACCTAATGCCTTAGTAGCACAACTAGTTCAAAACACGTCTTTTCATTGTCAAAGAACGTGTTTTGAACGTTCAGTGAACGTTTTTTTGAAATAGTGCTTCTAGGGTGTGAGCAGGAAACAAGTTATTCACAAATAAGTTGTTAAAAAACTCGCTTTTTTACAGAAATGTGAACTAAAATACGACATTTGTAACTGGCATCAATAAGAAAGGAATTATAAATTTGTAATAGATAAAGAAGACGCGAAAGTTTAATTTATACATTAAACCGTACCACTTATTCATTTGCGTTGCTTTAATTCCAAACATGGCGCTAGTCAGCCTATTTTAACACTGTCACCTTTAACAAGATTCTCCTTCCCGAAAAGTATCACTTCGTTTCAATTTAAATTCTAAAAATTAATTACTCATTACCTTTTAAATTTGTGCATGTTTATTTTGTTTTGTTACACCTTCAACTCTTTTTACCTCCAGAATCCCAAATAAGAGAAAAGATTTTATTTATTTTTTACTTTTTTACATTTGGTCAAAATTTATTATGGTAGTTTCAGGGACGTGATTAGAGTTTTAGAGGCCCTAGGCTGAACATATTTAGCTGCCCAGAACAAAAAATAATTGCAGGTCTTTCAGATTTTTCGACTTACTAAATAGACGATCTTGACCTTCCCCCCCACTCCACCCCCAGTAAAAACCTGCTGCGGCTACTGACTCTAATTAAGTAACTTTCATAAATTAATTAAGATTTTAATGCAATACGTTTTTACTGTGTAAAAGCTGCATACTAGCTAATTACCATGCTGTAAATTTGAAAAAGAAAGCTGCACACGAAATTACAAATTCTGTATTTTTTATCGGTTATGCATACTGATGTGCAGTTCTTAGTTCTAGGTCAGGAAGTTTATCTGACTACTTGATAGCCATGAATTCTACAGTTTTTTAGCGGCCCTGGGTGGTTGCCCACTTTGCCACCTCATAAGCACGGCTGTGAGTAGTTCAGAGCTTGTAAAATATTTAATAGGACATTCACACTGTCCTTTTATAGCCTCTAACTGGTACGGTTTCCCGGAAGATTCTATTGAGCTATTTCTTTCCTTTTGCAGGTTCCTCGTCAAGAATTGTGTAAATTTTTAATTTACAGAAGGAATTACTAAAAGTAGTGGTGTGTAATCTTACGGGGTAAAAACCGTAAAAGTTGGTAGCTATTTCATTAAAACTGTCCATCACTTATTAAATGATCTTTGTAATTCTCTATATATCATTTATAAGCTGATGAGTATAGTTATTATACACAAACTTCACTATACATAAAGGGTGACTTGAAGACAGTGGATGAACACGGCGGTAATACATAATTTACTAACAGATAATTAATCACTTAAATAGACAATCATGAATTAGAACAGAAGTATTTTAAGTATATACGTACTTTGTTTTTTACATCAAGTGGAAAAATTTGTTTTGATTGAACTCATTTCGATTTTAAGAAAATATTAATTTCGACAGTTTTGTGTTTCGCCACTTTTACTGAGGAAACAGTATTCAGAATGCTTGCAGCTGCTTTGTTTCATTTCAGAGATTAAAGATTACGGACTTTTCATTTTCCCCGTCTGATGGGTAGGGAAGCTACTTTCTCATCCATCATCATTCTTTTGTTTTATTTCATACACGTTGTCACTATCAGCAGGATTACCTGAACACAATTTATTATCATAACATAGTCGCAATCACAACGGAATTTCTTTAACCACTTTTTGTAGACAGTATTTTTTTTTTCAGGCCGGGGGGAGGGGGACAGTATTGCAATACCGTAAATCAAAAGATATTACTTAAGAAAACTGGTTAGTCTATTCCATACAAATCGCCAGCTGTGTGGAAAGTTTCCATAATGCCCCATAATATGTTGCAGGATATTACGTCTGATAAAGATTATATCATAGGTAGTTTCTCTTATATTAATACTTTCATAAATGACATCTATGCTAAATATCAACTAACACTTTTGAATAAGTATCAAATTTTAACTTTTTTTAAAGAAAAAATTTTCTCACCACAACTTTGAAACAGTTTTATTTTAAATAAAAAATTCTGATTTTCAAGTTCGTAATACGTTGAAAAGGAACTTAGTAATTGATATCTGAAACAATTCCAGAAGTTGAAAGCCATATGCTTTGATCTTTCGCTTTAAAATGTATTTGAACAGGGATAAAATTCCAGCATTGAAAGCCATGCTTTTTGCCTTTCGCATTAAAATTTTTTTGAACATAATTAGTTGCAATTCACTTCTTCAGTTGAAAAATTAGCTAATTCTAAATTACAACACTTTAAAAATTTTACGTGTATTTTGAAGATACGTGTATTTTTTCATTTCAGAAAGTATTTTGTACTTTTTTTTATTCAAACTCTGAGTATGACGCTGAGGGAAAATCACTGTTGTTATTTCTTGCTTTTTCTGTTTCTTTCTTTTAAACCTATACGTATATCATTAATTTTTTTGTTGTTTACACCCTTTTCTTTGATACTCTTTTTAATTAAATTGTACAATGTTATGCTCGTATTTAATTAAAATACAAGCATAAGATTTTGATTAAATACAAGCATAAGTTCTTTGCTTCAAGTTTTAAGATTTTTCTGGAAACTTGAAGCAAAGAACTTTTGAGAAAATTTATTTATTCTTAAACCTGTCAAATAAATTATTTTACTTTAAATGTTAACTACACAGTACGCCGATTATGAGTGTAGCGTAACTGTAAAAGCCTAGTTTTTTAATTTTTTTAACTTTAATCAACCAGTATTTCATATAAATTCTAGCATTTTAATAAAATTCTGCAATCTCTCTCGGATTAGATAGTAGTCACGAGGGAATCCAAAACAAAGTTGGTGTCACTCGTGTCGACAGTCTGTAAAAAATATCGTATAGGCAAGCATAGTCTAGTATTTGCAAACTCAGTTTTTTTCCTGATGGGCGGCCACCGTTATACCCTATGAAGAGATCTACAATTTAACGTCCAAGCCGGGAATTGAACTCGGGTCCAAGTCGTAATAGAACTTTCTTAAGCCACTACACCATCTGGGCGGCGCAAACTCATATTAGATCGCCGTAAATGAATATGCACCACGTATATGAAAAGGTGTATATATATGTACACGTATACGCAACACGCTTGTACTAGAGTTACTTAAATATTTCTTTTGACTGATTATCAATCTTAGAAAAAAAAGACCTCCATAAAACCTTGGAATTTCCGAAAAATCTATCTGAAAGACTTTCGAATGTATCTGCGCATAGCGTGCGAGGGTGCGTTTAAATTATCTCACTATGATCGTATCATGCAATGAACACATTACCGATAATGAGTACTGGCTCAATGAGTGGAAACTCCGCCTTAATACTAACAAGTACAAGGCACTCTGCTTCACCAAGTGTCTGTCGTCTTCCCGTCTCCAGATTAATGCAATGGTCTTGGACTGGGACTACACGACCAATTACCTTTGCGTAATGCTTGGCAAGAGATTCACATGGAAGCACCACATTACAAATGCTCGCAACAAAATGAACGTTGCATTCTACTGCATTACACCTTGCACACCTCTCTTATTCTGCTGCATAGTCGAAAGACCGACTGCATGCAACCTACGCAGTTACCGCCTGGGCCTTCGCCTCCAAGACATACACCAAACGCCTCGAAGCTAAACAGAACACTTTGCACAGAAAAATTAAAAGGGGACATCACTAAATATCTAAAAAAAAAAAACCATCGGCTAAGACTTCAATATAAAAACATATACATAAGACTGCTGTGAAGTTCTTCGACAGATTAAAACTACCGAACGAGTTCATAGCTGAATTTCTGGACTACTATCCTGGCGACATTATGTTCCGGAAAAGATATAAGGGGCAAAGACACTCGTTGTCTTTGCCCCTCATTAACAGCCCCTATTCTAGCACTGCCTCCTAGACACAGAAAGCCTGAGCGCTGAAGCTTTGACGCCATTAGGCCTTCAAGTAATGACGTCACCACACTTTCATTCTCAGAAAGTAAAACTATTTCGGTTTTCTGATGAATGCTACAAATATTAAAACGTATCTTAAGCTAAAGATAAAAAATAAAATACGTTTGTGATACAAAACAATTCATTGTGATCTACTTCCTTATTACATTATGTAATTAGTTACAGTTAAAAACTGTCCTTTTTTGTAAAATTAAATTTTCTATCTCAGTTCATTAAAATGTTGTTATGAGAGTAAATTCACCAGACATTTCGAATAGTTTTACTTTATCAAGCCGAAACTGTGATGACGTCTCCTTTGAAAGGTCTACTGGTGACGTAAAGGCTTAGTAACGCAGCAGTGGTTAGGCTTTCTATGTCTAGGAGGCAGTGATTCTAGCCAGACTGACTGCCAATGATGATCTGTACTGATCATGAGCCCCTTCTGGAAAATTTGCAATTCACTCTAGCAAAAATATTGGAACTTTACGTATTAGAGATAAGGTGGTTTTGCCAAAGAGCTCCATTAAACACCAACTAAAGACAGTCAGTTGCTTGGTTTATTTTCAAAAATACTTGAATTTTCATACTAAAAGCACTCAGACTTAACAAGAAAATTCTCCCTACCTTCACAACTGTTTTGGTAAAGTTTAATTGTAGTTGCGTAAATATAGACGACGCATTTTTATTTCACCTTATGTATTTTTTTTTATTATATCGGAACATTAACAGCATGTCATGAATATATCTAAAAGGTTAATTTTGTATAATTACTTGGAACTATTTACTTAGGTTTCATTTTAAGTGTTTGCTTCAAGGCGATTAGCATTTCCATTTGATATCTATTTGGAGTTGACAGTTTAAATACAGTCGATATTTTACTTCAGTAGCGTTACAAATACTCCATAAAGTTTATTTACGATACTTAAAAGTAAATAAGATTGTTTGAGAAATTAACGGTATTATTTGCATCAGGGTATGCTGGAAAATTGCACACATACATATGCACAAACGGAGAATAAAATTGCTACCAGCATTCATTTCATAAATACATTAAGAGGAAATTGAAACAGAATATGTTGATTTAACTTTTAAATAAACTTACAATATTGGATATATATATATATATATATATATATATATATATGTCTAAATTATTTATTATTGTTTATTTTTCAAAAATAAAGAAACTATTTCTAAAACAAAGTATTAATAGCAACAATTGAAAAAATCTGTTTAAAATAATAGCCATTCATATCCATATTTTAAAGAACGTTTTTCTCTGAGATTTATCATCTTATCAGTGAAAAAAAATAATAAGTAAAATAAAAGCCAGTAAGTGGGCAGTTCTTAGAGCCTTCTTTTTCTGTTAGACCTGCCGACCACTCAATTATGAGGAAAGGAATCATTATACTCGATAACAAAGAGCTCAAAATTTCAAACGTCAGCAGGGCCAACTCGCTCGATTTCATCGATAAATTTTTTAGAATTAATATTTCAAGGAGATTATGGATTTAAAGTCCAAATACTTATTTAAAATGAACCTGTTTGAAAATTCTGGTGGCGAATCTTATTCAATAAAATTGGAAGAGTTGGCAACTATGGCATGAGTTTAGGGAAATTGCGAAAGTAAAAGTGGGAATTGAAGGGCAAAGGACGAGTTATGTGTGAAATCAAAACCATAAACAGCCTATTTTACACTTTTTTTTGTTAGTGAGATTTTTTTAAATTCCGCCGAGTTTCTACCGGTATTCGTCATTCTATAATCGATTAATAAATGCAATTCGGGGGCTAAAATCTAGACCAGAGACATTGTTTTTCACGCGTAAGATCCATGCTCAAAATTTACAATGTTTACCGAAAGTAATTGCGTGCGTTTTACATAGCAGAAAACATGCACACAATGTTACAAAGCATTTTTCTGTGTAAACAATAATTCTTTGAATACTTTTTGAACAAGGATTGCTTGAACGGTCGGCTTAGAAATTTTGCTGTTTGAAGTTAAAAATTTACAGTTTTCTAATAGTGGCTAATATTCCGTACCTGTTGGCAGCTATGGTATTAACTACACTTGGTATCAGTTCCACGTCTTCGTGATCACTAAGTTGAAAATTCAATTAGTTCTCGTGCTTTGTGATGCCGTCTTTCGTATAACTACCCGACTGTCGAAAGTTTGAAGGGTACTTACGTATTTTCCCGGCGGCCATTTCCGTCGAATGATTTTTGTGCCAAATGGGCTGGCAAACTATTGCCAAACGTATTTCTAACCATGAATTATTTCATTTGTCCGGCATATCTTGGCGAAAAATTGCTCATCTTAGCGGACCGCCGGGATAATACGTAAGTACCGTTTGAAGTAACTGTAATGTAGCTATGAAACAAAAAAGCTGTGTACTGTAGCTATGAAACAAAAAAGCACAGAAAAAACTTCAGTCTGGGCTGATGCACTAAATTAGTAATTCCTATCTGACGAGATATGGTAGATACGGTGCTGACATTTTAGCCACACCCCCTTTTTTTGGGTGTAGAGATATAGAAAGCCTTACCACAGCTACATCACACAGCTTTGACGTCATCATTTGGCCTACATTTAAAAGTTTGATTGTGATAAAATAAATAAATTAAAAATTTCTGGTGAATTTACCCATGATTAATATAATTTTACGACAAATGGCAGTTTTTAACCATAACTAATTAGGTAATGTGATAAGGAAATAGATCATACTGAATAATTTTGTATGACAAAGATATTTTAATGTTTAATATGAGATATTTTCTAATATATGTAGTACTTACCAGAAATTTTTAATTTATTTATTTTATCACAATCAAACATTTAAATGTAGGTCAAATGATGACGTCAAAGCTCGGTGACGTAGCTGTGGTGAGGCTTTCTATATCTAGGAGGTTTTGGATAACCACAGTAAAATGATCACGCCCTATGTAACATGACTCATCGAGTGCAAAAGGGTGTAACCAAAATGTCAGCACTGCAGCCTGTATATTTCGTCAGTCACGTTAGTAATTATGGTTTTTCAAGGTCTGACAGACCACCTTTGAGTCGAGCCAAAATTCTGGAAACATTCACTTAGTATTATGGACCCAGAGCTAGTTCTCTCTAACTTGTGTAGATGAATCATATATATCTTATGACGATATGTCCAAGCTACGGCGCTGACATTCTAGCCACACCTCTTTGCATCCGAATGTGACTAAGGGGGTCTCACCCTCTTAGTGCGAGATAGCCAAACTTAGGTCACATGACCCTTCGAGTGCAAAAGGGTGTGGCGAAAATATCATTACTGTAGCCTGTATTTCTCGTCAGCCAAGCAAAGGGTTTAGATGCGAAACTCTCCAATTCTCAAGTTCTTAAAAAATATGCAAAAATTTCTTTATAAAAAGTGCAAAAACGAAATATTGGCACTTTTTGTGTCTGTGATGCACTTATTGCCATGATAACGTCTTGCGCATTGTGAAGTAAAAAAGGTGTGGTGTTACTTCTTTTTTGGCCTTAAGAAATTTTAAAGTGAATTATTAATTTAGGTAGGTTACATAAGTTAACTTTTTCTTTAAATCGCAAGTGGTAGTACAAATCCGCAATAAACCCAAAATCCTACCTTTCCGGAAAATCCTTCAACCAACAACTCCTAAATGAAAATAAAATTTTCCTATTTAAGGTTCCTGAAACAAAACATAATTACCGGCTCAATAAAAGAGACAGATTTTGAAACATTTTCTTTAATTAATATTACTTAACTTCCAAACATACAATATCTTATACAATTTACTCGTACTATTTGTTATCTTCCTTTTCTTTACACATTTATAAATCATAACTGTGACATTATTTGTTTTTGTTTTTTTTTAATATTCAATAATATTAACATTAAATATAGATATCGAGGTGAGATCGTGGAGATCGGGTAGATAGGGGAGATATAGTGCGGCCCAAAATTAAATATAAATCAATACAAGGCTCTTTTACCTTCTTTGAATGACGCACTGGTCGGGCATTTTTTTATGCTTGATGGCACGTTGACGTCTAGTCTGGGCGACACACATCAATATTTTAGCAGTCGATGCTTTCCGCACCGCTTCATCTCTATCGGCAGTCGTCAGCTGGATTCCACGGAGATCCTTCCCAGGACCTCAGCCACAATTATTTAACTTTCAGTAAAATTTGCGATGCACTTAGAGTTTTTTATATCCATATTATTTTACACACTCTCTCAATTACAATCCTGTCTGAGTCCGTCCTCTCTGGACTTTTCTCGACACCTCTCTCAACAACCATCAACTCTGAGTCCGTCCACTCTAGACTTCCTCTCACTATCATCTGACCTCTCAGACTCTCCTGGGCACCTTTTTCGTTTCATATTTTCTTTTTTTTTGCCAAACCAATTCGGGAGTCATTTTGTTCACGCCCCCTTTACGTGCATAATTTTTTGTTTCTAGATTTCTGTTATTGGTTCTCTCTCCTTATTTTATAACGCCTCCTGACCTACGCCTTCCTGCGTAATATTGGCCATTAGCAACTACCCACTATAAATTTCTCTAATTTATTATGTGGCAATTTTGACTGTCCCTTAGTGACATATCTGGCACCACTATGTCTGAATATTGTAAATCAGCTGCCCACTATAAATTTCTTTAATTTATTATGGGGCAATCTTAGCTGTCCCTTGTTGACAATACCTGGCATCGCTCTGTCTGAATATTGTAAATTTTCATCGTGTGCGGGCTCCCCTTTTGCAGTACACATAGTTTCTAAATCTGTAATAATTCCGGTTATGCTAAAGAGTGAGTTTTGCAGCAAATTTTTATGGGTGATGTTACTTATAAACCGAAATATTTATGAATTTAAACCAAAGAGAGTTTAAAAAATATCTGAGCATTAGTTTTCATTATATTATTTTGGAGAGTAATGAACCAACAAAAATCAACACGCAAAAAGTATTTATTAAAATGATTTCTTGGTTTTACCTTAGAAGCACCAACAAACGTGTGGAAAACAATCACATGATACTTTGCAAGCCTCTCGATTGATTGAATTTGAAGAGCTTGAGTTTTGCTGCTAAACATTTGTTGGATAATGCCAGTTATGCACCTAAATGAGAGTTTCAGCATTTTTGTTCAGCTTTAATAATTTCATTATGGTCCAAATGACTATAATAGTCCGATTCGCCTTAAAAAGACAAATACAGTAATATGCAGGGCTGCAGTGGTGCAAGGGTGAACCACGGCGGAGCCCTGGTACTTTTTCCTAAGGCGGGACCTCGGCGTGGTTGATAAAAATATCAGGTGTTAAAAAATGTCCTAAATGTTAAGTTTTAATTCCATTAATTTAATTATTACTTCATTGCGCTCAAATGTTCAAACAAAACTTACTATCTTCAATGTTACACTCCAGTTATATTACATTCCAGTTATATTACATTCCAGTTCAACAATGGGGTGTAAATAATACCGTGCGTCAAAACGTTGCTGCTTCGACACAGAAATTCTGAACATGTCCAGTTCGGTCATGTCAATCACGAGTGTTCCCACTGACGAATTTAAAAGGGGTGGGGGAAGGGCGGTCGTCCCACCGAGAAAAAGAAATTACATAAAAAGTGTAAAAGATCCTATTTTACTTTCATTTAATGGGCATAAGTTTCAGCTAGCCGACATTATTCATAAAATTGCATTAATCCGTCTCTGAGTGATCCTTCTACAAGTTATACTAAAGTAAAAAAGAACTGTGGTCGTTGTTCTAAATTAATTGTTTTCTGGAACTTTGCTGTTGTTAATAGATAAATTGTAATTTAGCAGCAACGCAATAAAAATAAAGTAAGCAACGGCCACGCCTCTTCTTACAGAAATTTTCGCATGCGACAGGCTATGTTTCTAATGCCCCGCCACTTTTTATTTTAGAACTGCATCCCTGGTGACATGACCAGTTCAATCCCTTAACACCTTAAAGGTCGTATCATTTTCAAAAAAACGGTCAAAAAACTACCTATTTTTTTATTTAAGAATTATTGTATAAAAATAAGTGTATTTAAAATATATGCTTTCATTTTATGTTTTTTGGAGACTTTGATATAAAAAAGTTTCCGTGCATAAAAATTGAAATGTTCCAAACTTTCTGGCGCATAACTTTTGAATTCTCCGGCCCGGAAATATCACGAGAGCGAGATGGAAAGGGTTAAAAAGTGGATAATGTGACTTTTAGATCTAAGCGCTTAATCTGATCTGTCACGTGGTGCAGTGGTATTTTTAAGCAGAAAGAAATTTATTATGTTACTATTGATTTTATATTATATTGGTCTAATTGTACGAGTCTTAGCTTACAGAGTTGAATATTAATGCGTTAACACCAGGAAACGAAAATTCTCACTTAATAGTATTAATAATGTTAAAAATAAACATTGTCGTCGTTCAAATAAATTCACACTTCAAGTAAAAGTACATCTCAATAATGAAATTCTTCTCATTTTCAATATCATCAACAAAGCTACATACTTATGCGGCTTCCGGGAAGACTAGCCACCACTATTTTCTTTCAGATAATTTGTAGTCACTAAAATATTATAATTAATTTCTCATTCCTAAAAAAGGAACAATTATAAAATAGTGGTGAATAATCTTCCGAAATAGCTGCACAAGCTGATGAACAGCCTATGCATTCTGAAGGTACCTTAATCCTACTTACTTTTGCACTTTCCTTTTTCTGCTACTAACTTAAAAATGTACTTCATTTTTTTTTTTTGTTACATGATTGTCAATATCAAGAGTACGAACTGAAGTGAAAATGACAAAGAGATATGCCCTCACAGAAAATTTTAACAAATGCTATAATAAAACATAGCTGCCAATTCTTCCGATTTTATCTGAAGATTTTTTCACAACTAATTTTTAATTTGTAGTCTTAAATTAAAATAAGTCCAAATTTTCAATTTATCGTAAAGCTGTGTAAAAACTGTTGCGGGAAATATCCCGATGAAATCGGAAGTACTGGTGGCTATGATGAAATATTAGATATGACAAATTCCGTTTCCCTACATTTGTTTCCCTCGAATTTTTTAAATCGGAAAACACATTTCTTTATATTCATTTAAAAATTCTTGGCAAAGAAAAGAAGATTCTATAAAATATCGCTTGATATTTAAAGCCTCTAATTAGTGTTATATTTTTAGGGGTTGTGATTTTGGACTTTTCTTCGAAAAACTTACAAATCGTATTTTATTTATAGGTTTATTTTTTTTTATTTTAAATTTTATATACACGTGTCATATCAAGAGTATAATTAGGTCAAAAAGAAATTTGAGAGCTCAACATCACAAGAAAGCTTCACATCAACGATTCAAGTTAGCTGCAGCAGATTAATTTTTCGCCCTTTCAAATTTTTTGTTGCTTTTTGCGCTTCGCATTTTTGTTTGTAGAAAACGTTTTTATAATACTCCTTTTTTCAGCTAGTAATAAAAAAAAGGTCGTTCTTCAAAATATTAAATATTGTTTATACTCTTGCAAACTATAAAAAATAATTTATTTATGTCAGTAAATTAAATTTCCATTCATATTTACTTTTATTACTTACAGAAAATGGGTTTTATTTTTTGTGCTAATCATGGAGTATTGTTTGCTGATGTAATTATCTTTCATGAATTGCAGAAATCAGCTAGGCGAGATAAAAAGTCGTATATCCAGCGAGCAAAGAAAGCTAGGATCACTGTGTCATCCTACCTTTCTTCGAATCGCAAAAAAGGTATTCTCGAGGGATGGAGAGCATTAGCGAGCTAGGGGCTGGGCCCCCTATTTACATATTACTATAAAACACGTATTATTATTAGTGCTTTATAGTTATACAGTAGAACCTCGATCTATCGTTTTTCAAGGGGTGCTTAGTAAAAAACGATGCATGCGGGAAAACGACGAAAGCGGGTTAAAGTCAAAATATGAAGAAAACAGTATTTATGAATACGCACAGTGTATACAGTATATCAAAAATACTAAATTTGTTACCAAACTGTAAAAGAAACAAATTGAAGTTGTGTAGAAATTAAGTGATACTTATTTTTTAAAAATCAGTAATTTTACACTGGGTTTTCCATTAATCTTTTAATTAAACAAAGTTTTCAAGATTTACAATTTTTTTTTGTCTTTTTATGTGTATTCATACAATTTCAAATACCGTTATTGCGTAGGATAAAGGCACTAGTGTTGGCTCAGTCTCATAGGCATGAATATTATTCTCAGCCTCTTCGTGATTATTTTCATTTCTTGCGTCACATTTCTTCCATTCTTAGGATACCGCACGCTGCTACTTAAGATGTAAGAACTCCTCACCTATACCATCGTCAACCCAAGATATACCAAGAAGTAATTATATTTGTAAGCCATATTGATAAACTTCATCTTCAATTTCATTTCTGTGAGAAGGAACATTTTACAACAATGAACGCGGGAAAGCGAATTTTTGACGAACGATCCACGCGGGTTTTCCTAACGTTATTTGTATACAGTTTGTGCAGGGACCATAGAAATAAAACGATCAATAGGGGAAAACGATGAATGCGGGAACGATAGATCGGGGTTCCAGTGTATTATGAAAGTGCTTCCTTTTTAGTTTGCTACTATGCATACCTGTGCTTTATTATCATAAGAAAACCCCAGAAACGTTATTTTGCAAAATCAATAGAGCTACCTGCGAAATAAGGCCAGTCCGTATGATTGATACCCGCAATGTCAATATGGTGATTGGTGAATTGCTGAATCGATTTGAAAGGTTTTAATATCATTGCTGTAGGAAGTCTTATAATTTGACATTTTCTGTTTTGTTTCTGCATTCTTTTAGAAAATCATACCCAAGATTTAGAACGTAATCGCATCTTTCTATCGCATCTACTAATAATCCTTGTGCATGATATTCTTAAATATCATCCTTACAAAGTACTTATTTCTCAGTTGTTGACAAAAGCAGAAAAAACACCGTCAGCAAAAGTAAAACATGGGAAATCTGTGAAAGTTTTCAGTTATTGGTGTAAAACCGCCAGTAATTATTTATTTAAATTTTTTACTTTAACACTACATATATTCACTATAACTACTTTACACTAATGTTTTATACACGCAATCGATAGATCTTGACGAGAGCTGACGTTTGAAATACAAACGAACGTTCTAGCTTCTCCGAATCAAAATTTATTCTAAACGGACAATATGTGACGCAGCAAACAACCTCAAAATGGCGGCGCTTTCCCTCCGCTGCAAGCTATGTGTCACAGGCCTCACTCAACGTAAAGAATTCTCGTAAGGAATTCTCTGATCCTTTAGCTATCGAGTGGTGTAGTTAAATTTTGGATGCAGATGAGAGATATGTTGCTGCAAATTTAAGCTATATTCCCCGATTTTGTTATTATCAGTTTTCGAAATTACCTCCCACTATGGAAGCAAATTTAAGGGCGTATTTAAGTCAGAAAGAAAAAAAAAGTATTTACTCCATGGGATTACCTCTATGAAGCAAATGCAATTCAACTACATAGTAGTGTCATAGAAGATCGTATAGTTAATAGTCCGGGAGCCATAACTGCCATTTTGGGGTCATCATCAAAAGAAAGATGAGATTTTGTACATTGGTTCATTTTAAGTTGTTAGTAAAAAAAAATTAACGTCAGATGGTAGAGTAGCGGTGGATGCAGCACTGCCTCCTAGGTATAGAAAGCCTAACCACTGCCACGTCACGAAGCCGTTGTGCCATCAATTAGCCTTTCGAAGGTAAAGTCATCACAGTTTACTCTTGATAAAATAAAACTATTCAAAATTTCTGGTGAGTTTACTCTCTCATAACAACATTTTAGTGAATTGAAATAAAAAATTTAATTTGACAAAAAGGGCACTTTTTAACTGAAACTAATTATATAATGTAATAAGGGAGTAGATCACAATGAATTGTTTTGTATCACAAATGCATTTTAATTCTTGTCTTTAACTTAAGATGCTTTTTAATATTTGTAGCATTCACCAGATAACTGAAATAGTTTTACTTTATGAGAACGAAAGTGTGGTGACGTCATTACATGAAAGCCTAACGATGACGTCCAAGCTTCAGCGCTCAGGCTTTCATAATCTAGGAGGCAGTGGGTGTAGCCGCCCCGGTCATCCAAACATGTAAAATAATTAGAATAAAAAATGGTGTTTGTACATGAATGTGTTTATCAGGTTGTACACAAATGAAAAAAAAACAGTTAGCTGACTTTATAGGGGTAGACCAGAGGCGTAGCCAGAAATTATCCATGGGGGGTTACGACTACCACAACACATATATATGTATACGTGTGTGTGATAATGTGGTGAAGAATACACATTTTGTATGGCAAAAAATCCTCATGGGGGGTTATGACCCCCCTAACACCCCCTTGCCTACGCCCCTGGGGTAGACTATACGTCAGTTGCCGACGATGATCTGCATTCGGCTGTATAGCGATGGATTATACGTCAACATGTAAAGAATATTCGTTAAGTAAACCAATAATAAAAAAGCTGAAATTTGGTGAAGTGATAGTTAACTTTATTAGTTTAATGAAAAAAAATAGTCCGTTGTTTTTCGTGGTGGAGAAGTGCTCAGCTGGCGATTGAAAGCTACAGCGTATTGCTATACGCACAGGAGCCTGATGTATTTCACTGCATCAGGTGATCACTTTTACACCGCGAAAAGTTCAGCGGACAACATCTTTCAGTTAACTCGTGTTCAAAAGCTGAGAAAAAAACTAATTACACAATTTGACGTACGAAATTTTCGCTTTTACGAAATAAGTGCAAATTTAAGCGAAATTTTCTTCGATATTTACAGGTATACTAACGCCAAGGCGGTCAACTTCGCCGCCCCATACCTTACTGTTCTTTATACTCAACGCCCTGTGAACTAAATTTCTGAACTCAATTCAATGAAAATCAACTTTTTTTTGTTTCAACAGTATTGGAAATTCAATTTATTTAGGTTAGGGCTGGTACATATTTTGGGTGTCATCATAAAAGTCGATGTTGAAACATCAAATGGCTAAAATGTGCTTTAGCCCAATGCATGGTGAAATTTTTTTAAATGGGCGATGATCAACTTTTTTTGTTTCAACAGTATTTGAAATTCAATTTATTTAGGTTAGGGCTGGTGCACATTTTGGGTGTCATCATAAAAGTCGATGTTGAAACATCAAATGGCTAAAATGTGCTTTATCCCAATGCATAGTGACATTCTTTTTAGATGGGCAATGAATGCGTCAAGTATTTTAAATTCGATATTTTAAAGCTGTGAAAAAGTCCGAAAAATCTTGCATTTTTGTGTATCCATTATTATTAGTTTCTAATCTAGCTACTGCGTGACATATGCTTGCTCCATTGGACATCATTGAACTGTTAATTTGATTATTGCGCATGCGTTATTGTTATTGCACTAATGTTTACATCTAGCTGTTGTCGTTCGCAGTGTGGAACTGTCGTCGATTTTGATACCACTACGTTATAAGTAGATATACTTGCTCCATTTGCGTCACTGAACTATTAATTTGGATTTTCGCACAAGCGTTATTGTTATTGCACTAATGTTTGCGTTATTGTTATTGCATCTCCTTGTTCCCGTTCGCAGCGTGGCAATATCGTCGATTTTGGTACCGCATACGTTAGCGTATTATACCAGTAGATTTTTCTCATTGTTATGTATTTTAAAAATATAATTTTTTTTAATAAAAAGAAGATTTTTGTATCATCAGCTGATTCACAGAAGTACTGTGAGAGGCACCATGTAACCTTAAAATTTAAAGATATCTGAAACCAAGACAGCTGCTGCTTTTTAAAGTAGTTCTATTTAAAAGTTACCGGAAAAAAGCTGCCCCCTGAATTTGCTGATGCAGTGAAATACATCAGGCGCCTGTGCGTGTAGCAATACGCTGCAATTTTCAATCGTCACTCGAGCACTTTTCCACCACGCAAAACTCAACTGACAATTTTTTTTATCATAAAACTGATAAAATTAACTATCACTTCACCAAATTTCAGCCTTTTTATTATTATTTTACTTTACGGATATTCTTTACATGTTGACGTATAATCCACCGCTATACAGCCGTGTGCAGATCATCGTCGGCAGCTGATGTATAATCAATCGCTATAAAGTCAGCTGACTACTTTTTTTTCATTTGTATACAACGTTATAAACACATGCACAAAGTATTAACTTTTTTATTATAATTATTTTTTAAAAATTATTTTACATGCTTGGCTGGTTGGGGCGGCTACACCCACCACAAATGCTCCACCTGACTTTCACTTCGATTATATGTATAACTGAACTAACTAAAGGACGAGATTTCAGCTTTTTTCCTATTGGTCGTTAAAAATTCCAGCTGGCTCCCGGACCATAATAATAAATGTCAATTTTGCTATGTTAGAAATACGAGCCTCTCGAAAATACACCAACTGACTGTGAAAAGCTATTCATGCTGTGTATCTCAGTTTCAATACTGACTCAATGCGGATATATTAGGCTTACAGATATATTAATTTAAAGCAAATAAAAAATACCGAATGCTACAACGGCATACATTGATGACTTTCAAAATGTAAACAATTAATATACTAATAATCTTTTACAAATATACATGTAGGCATGGAAAAGCAAAAGTAAAATGTAGATTTAATTTTTTTTTTATAAAGTATTTTTAAATGTACTTATTTTTTTCACTTTATTTTATTTATTTACTAGCCGCCTCCGGCGACCAGTTGGCTCGCCATCTTAATAAATCTTGTTCGGAGAGAAAGCCTCACCGGCTTCCTCACCGGCTTCCTTGGCACTGAAATCTCTCAGATTCCGAATGGAATTTAAATGGATACATATTTTAAGATGGTTACAAACAGGAGCGGTCTTACGGTAAGTGTCGCCCCCTGTTAATAAAAAAGACGCCCCCTTTTATGCTCTACTGAGTTTTTGAGTTCGAAATGACGCCCCTTCGAAGCCGACGCCCAGATTCGATGCTTACGGTGTCAGGCCGCCCCTGGTTACAAAAATAAGATGGTTACATGATAAAAAACTACAAAAAGGTACACATTATTTTCGTCCTATATTAATTCTGAAGAGCTTCTGGATATACTGGTCTTTATCAAAAAACGAAAAGTGGGGGGGAAGGAAGAAAATCTGAAACACTTTCAGATTTTAAATATGCACTAAAGTGCTATATATTAAAAGCGTATTATAACAAGGGCGGCTCCAGTGAGGGGGTTATGGGGGCCATGGCCCCCTCCGAAGCTTTGTTTTAGATTCGCATACTTCATGACTTCGTGCGTTCAATTTGCATTTTGGACAATGTATATACACATCTGAAAAGTTCAATGGCCCCCTCCGAAAATTCAGTCTGGAGCCGCCCTTGTATTATAATCTATGGGTCTTCCCTATTTTCGTTCCTTATTTCATTAAGTTAGAAAGTATATCATTATTATTCATGAGTGTGATTACACAAAATTAAAATTGATATTTCTAACATTCTTTTTCTGGATGTAATACATTAGAAATAAATGGAGAAAGGCTGCGCAGAAAAATGCACAATTCCAACTGAATGAAAATTTCAAAAACTTATTCTCAGGCGTATTCATAATCCAAGTAGCAAAAGCAGGCGATAAATTGCGCCAAGCGCTAGAATCACATTTTCTCAAAATCGCATATCAACCATTTTATTTTGCGCCAAATTAAAAAGTTGCACATTTTCGTCTCTGAAAATTTCCAAATTCTGTTTTTCTTTTGAATATAAAACATTTCACTCCTGTTCGGATTTCACATGCACATGATATTTTAAGTAAAAATGAACCTTACAAATAATTTAATCTAAAAAAAATCGTTATTCTTTTATTTTTACTTCAAGAGTCTGAATCATTTAATAAACTTGCCGAATATGGCAACCTAGATATGCTAAATTATCCATCTTTCCACTGCGGGGTTACAATTGCGAAATGGCGAGAGCAAAATTAGCCTTCCGAGATAGGTTTTTTATCGATATCTCCTAAAATAATCGAATTTAAAAAAAAATCGCTTCGTGGTATGTCGGGACCCGTCCTGGAGAATTTACATACAAAATTTGGTAGGTCTAGGTTCACCCGTCTAGAAGCTAGGCGAGACACAGACAAACTAACTAACCAACTAACATTTTACACTTTGTTTTATTTATATAGATTTAGATTCATCAAGTTGTCCACCATCAATAGCATGCATGATTTCGCTACTACCACGCCAAAAAACAGGAATGTGCAAGTTTCGGGTTTTTTTCTTAAATTCATTTTCGAGATCTCCAAGCAATTCTGCATACTATTCCAAAGTCTCAAATCCCAATTCAAGTAGTTTGCCTAAAAATAAACTTGTGTTTCGTGTATCTATGAGCGTAACTTCGTATTCGCGCGCCACCTCCTAGATTAGAAGGCCTGAGAACAGAATCTTTTACGTCTAGATTTTCTAGAATGGCGTCATCATAGTTTCCATTTCACAAACTAAACCTATTTAAAATTTCTGGTGGATGATACAAATTTTAGAAAATATCTTAAGTTGAAGATAAAAAATAAATATATTTCTGATAAAAAATTATTTATTATGATCTATTTCTATATCATATTATATAATTTGTAATAGTTAAAATTTCCGATTTTTCGTAAAATTAAATGTTCTATGTTAAATAATTAAAATGTTTTTTGCGGGAGTAAAATCACCACAAACTTTGAATAGTTTTGCATTTTGAAAATAAATGTGTGATGACGTCATTTTAGTGAACCTAGAGATGATGTAAAAGTTTCTGTTCTCAGGTATTCTATATCTAGGAGGTGGGGAGTTGCGTAATTGCGAAATCTTTTCTCTCTAAACTAAGAAAGTGCAGATTCGCTCTTAGGGAGTTTCGTCTGCGAACTAATAAATGAATACGCAGACGACGCGCTGTAATCCAGTTGACCGCTTATGGGGTTTGTCGTGAAATTATGCACTACTATTTTTATGCCATTTTAGCTTGCAAATGCAAAAATCTTAATTTAAAAAGCTGCTTAGAAATTAGTGGTGGGTAATGTTACGAAAAACTCGTGCAAGTTGGTTGATACGCATCAATATTGCATATGATGCATAGCTACATGTTAAAGGTTTATTTAGTATAATTACCATAGCTGAAACCATTTCAGCCATTTAATTTACCACTTTTTGTTAACAGATTATTCTTATGTATTTTTCAATAAAGCAATCAAAATATTTATCTTACCATATGATGTTTGCCACAAGATTTTTTTATTCACACTTTGGATGTAAGACGGCTTCTGCCTTACGGATTTCCATTAAGACCGAACTTCAGTCCCAAGTCGTCCATTACACTCCAAAAATTCGTCAGAAATCTTCTATTTTCTAAAGACAAAAAAAATAATGTTTACGAAACGTGGTTAATTACATGCCCAGAATTGTTTCAGTTATGAATTACTTACTATTTATAGATGCGTTTCATTTCAAGTACTTGCTTTACAGCGAATATTTCAAACTGATTACTCAGATTTGCTGACTATTTAGATATGGTAGATAGTTTGCTTCAGTTAACGTTAATTTGTTTATAGTTAGTGTGCTGGTCTTATTTACAATCTTTGAAAATATATGAGAATGTCTAAAAAATGTTAAATATTATTTGCATAGCGGTAATACTGGAAAATTGGAAACGCAAAACTAAATACCGACCAGAATTCAATAGGATTAATTTGGTGGAAAATGGAGATGTTTTGCTTCAACAATGAAGTAAACTTCGAGATTGTTCACAAAGTATGCAAAAGTATGTGTTTCAATGCAATCTGAAAATAAACGGGATGTCTTTTTTTATGTTTAACAATCTTCATCCACAACAAACAAGGTGTAGGAAAAATAAGTAAAAGAAGATAACAAATGAGGATAAATAAATAAATAATCAAGAAGTAAAGAAATATATTTTAAAATTGTTTACTGTAAACTAATAAAATTGTTTACTGTTAATCACATTCTTATTAACTTCTTTCTTTATCTCAGAATTATCTCGTTAAGAGTATAACGTTAAATTAAATTTTTAAAAAACTCAAGAAGCTGACAAGTGTTACAATAAAATCAATCATACATTTTTTGAACATTTAAACGCATTGTTCAATCAAAAATGTTGAAAAGAATTATCTTGTATGCTATGCTTACACTTAATCTAAAATTTAAAATATCCAGTAAAAGAGGGGTTAGGGGGTCTGATCCCCCCCCCTAGTCTATATAAAGCGATAAGAATAGCCAAATATTCAACTTTTGAATCCATCGCTTATAATAGTATACGGTAAAACATAGTATTTATATAAATTTTGAAAACTTTATTAAAATTTAAAAAAAGAATTATATTCATCTTGTAAATTTTGTAACTCAGTGCGTAAAGAACACAATTTACTAGAAAAAATGTAAAAATTATAAGTGATTTTGAAAATTTTTATCCGAGATTTATAGTAAAATTTACTATAAATCAAATTTTATACTAATTTCATAGTCCTTGCGTATTTTCGTACAGATAGTGCGTTAATTTAAACTTTTCGCTATCCTTACCGCAGAGGCCGAGTTTTTCAGGGAAGTAAAATTTATATGATACAATTTTAAGGTAGAATCGTTTAGGAAATTGCATCAAAAACTGAGAAATAAAAATTGTGTCATATAATGTTATCTGGAAGATGGTAAACATAAAATGCCTTTTATAGGTTTTCTATCTGAGTGAGAATTTTAAGTTTCACATTTTTCATGGTATTATCTATAACTCTTCAGTTGATAATTAAATATATAATTTGGATGGCGGTAAAACACACACTAACAGAATTTTGTATCATGCATAAAATTCGTGCCTGTAACAAGCATAGCTGTAAAATATTCCAAAATACGACAAACCCCTTTTTGTAAACAGTATTTTTGTTTTATGAAGTAATCATATCACTAAATCCACGCTGAAGAGAAAAAGTAAGCTGAAATTTACATAATATCGCAATTAAGGTGGTAATTTACAATACAAATTAGGGCTCCTCCATATTTTTTTTAACTAATCGCTGAATTAATTTGTAAACTTTACGCAAAACTGTACGAAGTGTGTAAATATGAAATAATATATTATGAAAAAAAAATGAAATCGACTTCGAACTATTCTTCTAGACTCATATGTAATGTTTTAAAATCAAATCTTTTTAACATCAGAAATATTATTATGTTACTTTATTATTAAAAAAATGCTTTTAAACGAATTTCCTGCAGGTAAGTGTAACAACTGTGTAACAAACTATGTACAAAAAGGATATTAAAAGTTATATATAGTTCAGATTTACGTTGTCCTCGTTTAATCATATCGTATCAGTGTTGGCGTGCGAAGCAGCGGGCAGAATACCCATTGTGAGCTTTATTAACGAAATAACGTAAAATTATGCAAAATGCGTCACATAATGCATGCTCTCCTCAATAATAATGAGTGGAAGAACGATAATGTGTAGTTAATTGTAATAAAACCAATTAGGCAGAGCATTATTATCAGTGGGGGCAATTTGTAATGAATATTTTGCATTATGTTTGCGTTGTACGACGTTTCATTAAAACACGCGTAATAGCACCCTTTATTTGTGTTCGCTTTATTATGCTTGAACAAAAAAGTGGATGGCTCTGAGAAAGAATGGCCTTTAAGATATGTTGTTTTTTAGAAGCCATAAAATGTATAAAGATTGGGATCGTTTATTTTTGATGGGTTCCTAATACCATTTTTCTCTTAAAGCAGGGACAATAATGTCAAAATTATTCGAATCTACGCACCTATGTTAAATAAAGTTTAGATACACCTTAAAACCAATATATGTAATAAATGTGGTTTTCTACGTGATCTCCGACCAGAACAGACACAAGGATGTTATGTGGCATGATAGCGCTCCACCGCACATACATGACGTAGGTTTTAATTTGTAAGTGCAGTGGTGGGTTCTAAGATGGGGTCAAAGAGTCAGTATATGTCTATTTTGGTATTTGACTTATTTCTAACTATAATGGCTATTAAATTATAGATGAGGGAATTATGCGGTTGTACTCTTGAGAAAAGTCAAAAGATGAATACAAGAGTTAAATACTCACTCTACGGGATTACTTTTAGGAAACATACATAACTTGGTTTCAGTGTCAGCGCAAACTTTGCTAGTGCGCAGATGCGCTGCAGAGGATAAGATTGTTATTATTATTATCGCATTTTTAATAACATTCCATGATTGTTCTATACGTATCATTTATTTCCGTTGTCCATTTTTGGTTTAGAGAACATTCCGAATTCCTGTTTCTGTAGTGTCGTCACTTGGGGATTTTTTTTTCTTTCTGTCTCAGCTTTTGATTAGCCATGTTTTTTTTTTGTAGCAGGATTATGCCACATTATGAAATTATTATCTGTTTCCCTAAGCTTTATTATTATTATTTTTCATATTTTTACTTGGAATGTGATGCATCTTGCACTTGATGAGTGTTGTTCCGACTGCGTTCCATTCGCATTTCATACACTATTTTAATATTTGCAGTAGTACCATGAAGGCAAACAGTTTGATATTTGTATATGTGTAGTAATTCATTCAGCATTCTTGTTTTTTTTACTTCTATATATACTTTATATATATCGGTCTATGTGTGTATGTGAGCTCAAACTCTTATTTCAGACTATTTCCAAACTGATCATTATCTTTCAGTAAGCTCCGCAAGCGTGCAAATACAGGACTGGTAATTCTGCTATTTAAAGCTCCCCCCTCCCTAGCCTTTTAATAGAACACAAAGGCGATCCTATCTTTATTGCTAACGGCCCCCGTTTCCTTGTACCACTTTGCATGCAAATAACCCCAAAATGCGGAGTTATCGGAAATCAAAGCGTGTTCCGTTGGGGAAAATTGAATATTCCCCTACCTTTCTGCCAACTTATTCGGAGACTTCAGAAATTGTCAATATCATATCTTTAGCCGCGCTTTAATGGCGGAGAGAGAGAGAGAGGGAAAATCTTTCCCCGAAATTGACTATAAACTTGGCAAGTTGAACGCAACCTGCTCTTTGATGAGTGTTTATTCATGTGTCTGGATTAAGGCTATCCCCCCTACTTCCCCACCCATTCAACAAGAAAGACAGAAAATTTATTTCGAAGGAGCGTTAAGAAAGGATGACCCCGTTGAACACAACAGTTTTAAAACATCTACCAACACACTGAAATAATATTAAACTGTCAGAGGTAATATTAAAATTTCAACAGTTGTTCCTATTAGCGATCGTGCTGTTCATTTTCCCATTTGTTTTTAAACAATATCTCAGTACTAAAGCTTAATTTCTGAAGCCGATGTTGATCAAAATTACCATGTTTTTACTGTCAACTACTTACAAATTCTACGAACAAGAAATTTATATTAATGTATATGTTCAGTCGCACTCGTTTATAAAGAATTCGATGGGACCGCGATATTTGCTAATACTAACCGAGTTCTCGCAAAAAACGGGTTCATGGAAAAATCATAAATATTTACCAGTACTTACTACTTCACTTTTTTATTTTTGTACAGCCCACAGCTTCCAGCAGTTCCGGAATATAACTAACCACTTGTTGTATACAGGAATTCAAATATAAAATAAAACTTTTGAGCTTTAAAGTGAATATGGTTATAATTTCAAAAATTTATGCGTTTAAAAATAGTGGTTACTTATATTCCGGAATTGTTGGGAGCTACACAAAAGGGGATACTGGATTGGTTTTGAATGACTCATTGCTTCTTTCTTGCGCAATCATTCTTGTAGAAAACTCATGCTCCATAACATATCGTCAGCTGCTCCAATGGCTTTCATTGATGTTTGGAGTTTTCCTGCGCTCTCAAATTCCATTGAGTATGTTGGACCGATTCTGATTTATATTCGTTTTTATTACAATCGCTTTGAATGATTTCGTAATTCTTTTTTTCTTTCAAATCACGGGCTTTAACAATGCTTGGAGGCATTGACCACAACTAAGGCCGGAGTTGTTGGTAACCTTATTATGGGGGCACCTAGTAGGTGGACCAACGTTGCCCCCTATGAAGGGACGGACACAATGACAGCCACGCCCAGTCGGGGATCGAACCTCGACAGCCGGGAGTTGAACCCGACACCGTACTACGGTGCTTTATCCACCATACAAGCTGGTCGGCTGATTTCGTAATGTTAAAGAAATTTTTCCAAAAATTGATTAGCTGTTTTTGGGAATACGAAGTCAATAGGTATTTTATTAATTACAAAATTACTCTTCGTAACACCAGGGTTTACTCGTTAAAAGCAAATTATGCTACCATACTATGGCGGATACAGGAATTGGTTTTGGGAGGGGCTAAATTTTGAAAAAAGCTTATTTCACCCAAACAAAATGTAGAATAAAGCAAAATTTTAGTCTAAACCAATGCAAAATTTATTGGGAAGGGCAAAGTCATAAAAAAGATCATTTTACCTACATAAAGTGTGTCATAAAGTAGAATGTTATCCTTTAGCAATCTCTTGGCGTGGGCGGGGGGGGGCTGAAGGTCCCCTAGCCCCTACCCTGTATCCGGTACTGCCAAGAAATTCGATATGCGATGGGAGAAATAAATATTAAATAATAAAAACTTTATTCAATAGGCAGAAAATGCATTTTGGGCTGTCCAGTAAAAGCCACTGAAGTAAAACAGCATTCGTCATAAAGTACTACTAATAACTTTCAGGGACACCAACTATGTGATTGCTCCAAGGCTCAAATACCACACAGAAAAAATCACGTGGGTGCGGAGCGCCCAAAAAAATTCAAGAAACAATTTTAGTTACATTGTAGAAAAAAAAAATATTGAAAATTCATAGAAAATTTCTTTCCGTTCTCTTCATTATTTATCTGATTAATTCTATTACTGCTTGTCACAATAAACGAATAAAATCAATTAAGGATGGAAGAAAGAATCGTGAATGTTTATAACATAAATAGCTATTTTGTTTTGAATACGGCAAAATTTGTTCCACCGTGGTTTTATCTTTATGCGTGCTTGGAACTAGAGTTCTTACAGAAAAATTTATTGGGTACTTAATGTTTGTATAAATTCTAAAATAAAATTCTCCTGCTTGTCGGTTATGCATGTGAGTGCTTAGAACTTCAGTGCAATCCAGAAAAAAAAATCGATAGATACGGAACTACTTTATAATTCAAAACTAAATTTATCTGACAGCTTGAGTAAATATTAACTAGATGAATTTTTCTTAAAACAAAAAATGTCCAATCGTTTTTCCCTTCCTACCGAAATACTATCTAGAGCACCCACAAAAATTTTGTTATGTCCGCGCCTAATTTTTATTTTCCACTCAAAAATATTGGAATAATTCTATATTCTTCATTTCAGTAGGTGATTGCGTTAGTTGACGCCTAGTAAAACAGTCCCACAGAAATGAATTCAAGTAGACGATTACATTAGTTATAATAACCGCCTACAAAGGAAAGATCCTAAATAATATCTTCTCATAATTTAATATTTTCTTCGTTAACCTGAAATATTCATAAAATTGAAGTTCGTTGTAGTGAAATTTTACTCCAAAAACTTTAATTTTACATGCAAAAATATTGAAATAATAGTCATTGTCATATTTTCCTCGTTATCGTACTTCAGCATATCTTTCCAAAATTTTTTTGAAAGAGGCGTTTCTCTCAATATCGCCTCTATTATTGCCTCTATTATAAATTAACACCTTTTTTTTCATATCGCCCCATCTGTTTCAACAGTAGGTGGTTACATTAATAAAGTTTACGCTTACTGGAGCAGTCCCTCTGAAAACAATTCAAGTAGACGTTTACATTAATAGTAACCATCTGCAAGCGTGACCGATTCTAGGGAAGGCAATCCCGCACTGTTTTTCGTCTTGCGGGATTTCGGGATTGAGATATTGATCCCGAAATTTCGCGGGATTGACATTTCATTTAGCTAGGACTTCATTTCAACAGAGAAGAGTAGAAAAAAGTAAGATTTTAAGCACTATGAAGTTTAATTTTAATAATAATAATAAATCTTATGAGATAATACAATAGCCTACAGAAATATATGAAAATTATAATCATGATATTCAGAATAATACATGTATATATATATATATATATTCTTATTTGCTGGAAAAAGAACGTACAAAATCGAACAAATCCCATGAATCATTTCCTATTCCAGATTTAATTTTAGTAAAATAGTTAAAAGCGTGAATTAAAAAAAAAATTAAAAACTAAAATGAAAACGTTTTGTAAATAATTCGTGACTGTTCGCTAAGAGATAAATTAGTATGAAATATTTCAATTGATTTGGAGATTGGGAAGTTTGTGAAAAATTTAGATTACGATGTTTGGATTTCGATGTTTGATACAGACTTCCTTTAGAAGATGATTAAAAATATTACACTTTAAATTGAAATTTGTAATTATTTATTCGTTTATTGTTAGATGAACGAATAAATGTGTTTATTGTTAGATAAACGAATAGATGGGGCCCCCTGAATTCATCGATGCCTTGGGCCCCTGTTGGACATAATCAGGCTTTGTTAAAAAGTCCTTCTGTTTCATTCCTTCCACCAAGGCACGCCCCCTTCCCATCTCAAGCAGATCGGTCATGCCATAAGTACGCAAAGTAAACGCTACCTAACCTGGGGGCAAAGTTTTCATGTGCTCTAGAAACCCCATTCAGCAGATGAAAAGAAATTTTTCTATTTTTTCCATGGTGGGGGAAAAAAAATTACAAGTATCATTTGAATTTGAGTTCATTTTTTAGAAACCAAAATTTTTTACAAGTAATTTAATATAAGAAATAATATTTATTGCCACGTTCAGCGTTATCTAGGTTTGTCTTGTAAATGTTTTAAAAGCTTGATCTTCTTGAGTCGGGTAGCATTGGAAATAACGTCGTTTGATAACGAGACGTTAAGTTGAGCGAAGTGATCAAATGCCAAACTCCCCAACCTACTTATCCATGCGTACCGGTCAACATATGCTTATATTACCACATCCCGTAGAGGAAGGAGGGTTGATTGTTTATATTTTAGATTGTTTAGATTTCCTAATTTTAAGTTAATTGTTTTTAAATATGAAACCAATATAAAACACAGTCACACTAAAAATGAATACAAAAATGAATACAAAGTAAACGCTACCTAACCTGGGGGCAAAGTTTTCATATCATGCTCTAGAAACCCCATTCAGCAGATGAAAAGAAATTTTTCTATTTTTTCCATGGTGGGGGAAAAAAATTCTTACACTTATAAGACATTATAACTTAATAAAACGCTAAATCTGTGAGAATGCTAAGATCATTTCTCTGCAACTTGGATGTTCCATATGGGTGTAATAGGAGAGAATGACCCCGAAGTGTGATGCATACGTACATTTTTATCCCAGTGTTTTATTTTAGTTGCTGTCAGTGCAGAAAACCCCGCTTAACACAGATAGGTTGTCAGAAATGGCAAGAGGGATTTAAGTTACTGCAATTTCAATTCATAACCTTGAAATGTTTCATATGCAGTAAACTAATTTAAAATAGTTACAAGATTTCTTGTGTTACAAGCACAAACCAGACAAAGTCGAATAAATGCACCGCAGTAAATAAAATAGAAATAATTTAATGTTCTTATGAGGCCCGGTGCTATTTGATCCATGGACCGGTACCGGTCCGCCGACTACTCTAGTGAGCTGGCGAGCTCTTGCCTGGTGAAATTCATTGTCATTCAACTGCGCGTTGAAATAGAAAACTTCGCTATAGGGAGGTAGAATAAAACATGACTTTTAAAAAAGATTTTTAACCGAAGTATCCCATGATTTTTTTGGAGCAATAATTAAAGCATTTATCATCAACTGAAGAAAAAAAACAACGTTACAACAAACTTCTAATTGTTTATCTTCAGTAATTTGTAAACATGTTCATAAGTAACAAGGTTGGTACTAGAGAGAAAAAAAAAGAAATTTTAAAAAATATTATTAGTAGTATTACTATTTTTTACTTACTTACCTGAAAAGTTTTAATTTCAACAAAATATATTTATACAACATTCTATTACTCCAGAAAATCATTTAGTTTAGTAAGAGCAACATGAAAAAAATTCTGCAAAATACTGAACACGACATCGATCTTCTTTAGGTCAGTTGCATCTAATCATTTATTTAGTATTAAATAATAATTATTCTGCACCAGGGGCGTAGCCAGACATTTTTAATGGGGGGGATTTCGACAACAACTCATATATATGTATACGTGTGTGTGATAAGTGAGGAATGTACATTTTGTATGGCAAAAAATTCCTCATGGGGGGGTTATGACCCTCCTAACCCCCCTCCCCCTTGGCTACACTCTGAAACACTTTCAGATTTTAAATACGCATTAAAGTGCTACATATTAAATTCGTATCATAATTTATGCACCGTCCCTATTTTTCTTCCTCATTCCATTAAGTTGGAAAATGTATCATTATTCATGAGTGTGCCGTATTTTTGATCCTTGTTCCATAAAACCGATCTTTGGAATCGAAATCTATCTTAAAATCGCCTACTAAAATTATTTTACAATCTTCGCCAAGTATATTCCAACAATACTTCACCGTTTTAAATATTGTTCCGAATGTGCATCATAATCCATGAGTGTACCGTGTTTGTCCTTCTTGGGTTGATTCCAATTTTAACGCCCCGACTCTCGCCAAGGTGGCGATAATTAAACATATGCAGTTGTCATGAAGATTTTTTGTATTTATGTGGCAACCGTAATTTAGAATTAAAATGACGATTTGGAACAACATCTAAGTACAACATTCCATTACTTATTTATTTATTTTGGGTTGGCAATTAATGTAGTTTTAATAACGAAGTATCTTCAAACTCCTTAACTGCTGCGTTTATCGCTAATATTTGTTCACTTTAGTTTTCATCTAATTCTTTTGGGAGCGTTGAAACTTGTGCATAATACCTAGAGACCCTGACTGCAAACCTCGCCAAAGTGCGGTGGTTTTTTAGGTTGGCGAGAGTGGGGGCGTTAAAATAGAAATCAACTCTTTCTTGTACCATAAAACATATCTTTGGAATCCAAATCTATCTTAAAATAGCCCACTGAAACTGTTTTACAATCTCCGTCAGGAATATTCAGACTATACTTACCATTTTAAATACTGTTTGGAAAGGGCATCATAATCCATGAGTATGCCGTGTTTGTCTTTCTTGTTCCATAAATCACATCTTTGGAATCGAAATCTATATTAAAATCGCCTATTAAAACTATTTTACAATCTTCGCCAAGCATATTCCAACTATACTTCACCATATTAAATACTGTTTGGAATAGGCATCATTATTCATGAGTGTGCCGTGTTCGCTTTGTTATTAAATAGAACGCATCTTTGGAACCGAAATCTATCTTAAAATCACCAACTAAAACTATTTTACAACCTTCGCCAAGCATAATCCAACATATCTTCTACCATTTTAAATGCTGTTTGGGAAGTGTATCATAATCCACGAGTGTACCGTGTTTTCCTTCCTTGTTCCGTAAAACACTTCCTCTTAATTGAAATCTATATTAAAATTGCCTACCAAAACTGTTTAACAATTTTCGCCAAGCATAGTCAGCTATACTTCATCTTTATAAATGCCACTTGGAAAGTGTATCATAATCTACAAGTGTACCGTATTTGTATTCTCTGTACCATAAAAGGCTTCTTCGGAATTGAAATTTATATTAAAATTGCCTGCCAAAACTGTTTTACAATCTTCGCCAGGCATTTTCTAGCTATACTCCAAATACATTTATAATTTATTGTCCCATTTTGGCACCAAACTTTATCAAAAATTCAAATTTCGATCTGAGATGAAGGTGTGCGATTAATTAGTTTTCCTTTTTTTAATTGATCTGTTAAATATTGTAATCATTTCTAACTTTCACATAACAATAATTAATAATTTATTCGTATTCATAACAGTTCATGGTTAAAAGAAACATACCCGCTAAACAAAGAAAACGACTGGTCAATCAAGCGAAATTTCCAGTCTGGCAGATGATGAATGCCGAGAAACATGCTTCGTAGAGTGTATTAGATCACTTCCTTGGAGTTAACGTCTCGTCAAAGGCAAGAAACTCCATACGAGTTAATTCGGTTTGTGGGTAATGAGGAACATTGCTTTTGTCACTACCACTCTATTACAGAGCGGTTTACGAGAGCCTACAGTCGGGGGATAGTTCCAACAACAAGGAAATTTCAAATTTTATTTATAATTTTACTGTTAAAGAAATGTGGTGGCTTTACTTCATACTATGCACTGAGTATCTTTTTTAAAATTTATAACAATTTTCTGTAAAATGTTTCCGCTTTGAATTTTTTAAATTTTATAATTACATATTTATCAATTTAAGTAAAACGTCCATTTATAGAGTTAAACAGACCAAAAATAACGTATGCATTCAATTATAATGTCAGCAATTTCATAAATATGTGATGGTGGAACATATTTCAAATAATAAAAATTTTACGCAGTTAGATACATAATGCATTCTGGCCAATGGAATAAAAGACACTACCATTGAAACAAAAGCAGTTTCGTGAAATACTAACAAGTTTTAATTACTATGTAAAAGTACTGAAGAAATTCAATCTTCCTCATTACTTTTTTCCGTATACAGGGTGATTCAGAACTTTTGTAAAACTTTTAGGAGTGATAGAACAGCTCATGTGGAGAACAAATCAACATAGGAATAAAGCTGATCTACCTCCAACTGTTTTTCCACTATCACGAATGGGATTGAAAAGTTCAGAAGCTTAATAAATTCTCCATTTCTGAAGATTCTAAACACTCTTGACAAAAAGTAATCTCACATTTAGAACGAGAAGAAAAAATCCTACAAAATGACATCCATTGTATGACAAACTGTAGTACTCCTGGAGAATTTTACAAGTAATGAAACAGTGAAAACATGCAAAATGAAATATTTGCCAAGAGGGGCGTAGCCAGAAATTTTTCATGGGGGGAGGGGTTACGACTACTGCAACTCACATGTCACATCAAACTTTACTCAGCAAACTTTGACTGTTTAGCGAGGTAGAAACTATCCTATTAGAGAAAGAGCCCGCGCCCGGTGTATAAAATTGCAGAAAATTTTCGTCATTTCATAAAGCTTAATTTTTTTATATGTTCTTCTTCGCAGTACTAGAAATCACTTTATCCCTTGCCAGACACTTTTCCATTGTGGCAAACCCCAGCCAGACAATCTCAAAGTCATGGAAAGCGTAATTCTATTACGAGCACGCTGCAGCATCGTAAGAAAGTTCAGAAGTAGCAGTATAAAATGTGCTTGACACTTTGTGACAGCTTGACGTACTTCGTCGCGGGAGTTTACGAACACAACAGTTTTTCATGACTTTGAGTCTGTCTGGCGGGGGTTTGCCACGATGGAAAAGTGTCTGGCAAGGGATAAAGGGATTTCTAGTATTGCGAAGAAGAACATATAAAAAAATTAAGCATTATGAAATGACGAAAATATTCTGTAATTTTATACACCTTTGCCACCTGTTACCTGCCAAAGCCTAGGTCATCCAAACTTTATAGTGGCCGATTGTTCCTACCTCTGTTGGGGGGTATGCGCAGAGAAAGTTTCAGCTTTTATACTATGACGAAGATCTGGCGGTCGCTGGCTCTTAGACTATATTATCCTATGCATGTAAGCATACGTTCCAAAAGAGCACATGCTGAATAATGGGAGTGCCCGGATGAACTTTTTTCAAGTGAACCACCTATGAATACTGATGAAACCTAAACACCATTTATTGCTCTCTAAAACATTAAGAAGTACATACATTTTTTTTTTTTTGCTAATTAAAGATGTGATTTATTATGAATGATGTAAAAGAAGTTTTCATAAAATAAGGCTATGTTATAATAAATTAGATTTTATAATGAACATATATATGTGTGTACATATATATATATATAGAAAGGGAAAATAACAATAGATATTGCATTTAGATAGAGATATAACTGAAAGGGAAAATAACAATAGATATTGCATTTCGATAGAGATTAAGTTTAAACAGTTCGGGCACATAATCAACCACTTTTTGAGAAAAGTGTATTTTTATGTGATGTTTTAATAAAGCATCTAACCTATGAATTGGAGGCTCCAAGAAGTCCGTATTTTGTAAGTAAAAAATTACCGTTTACAAACCGTGGTTAATTATATACCTGAAATTGTTGCAGCTATGTTGATCTTTTTTTTACATTTGGAAGATGGGAATTATCAGTTTCTGAAGTTATTGCGTTAAAAAAGTTAAAAACTTCTTCAATTTGCTTTATTTTCATCAATGGTCAAGAAAAAAAAGCGAGTCTAAACCAAGAAAAAAAAAAGGGGGGGGGGTCACACAATGGGCATCTATGCGGTTCTAATTGCGTAGCCTATGTTTTCGAATTGTTACTAGACAGTAGAGTAATTTTTATCAGTGATGTGGATCTTCGCTTATTAAAAAAACATAATCGCCTGTTGAACTAACCGCGCAGCACCCCTTTTTTACCTCTGTCACTTCATAAAATTAAATAGAAGAGTTCAATGAAATTTGCTTGGAGGATGGTAATCTACATTTATATCATTAATAACCACCATCGATACGAAACTTACAGTTTATTTTATAACATAGAACTATTAAAAATTGCTGGTTACTTATTCATGTACAACACCATTCTAATAGTTTCAGATAGTAACTTTATTTTTGCGAAAAATAAGGAATTTTATCTTGTCGTTATATATATAGCTTTATCTTCTCTAAATAAAACTTAACGTTGCATGAAGAATTGTTGCTAGAATAGTGTCAATTAAAATCGCGAATATATATATATATACATATAGAACAACCTATCCCCACGTGTACACAGCGTAAGTATTTAAAATTTCTCAAATGACAAATAATTATCAAAATTACTGTACAACTTTTGCTATTTTTTACCTAATTATGTTAAATTGAAAAGTTTACTTTATTACTAAGCAAAAAGCCGCATTTTTTATTTAATATTTATGTTATTTATACCTGTTTGTGTTCATAATTTTTAGATGATTAATTTATTTTAAAATCAATATCAACATATATAAAAAAGACATTCGTGCATCGCTTTTCGTAAATCAAGAAAACAAAAAAGAAAAAATATGACTGCACTGCAAAAATACGATCACGCACATAAAATGATTTCCCCCTAAGCGGAAAATTTTGCCGCATAGCTGCCAACTTGTACGATTTTTCCGTACAATTACTGACCACTATTTTCTAAATATGCGTTTCATACACGAAACAATTAGATTTATTTTCATATAGGATTTACAGTAGAAAAATAGTGGTGGTTAATTGTACGGAAAAATCGTACAAGTTGGAAGCATTGCAACCGATTGACGAAATTTCCTTGCACAGTCTTGTAGATCACCATGCGAGGGCCCCAAGATCTGGGCCCCGAAGACAGCACCAAATAAACCGTTTGGCAGCTAAGTTAGTTCCGCATCAATATGGTTTTTGTGCTTAATGCCAAATATGTCAACCCAGTTAACGGAGAAAAGACGCCAAATTCGGGGCAAACCTGCCCATGACCCATACATGGTTTAGATAGGGAAAAATCGTATAACTATCGCTTTTTAAATGCGTTTTCGAATGGATACTATTAAAATAGAGTAAAATGCGTGCATTTTTTCAATGAAGGTAAATTATTGAAAGAACTGTCTTACATAATAGGAAGATATTTTGATTTAGACGGTGGTTAGTCGGTGGGGCCAGTCCCCTCTGGCCCTTAATGACGAACCACCACTGGTGTAAAAGTGTTTATTTATAATGACGATCACACTCAAACAAGCAGTATTTACATTTATTTCATGCTGTGACAAATTTTAACGCAGCTTTAAATTGCCGCTAAAAAACTCATATTAAAATATTAAATTCGTGTTACATAAAGAACATGAATTCAAAATCATTTTCTAATGTAAATATATACCGTGGCAGACGATAACTTCTTTTCTGTCAGCCACGATTTACGCACTCGTTAACAAATACTATAAACTCAATATTTTAGTAATCTTAAGAAGGAACGTTTTTTTTTAATTTATTCATATGTTAGCAAAAGTGAAAAAAAATTAAATTTAGTGCTCGCGTTAATAAACTCGTTCACATGCTAGATTGGAAAATTAAAACAAATAAAATTAGTTATCAGTCAGCACGGGAAATGCTTTATTCTTTTACCGCTAGGATCGCTGCACGTCACTAGATTTTCAATGCTTACATAATTGAAACTTATTTGGGGTATCAAAAATCCAGCATAGCAGCTATGGAGAGAGTCCACTCCTAAAATATATCTCCGTGGTTTGTACGGAGGGCAGAAGGAGAAAAAACACTTTTGAAAAGGGTGACTTAAATTCCGTTAAATTTACTCTATTAGTGTCAGATATTAGAAGGAGCTTTTGTATTACTTAAATATTTATTTTTAGAATTTTCTGTTATGCAGTCAAACGTATATGATAAACATGACTGAAACCTCTATGTGATGATTGTAAAATTTGAAAGAAGCGTGTTTCTCTTTTCCTATTTTTTAGAAAGGTTTTCTCGAAATCCACTTTCGGAAATCTATACACGCTGAAGAACAGGTTAGATTTCGATTACAAACTTTTTTAAGGTAATTGAATCGATTTTAGGCAATAAAATCCGATGACAAAGAAAGGGGAGATTGTGCTACAATAATTTTTCATCAATGAAACGACAGATTGCGATAGTAAATGTTACCTAAATTTAAAAGTATTTTTTTATCTTAATTTAACCCATCAACAGTAAGAAATTCTAATGAATGCTCTTTTAGCTATCCTGCTTTAAACAAGAGTATTTACGAACCTAATTGATTTTCTTCCGGAAACTTTAAATTTTACTTAGAAACATTGTATTTCCCTTTTTCCGAAAATAAGCTACATACATAAAGATTTAATTTCCTTTCAGAAAATTGGCCGGCCAGAAATTTCTCCATCTATTATTTGCACTGGATCTCTTTGTTCGGATTCAATGTCTGAGGCATTCATCTAATTTGCATGTCTCGGTGACATTGCGAATGCGCAAATAATTGGAACTAAATACCATGTGTAAGAGTTTGGAATCAATGTATCCCCTCGGAGCAAAATGACTTCTTATTAGATTATGGATATGCTTACACCGTAGTACGACAGCAACGCATATCTTCATAAGCAATCTTGAAATTGATTCGTGATTTAATCAGAATATGAAACATCAAATATGTTAATTTTTTGTTCCTTATCGCCGTGGGGTTTAATTATAATATTTTTATTAATGTTGGTGATAAATGTAGTGTATGACTTAAGGCAAGAAAAAATATGTCCCTTGTAAAATATGTAAGTTCCTTTTCTTTTCTTTTCTTATATATATATATATATATATATATATATATATATATATATATATATGTAATGATATAATAAACTTTCTAATTTAATCTAATTTAATTTAATGTTATGTGAAAAAGCTTCTTTAATCTCGGTTACTCTTACTGTAGGGTTTGTTTCTCGGCCATACAAATATTGCACTCGAAGGCGATTTTTGAAGTTCCATAAGGAGTAAAATTGTTGATTTAGCAGTATTTTCAGTTTTCTGTGGTTTCGTTGCTACGCGCTTTTAGAACTCCTGGGTAAGCAGGTGTTTCGCATGTCTTGATTGACAATCTAGTTAACTAATTACGTTTTTCATCAATGTGTTTTTCATCTTCGCGATCGTGCTGTACCCTGCCAGCAGGTGTAGTGACTAAGGAGTATTTAAGCAAGAGCGCGGAAATTTCGAGAGCTTTTTAGAAGTTTGGAATGTGAAGTTTAGCCTTAGCTTCGGACTTTAGCTTTTAGACTGCGATGTAAGACGATAGCCTCGGAACTAAAAGATCGCCGGCCCGACTCCTGCCCTCTGCCCGAACTTTGAAATAAACTATTCAACCTAGAACCCCAATGGATTTGTGTCGATCATTTCAACAAGGGATGGCGTAAGGCCATTCCTTACACACATATATATATATATATATATGCAGATATTAAGTTCATGTTAGATATTTTTCTAGTTGTCATACTATATTTGATTTAACCCTGCTGTTCTGTTTACATTTACTATGCACATGTAATGTTCGGGTCAATATGACCCCAGCACCGAATACTAACTACTGGAGTTCACAAAAATTTACAATTACAATTTTTTACAAAATTATAAAACTATATTAATCTTAAGATAAAAAATTCCTCTAAAAGATAATTAATCAGTACAAAATAAAATAACAAAGTTTGAAAAATAATAGAACAAACACAAAAAAAATGTATGAATGAAATGTAATATTTATTACCTTTTAGATCTTACCTCTTTTGATTGACAAATTGGGCAAAATTAGATGTATGTAGCTTGCATCTGTATTAGCTGCAATTTTTGCACAATATATTTATCAATATCTATCTATATATTTTTTTAATCTTTGCTGGATGGACAAAATCTTCATCGGGCACTTTTGTTAAGCATCTGGACGTTCTGGTAACTGGACGTTCATGGTAACTCATTTTGCCCTACCCTATATTCTTTTAACTATGCTACGTGGTTTTTCAGTGCAAGGGAGACATTGTCTTGTCTGAATATATGGAGCAATATATGGAAGTTCTGTTTGGGTCAGGTACACCTGAGCAGAACAGCAGGATTTAGCAAGTTTAATATTCCGCGCGTATAATAGAAACAAAATGTATATTTATGCGTGTGCTGAATTAGACGAGAAGCGGTTGTGTTTTATTCTTTATTGAACGCCCATAGATTACCCTTAGAAAGTGTCGCTCGTTTGCAAATTTGGGCGGATTCCGCTAATCTCAACTTGAATTTTGAAATTTTATGTGTGTGTGTGAGTTCCTAATTTAAAAATATATTTCTCAAAATCACCGATTGTGTGGTGAAACATTTTCTGAATCGCTCTTATAATTTTTTTTTTCTTTGCTACATTGTGATAGATATTTCTCTTTCAAAATCTTACAATGATAATAATGAAAATTTGGGCATTGTTTTAATAATCAAAACTAATAAATATATTAAATAAATAGTTACTGCATTGCACTTAGATACGAATGTTATTTCTTTAAAAATTCATAACTTAAAAAGTTTTGCCAGTGACACTGCTAATAGCTTTAATGCTATTAGAAGTTAATAGGCATTAATTTTTTCAACAGATGTATTTTATTTTTACATTATTTTCTAAATAAATTAAAGTGTAGATATTTAAATAATTTTACGTGCTTTTATTCGTCACATTTTATGGACATAGAAAAAAAAATTCATAACTTTTTTTCTAGCCGTCAGATTAATGATACCCCTCAAAATAATCGTCAGATTTTAGGCTATCATGACTGGAACATCAAGCTAAACATTCTGTATCAAAATCTGACACGCTCGAGTTTTTCAATATGGCGATTTTTTTTTTTTTTTTTTTTTTTTTGCATTTTCAAAAATTCGCTACGAGCTTGCGTCACTTCCGAAACGTCAGTCTTTTGAATGGGAGAATTTTTAGGGTTCACTTAACATCCCCTCTGAATATCTGACGCGCTCGAAAAAATACATTTTTTTTCTATTTTCTACCCTTCCGGATGGCCACCCCCACCACGCAAGTCGGCAGATGAACATACCTTTGGTATCAAAGACACACTGGGGCATCTAAACTATCAATAGCTGACACGCTCGAGTATCTCCATGTAACTGTTTTTTTTTTTTTTACACCTTTGAAGGTCTGTATACGCTTCCCCACCACTGAAAGGAAACATTATATAACTTTTTATTCTTCTTATTATCTAAACTACGAAATCTAATAGGTCCTCATGACGCTCGAGTAAATCCCCAATTAGCATCATGGGCTCCCCTACCAGTGGCGGCTTGTGACCCGTTTCAGTGGTGGGGCCCGAAAAAAAAAATAGTGCCAATTAAAATCGCGAAAGTAGTATATATATTAGGTTGTAACGAAAGTTTCCCGCCACCGCAAACATCGTCAGCACACAGTTCTCGTTGGCGTATTTGCTCATATTTTGTCAAACGATTTTTACCATTTGAAAGAAAGAGGCTTACTGTATAACACTGTGTTATGAAATATTACTGTGTTATGAAATCTGTAAAAAATATAGTTATCATTAAGTATAAGGTGTCTCAAATGGAACTATCACTCTAGAGGATTAGAAACATCATTTACTTCCAGTTGTGTTGCAAAAAGTCAGCTACATAATATCAACGAATTATGAGTTCAGCTTTAAGTGCTATTGTTGTATCATGTAACACTGTGCAGGTTTGGTACCGAAAGTTCAAAAACAGTTATCTAAGGAGTAAGAAGTTAGTTTTTCAGGCAGATATGACGGAAAACTTTCGTTACGACCTGATACATATAGAACAACCTATCCTCACGTGCACACAGCGAAAGTATTTAAAATTTCTCAAATGACAAATAATTATCGAATTTACTATAAAACTTTTGCTATTTTTTAACACGCTTTTATTAGCTTCACCTGTATGTATGTTTGTATGCTTGTATGTTTGTAACCGACTCCTTTGAACTCGATTTTGACTCACTTTAAACGATCAGAGTTAATTTAAACTTTGTAGATATATCAAGGATCGATGACAATACAATAATTTGATAAGTTTATCCCATTATCCTGATTTTAACACGCTTTTATATTTATTAGCTTCACCTGTATGTATGTTTGTAACCGACTCCTTTGAACTCAAATTTGGCACACTTTAAACGGTCAGATTTAATTTAAACTTTGTACATTTATGAAGAACTGGTGACAATACAATAATTTTATAAGTTTATCTCATTATCCTGATCAGGATCGCCAGGATTAAATAATTTCCTCATTTCTTATCCTGATTGAAAGTAGAACACTTCCAAAGATTACAATCTTAAGAAAACCTTTTTTACTGTGGCAGTGATCGTATAGTGGTTAGTACATTGCGTTGTGGCCGCATTAACCTAGGTTCGAATCCTGGGCACGGAAATATTCTTATTTTTACAAAATGTCGTGATCCATCACATTATGGAAGAGTTGAGTACAAGAACATGTTAAGGCCATTCTTTTTAACATGCTTTTATTTGTTGATTAGAGACCTATTTTTCCTTTTTAGTGAGGAAGGTAGCATTTAACAGCAGGTTGATTAATACTTTGGTGCACAGCAGGGGCGTAGCAAGAGAGGGGTCTCAGGGGGATGCTCCCCCCCGAAATGGGACCCTTTACTTAGCTTACAATTTGATATTTATCTTACAATTGAACTTTAGCTTTAAATTTGATACCCAGCCTACCCCGAAATAAAATCCTGGCTACGCCACTGGTGCACAGTGAAAATAAATTATTTCACAGTTTGTACTTTTCAACTGAGTGTTACTTAGTGTCTTATGTGAGATATCGAAAATTAAAAATAAATTTTAAATACATACAGTTTAACAAAAACTAAAAAACACACTTTTATAGCAAATCGAACTAAAACGTGAAAAATAAAAATATAGTTTAAAAAACCAAAAAACACGCTTTAGTGATAAATTGAACTAACTAAAAAGCGAAAAATAATTCTTAATATAGAAATAAATTAATGAACTAAAAATAGTATTATTGTGAAAAAAGCGTGGGGTGCTCCATATATCAGTTCTTGAGAATATTCGATCGGTACGATAGTACAAAAATGATACAAAAAATATAGCACAAAGCGCCCCACGCTTTTTTCACAATCAATAATACTATTTTTCGTTTAATTAATTTCTATATTAAGAATTATTTTTCGCTTTTTAGTAGTTCAATTTATCACTAAAGCGTGTTTTTGGTTTTTTAAATTATATTTTTTACCTAGTTATGTTAAATTGAAAAGTTTACTTTATTACTAAACAAAAAACCACATTTAAATATTTAATATTTATGTTCTTTATAGTTGACTGTTCATAATTTTTAGATGATTTATTTATTTTACAATAAATATCAACATATATAAAAAATACATTTATACATCGCTTTTCGTAAATCAAGAAAACAAAACAGAAAAATATCTGACTGCACTGCAAAAATAAGATCACGCAAGAAATAAATGATTGCCTCCTAAGCGGAAAATTTCGCCAACAGCTACCGATTGCCGAAATTTCCCCGTGCGGTCGTGTAGATCACCGTGAGAGGGCCTGAAGATCTGGGCCCAGAAGAGAGCGCCAAATAAGCCGTTTGGAAGCCAAGTTAATTCCGCGTCAGTATGGCTTTTGTGCTCAATGCCAAATATGTCAACCCGGTGAACGGAGAAGAGACGCCCAATTCAGGGCAAGCCAGCCCGTGGCCCATGCATGGTTTAGATAGGGGGAAAATCGTATAACTATCGCTTTTTTAAGTGTGTTTTTTAATGGGATAGTATTAAAATAGAGTAAAACGCGTGTATTTTTTTAATGAAGGTAAATTTCTGAAAGAACTGCCTTACATAATAGGAAGATATTTTGATTTCGACGGTGCGTAGTCGGTGGGGCCAGGCCCCTCTGGCCCTTAATGACGAGCCGCCACTGTCCCCTACTATTGATGATACAGAGATTCTACAAAATTCTATTATGGATATCCAAAACGGTATTTTTAAAGTAGCACCTGCCCATTTAAAACAAAGGAAAATTACCGATTATTTATCTCAATAAAAATTGTAAGTAATAAAAAATTTTCCCTGTTTAATTAAAATTTTAAAAATCAGACCAGTTTAAAACACATATTACAATGAAATTATGAGCCCCCCTTTTTTTTTTTGTGTAATATTGAATCTTACCGGCGGTACAGCTTATAACGTACTTCGTCTATAATGCACTATTTTTTTAGGCCCCGTGAGAGTACGTTATAACCGGTGTCTACTGTATATTTCGTGTTTTTTAAATTAAAGGTGTTCGTTAATTTCATCATTTTTCAGCGGATGCCTTTGAACAAATAATATTACAATGTGTGTTTGTGTGTGTTGTTATATTAAAGCTACTGACGAACTTTCTGGCTAGGATGGGGAGTGACTTGGTCGAATAACTTTCTAAGGCGTTCTAACGCTTATTCACGATACATCTGTAGAAAAATGACCAACATTCCAGACCGTCATATCGATAGCAGCGCGACAGGACAGAATCTTCGACTTTCACACTTCAGCCGTCTACCATTTCGAGAGTTTTATACGCACTTCCACGGTCTGGCAACAAGATTACAAATAATCCGACATTAACACATTCCAATGTAGCTTCAATAGAAAATGTCTAACTGAACGTTTTTTAGTATTATTTTCGACAGATTGGACTTGCTTGTTTGAAAATAATCGGGTGGCTTAGCTTGCAATAAGTACATAGTTATGGTAGTTTTTATTTATTTTTTCCAATGAAAGCATTTCTTGAACTATCTTAAGTAAATAAATATTATTAAAGAACCTGAACAAAAACAGGCTTGAAAAAGTAAAAATAGTTGAAGCGAAACCAATTGTTTGAAGAAATGTAAAAAAAGTTAATCTTGATATTTAAACCACATTTACTTATTTAATAAAATTTTAAATGTTTCTGTACATCGTTTTATTCCATTAACTATAATAATAAACGGGATTTAAACTTCCTTTGAAACCTGTCATACACGATTGCATCATACAGGGTTTTCATTGAAGAAAAAAAAATTGGGTGAGAATTTCTCACCCTTTCCCGCAAACTGAGTGAGATTTTATAAAATGGGTGAGAATTTTTCTCTTATAGATTTGGGTTGGGTAAATATCCAGTGGGTTGGGTATTTATTCCTGTGTTGGGTAAATACCCAAAATTAAGGTATTTAAGATTTGTAGTTATTTTTATTGAGTGTAACTGGACCTCCAAGTCTAAATCAATCGCAGTTATATGCAATAAAAGTGACCCAGTTTAAGATCCCACCAGGATCGGAATGATCCCAGGAACCGCCAGGTCCTCCTTTTTTTTTAACTTTCATAGACTTTATAGTTCTTGAGAATTCTTTTTTTTTCTGTGTTCTTCATTGTTTTTTTTTTCTTTGAGAAACCGATTTGTAGGGTGCGTGAATTTCTCGCAGTAATAATTTTTTAATGCGAGAAAAAGAATAAAAATGCGAGATTCTCGCGTTCTCGCGCTCTAGTGAAAACACTGATCATAGTTAGGAGAAGGAATTCGCCGATCATCAATGTCTAAGACATGATTCAAGCGGTAAAGTGCATGATAAATTCAATTTGAAAATACAAAATGCAATAAATAAGCTAAACTGATTTTCAAGGTGTATCTTTTCTTTCTAGTAAGTGACAGAGGCTTAAAAATTTGTTACCTCTTATTAGACGTAACCCTATGACGAGCGTACCACTACAATCACCATACTTTTCGAGCATGAATTTAATCACTCAAAAAAATTCAAAAACAAAAATTTTACTTCAAAAAATGTCTCCTAGATTTCGCTTTACATGAGACGTAGCAAACTTAACAATAGAAATGGACAATAAGAAGTGTAAAAAGAATTTCAACATTTATTCAATAGTAGGGATCGACCGATAGTATCGGCAACCGATAGTATCGGCGCCGATACCTCCAATTTTTTTAGGTATCGGTATCGGTTCTTTTGATTCTAAAAGTATCGGGAAAGTATCGGTTTCTGTTGCTTTCATCCATTTCCACCGATACTTTTCAACCGATACTTCGCTTTTCAGAAGAAACCACGCAGGCGCAACACCTTTCTAGAATCTTTATTTTGGTAATGAGATGAGAGGCATCGTTTCATTGGCACATTTATTTGCGAGAGTGTTTTCGAACTGTGTGTTCTTTTTTTTTTTTTATTCTAACCATCGCTAAATGGATGTCGTATCACCAAGTGTGGTCGAAATTATGGACGAAGAATCGTCAGATGACAGTTTAACAGGACAATCGTCTATTCTTCTAAATTATTTTGAATTGGTGCCCAACACTAAATACGCTATTTGCAAGGATTGCAAAAAACAAATGTCGAGAGGTAGGCTATAATTTTACTTCAGTTTTATAAACGTTTATTTTCTTACTGTGTTAACTCGAAAAAGAGTTCATTCATATATATATATATATATATATATATTGCAGGGCCATCTAGTGGTTAATTAAAGTAATGATTTGCTACAGCGTCGTCATGTGGCTAGTTATAGCAAAATGGATAACGCTAAAATATTCTCATTGTTCAAACAGCTATGTGTTCTGATTTTCATAGCCACCGTTTGAATGGTCAAAAATTTGGCCTGCTGCAGCGTCATCTAGTGGCGAGTTAAAATAATAATGCATTGCAGCGCCATCTAGTGCTGAGTAACATCAAAAGTAACACAGTTAGAATATATTCTTCGTGCTCAAATGTGTAAGTATAAAAAATTTTATGCCGATCGGTCGAACGGTATAGAAGTTGATGAATTGCAGCTCTATTTAGCGGTAAGTTACAGCAAATGGATAGTAAAAAATATTCTCCGTGTTCTAATATCCGCGTGTACCAAATTTCATCGAAATTGGTTGGACGATATTCGCATAGCAAACGGCTAAACGGAATAGAATTCGACGTTCTGCTGCGCCACCTAGTGGCAAGTTAGAGGAAAACGGATAGCATAAAAACCTTCTCCATTCTCCATCATGAGTGTGATTAAACAAAATTAAAATTGATATTTCTAACATCCTTTTTTCTGGATGTAATATATTAGAAATAGATGCAGAAGAGCTGCTCAGAAAAATGCACAATTCCAACTGAATGAAAATTTCAAAAACTTATACGCAGGTGTATTCATAACCCAAATAGCAGACTATTAAATTACGATAAACAGCGCCAAGCGTTAGAATCGTCCTCAAAATCGCACATCAAACCCTTTTATTTTTCGCCCAATTAAAAAGTTGCACATTTATTTTCGGAAAATTTCCAAATTCTATTTTTGAGTATAAATCATTTCATTCCCGCTCTGATTTCACATGCACACGATATTTTAATTTAAAAACAACCTTACAAATAATCTAGTCAAAATAGAAAAAATCGTTATTCTTTTATTTTTACTTCAAGAGTCTGAATCATTTAATGAACTGCCGAATGTGGCAACCTAGATAAGCTTAATTGTCGCTTAATGCACTGTGGGGTTACAATTACGAAATGGCGGAAAGCAAAAATTAGCCTCTTTGCGATACGTTTTTATCGATATTCCCTAAAATAGTTCGAATTTTGAAAAAATCGCTTCGAGGTGTGTCGGGACCTGTCATGGAGAATTTCCGTTCAAAATTTGGAAGGTCTACGATCACCCGTTTGCGAGCTACGCGAGACACAGACAAACAAACAGTTTACACACATTGTTTTATTAATATAGATACCAGTCTCAAATAAAATCCAGTTTCAAATCTAAGCCTCGCCAAAGTGCCAACATACGCCATTTTTCAAGAGTTTTTTCAGGGAATCATTCGAAGCATTGACTTAGCAGCAATCAAAATGGGAAATGGTTCGAACGCTAGGCATTTTTTTGAAAATTGGAATCCCTTAATACAGCCTCATTTTTTAAATTATCAACTATAACATGTTTTATCCATCGTTACCTCGATGTACTATATGCGAAGATTTCAATTATCTTCCAGTTCTATTTCTGCACTTTTGAGATGAAAGGGGTTAGCTCCTTCTGTGGGTGCATATATGAGAGCATTCTTTAAACAAAAATTATCACTCCTTTCATACAGAAAGAATGGTTGCACCGGATTATGCGTATTCCATGAGTTCATGGAATAAAATGTACCATAAAATAGGGCAGATGGCCCCCTAAACACCGACATTTTAGAAACATACTGAACTTTATTGAAATATTTTAATACCAGTGGCTTACGCAGGAGTGGGCATAGAAATCCCGGGTCGCTCCCAATTTTTTATATATTTTTTAAACAATTACTTAAAAAATGTGTTTAGGTTTCCATGCTAAATATTTTTTTTAGTTCCAAATAATATTTTAAATAATAAAAATGTGTGAATTCGTTTACTTTATAAAAATATTTTTTTAAAAGGTGTATTTAAATAATTTGTTATTTATTACTCATTTCGATTCTAGCTAAAAAAAAAAAAAAAAAAAAAAAGAAAAAGTTAAGTTCGCAATCCTGCTTCGGAACCACCCTGAAAGAAAGAATTCTGATTGCACCACTATTTAGTACTAAAATGTTAGAAAGCCCGAAATTAGCACCCCTTACTAACATGCTTCTCTTATATGTATTGCTCCTCTACAATTATAAGAACACCCCCTTCCCCCCCCCCCCGCAAAAAAAGAGTTCAACTGCGCATAATAACATACTATACACCGGATCGTATCCCCCCATTGTACGACCCATATCAATAGAGCAGCAGATACTATTCCATCTCCATAACTGTAACGAAACATACGGATTCTTCCAAACCTCATCAAAACGAGACCATTCGGCGCGGCACAAACGAATTGCAACCAGAACATACTACTACTCAAATTTCAAACTGATTTTTCCCTCCCAACAGCGAGAATCCATAATACTTCCGGTATCTAGTAACGGAAAGGAACATACTATTACTCAAATACCGAAATTCATTTTTCTCCCTCCCGCAGTCTTGTATTCGAAGTTCGATATATATGTATACACACAATTGAATCTCCCTATAACGAACTCGTTCGGTTCCAGTTAAGAAATTCACTATAGAGAAAATTTTGTTGTACAGAGATTAGAGATTTTTGCAGTTATTTCAGCAAATATTACAAACTTTTTAGTTAATTCGATGTTTAAAAGTATTACATTATGACTTTCAATTAAAAATAAATTGGTATTTATTATAAATTTGTTAAACTTACGGTTTCTTACTTTTCATTGTATAAATGAAATGTTCAAAAGTAAAGACAATCCACGAATTTAGAAAACAAAATATGTAATGCACTTACGTTTATTTTACTTCAAAATTCCGTTATTTTACATTGTTTTACATTCTGTGATTTTAAATTTTCATAAAAATATTCACATTTTAAAAGTCCGCTGAAAATAGAGTGAGGCACATTTTATTCCATTTGGAAACCTCTTTTTAATGGTTTTGAATGGTTGAAGCATTAAAGTTTGATGTGGTTTCGATCGTGAAGCGCAGGGCTTTATAATTATATGGGCAAATCGGGACTTTGCCCAGGTCCCCCGACTTGAAAGGCCCTTCAATTTTAAATGTTTTTTTCTGAAATATTCTTTTTTATATCAAAATTTTATGAAAAATATAACAAATTTCATAGATTGGGGGCCCCAAAATCTATCAATGCCCGGTGCCCCTGTTGGTCATAATCGGGCGCTGGTGAAGTGCCTTCATTATCGGAGTCAGTTTCACTTTCCTGGTCTCCATTTTTATCATCTCTTACTCTTCCACTAAGTGGTCTGTTCAAAAATTAAAATTTTCTTCAAAACTAACAAAAAAAATCAAAGGTAAATCTGAAATATTCGATATGGGAAGATAACCTCTTCGTTATATGGAGAATGTTTATAGTGTTATTTAAGCCTTAAAGTTGCGTTTCCATGAAAAATTTCGTTATAGGGAGAAATTCGTTGTAAGGAGACTTCGTTATAGGGAGATTCTACGGTATATATAGGCTTTTGATATCTTTGGAGAATGTCTAGCTCTTGATATCGAATTCACGCTTAAGAGACATACTTTAAATTTTTATTTAAAAAAAATCTGGAGTGACTCCACTCGACTTTCCGAACACTCACGATTAAGATCATTGGCAAGAATTTAAATAAATTTTAATCGATGAATAGTTCAAACATATATACCAAATTGAAGCTCAATCGAATGCACAGTTTAAACGCTTCCGCACTTTCAAGAATTTCTCCCCATATGCCATAAAGGAATCTGTCGTAGCAATGTAGAAAAACTATAAGTCCTATAAACACCAAAATCAATACTGGTCTTAAGATGGTGGTTTATAACATATATATCCAATTTGAGCTCAATCGAATGTGCCGTTTAAACGCTAGCGCACTTTCAAGAATTTCCCCCATAGTCCATAATGTAAAAGAAATCTTTTTCGTAGCCCTGCAGGAAAACTATAAGTCCTATACACATCAAAATTAATACAGGTCTTAAGATGGTGGTTTATAACATATATACCCAATTTGAGCTCAATCGAATTTACCGTTTAAACGCTAGCGCACTTTAGAGAATTTCCCCCCATAGGCCATAATGTAAAAGAAATCTTTGTCGTAGCCCTGTAGAAAAACTATAAGTTCTATACACACCAAAATCAATACCGATATTATTATGGGGGTTTATAACATATATACCCAATTTGGGCTCAATCGAATGCCCCGTTTAGGAGCTATTGTGTTCACTCACATACACACACACATGCATATATACATCTCGTAAAAATAGGATAAACGATTCAGAAGACCTCAAAACGTGCCAATACACCAAAATCTCGAAGTCGAATTTTTTACAATACTTTCATTACATGGTACATGTTCGGAAAGTAAAAACAGGTTTTTTGATTGTAATTATCTAAGTGATATGATAATTTTTAGAAATAAGAGGCTCCCCCTCAAAAGGATGTTTACTTCAGAGTGGATTTTTGAGGTCCAGATCATGTTTTTCTTGAATACACATAAAGGGAACACAAGGTCATTACTTAAAGAAATTTGACTCTAAAAGTACTGGCATATAAGTTTAACTTTTCAAAATCAGCTCATCAGCTGTACATATTGTAATACAGCGGATGTGTTGGTGAGCTGTTAGCTGTTTTGTAAGCAGTAAGATATTTTTTTTTTTGTGTGTGTGTTTTCTGCTTAAGCAGTGCTAGGTGATCCATTTAGAATATTATATGCGCAAATCTAAAAAGTTATAAAAAAAACAAAAAATAAAACAAGAAGTTGGGGGAAAATAGCTGTATGGATTTTGAGGCCCCCTACGTCTGGGGCCCCGGGCATTCGCCCCGCCATGCCTCCCTATTTTTACGGCACTGCTAATATGGAAACCTTTTATCTGGCTCATAGCAACAATTAGGCGACAAAATAGAGGTTGAGAAAAATTGATTTAAATATTTGCACCAGTCGGCACTGGAAATGGATTATATCTTATTAATATATCCCCTTAAATCCCCCTCGTGTTTGTGTTCTGTCAAGCCTAAATGAGGACCCAAGCCCTACCTATAGGGGTAGGGCTTGGGTGCAGGACTTTTTAAGGGAGTCTAACGCATATTCACGTAACATCTGGAGAAAATCGCCCAAAACTCTAGACCACTAGATCGACAACCACGCGAGGAGAAAGAATTCCGAACCTGCACACTTAGACGCTTCCCAGTGCCCAGTTTTTTATAAATTCGGCCATTCCTCGGCATGATTGAATAGAAAAGAAAGACTAGAACTACTGTAAATTCATACTTCAATGTATCCACTGCTTTTTCTTTTTAATGCTTTCTACTGGGATCAAATTTCATCATGCTGTTATTCATTTTAACAAGAACTACACTCTCGTTACAAAAACTGCCCAACAGATGTAGGTTTAAATGACATTAAATTATGTAAAGTATCGGTATCGGTTAAGTATCGGCCGATACCATAACTTAAAAGTATCGGTATCGGCTATTTCTGAAAATGAATTTATAGGTAAAGTATCGGTATCGGTCATCGGTGAAAATGTGGTATCGGTCGATCCCTATTCAATAGTTTTTGAGCATTATTAGCTAATGCGGTGTTTTTTTTTTTCATCCATTCACCATGCAAAGCGCCACCCAGTGGACATTGTGTGATATTAAAAGCTCATTTAGGGCAATTCCAAATGAGTATGGACATGACCATCAAAAAAATATTTTTATATTTTAATAAATTGTGTGAGCAATTATTCCGAATTCTTGTAGCTGTGATGGCAACAGTTTTTTTTCTTTTTATTTTGGTGTGTGTGTGTAAAAGTTTTTTTAAAATCAGAATTGCAACACTGCAAAGTCAGATATCTACGTTGTAGCATGAGTTACCAAATTGTTTAGCTTGAGTAATCATACACTTAGTATATTTTAATTCAATAACCAATTTTATACACAAAACTAAATGATGTTCTGTGATAAGAAAGGTACATACAAACTCTCATTAAGATTATACAACTTAAGAAGTATAATTCTAGCAGAAATACAACTCTGAAGTATGGCCAGAAAAGTCAGTGTCTTTTTTTAGTAGCATGAGTTACCAAGCAATTTTAACTAGTATTTCAAAAAATTAATTAGTTATAAGATTTTAATGATTTATTGAAAAAAAAGAAAACAATTAGTAATCAGCATGAATTTTATTAAAAGAAAATACACGCATTTTTTATTATTACGCCTGTTTAGAAATGCTATTAAAAAAAAAAAAAATGTAGCATGAGTTACCGTGGAATCACCCTTCAGCGTATATTGCCAAATTGGATGGCAATCGCTTCACCCGTTTGACTTGCAGAATGTTGTTTGTAGGAGAAGTAATAAACCACCCTGCGCATATGTTTTATTTCTAACACGAAATTCACAACAGCAGTCATTGAAAATATCTCCAATTTCTGGCGCCGCGCATCAAACGGACAGCAGCTTCGTGAAACGATGGTTTCCGTGCGTAGCTTTAACTCGCAAGCCCTCCTCCAGGAGCTTTTCAATTATCGGTTCCGTGAAATCCAATTATAGTAAAACACATCTGTCAATGGGCGCCGTATGGTCCAAGGATTAAAAAGCATTAATCACCAGTTTGCGTGGCGGAAAGTATTATACACCAGCTCGTAAATAGTCACCTTTTAACTTCGAAAATAACCAGAAGTTTGAAGCAGGAGTCAATAAACATATTCCATTCAATTTGGCCGTCTACCGAAGTCACGGGTCTTAGTTCCCCATCCGTTCCTGATTTATTTTGAATAGATCAACGCTCAGTGTCGAAAGCCGAGGCGACATCGACAGATTAGGGAGTCAGTGAAATGGATCTATTTGCGATACGATCAAAAGCGGCGCTTTGAGCTCTGTTTAGTAGTCTGTTACAGAATCTGGCTAATGCATGTTAGAAACACACAATGCGAAGCAAATGATCTCATTAATCGGGAAAGATAACTTAGCGCTAAATTGATTTAAACGCAGTAGAACCTCTGTGACAGACCACCTCTCTATAATATCTCCCTTCCGCAGCTCGTTTCTGATTTTAAATTTTTATCTGCAAATCCAACACTTCCTAGGCAACGAAGGCCTAAGGAAAGAAGCTTTTACGTCGTCACTAGGTCTTCTAAAATATCATCACAGTTTGCTTTCACAAAATAAAATTATTTAAAATTTCTGGTGGATGCTGCGAATACGGAAAATATCTTAAAGATAAAAATTTAAATACCTTTCTGATAAAAAATGATTAATTATGATCTATTTCTATACCATATTACATAATTAGTGGCAGTTAAAATTTCCTATTTGTCGTAAAATTAAATTTTCTATCTTTAAAATGTTTTATGAGGGGGTAAATTCACTACAAATTTCCAGTAGTTTTACTTAGTACCAGTAGTAGTGAAAATAAATGCGTAATGACATCATGTCAACGTAAGAGTTTTGCTGGCTGAACGTAGCCGTTATTTCAGCGTTTACTACGACGATGGACATATATTCTAAACGAGCTAAATGAAATTTGCCTCTAAGACGGTACTGCATGTTCAAATTACAAAAGTACGAATGTTCAAGATTAAATTAAAGTGGTGTTTTTTTTTGTTTTTTTTTAGTTAATTCATGCACATCAACAGTAGTAATTTGCGATGACTAATTTAATTTTACAAAACGGGAATTTTTACCCATCACTAATTATAGATATAACATGATAAGGAACTAGTTCATAAAGAATTTTTTTATATGAGAAAGAAATTTTAATTACCTTTAACTTAAACATTTTCTAATATTTATGGTATGCCCCAGAAATTTTAAACTGTTTTATTTAGGCAGTGATCATAATTTGTCATCAGAGAGTGCTTATGTAGTTAATCAATAAAGGGTTGGGGGAGGGGGGGGTCATGTATTTTCATGAAGCTGATGTGATTTCGCACTTTTCCCTACATTCTATGATTATCCTGAGAGGGAAGAAAAAAAGATAATAGTACTAAAGAAGTCATAGTACGAAAAAAGCGTAAAAGCTGGTAGGTATGTACATAAAGCGTTGTACCAAAACCTCCTAGATATAGAAAGCCTTACCACAGCTACGTCACCGAGCTTTGACGTCACCATTTGGCCTACATTTATAAGTTTGATTGTGATAAAATAAATAAATTAAAAATTTCTGGTGAATAATACATATATTAGAAAATATCTCATATTAAACATTAAAATTAAAATATCTTTCTCATACAAAATTATTCAGTATGATCTATTTCCTTATCACATTACCTAATTAGTTATGGTTAAAAACTACCATTTGTCGTAAAATTATATTTCTTATCTCAAGTTATTAAAATATTGCCAATCATGGGTAAATTCACCAGAAATTTTTGATTTATTTATTTTATCACAATCAAACTTTTAAATCTAGGCCAAATGGTGACGTCAAAGCTCGGTGACCTACTTGTGGTAAGGCTTTCTATATCTAGGAGGCTTTGGTTGTACTAATTATTACTCACAACTATCAGATGTGTTGCGATATGTCGGATTTAACAGATCCGTATTTGATTCCACAAGAAGGATGTAAGAGCTGTTCATCATCAACATGACACAGAAATTGCTTTTTGGCTTTTTAAAACAACACCGTGGCTGATGAGATATACTGACTGCGGTGATGACATTTAGGTCAGACCCTTTTTTGCACTCGGAAGTGACCTATGGGTTTGACCATCTTACAGCTGAATTCTCCCCATGTCGTTAATTTTTCGCCGTCGTTAACTTTGCCCCGCCTTGAGGTCACTTGAGGTGGAGTTTTAAGGAGGAGCGTCAATGGGCTCATGTGATTGAATAAAAGACCTCCCGTTTTCCCCCGGGTTGTTAGCGCAGTCGGTAACCAAACAACTGGTTCTGCTCAGTTGACAGATAACTACCGACGATTTCGTAAACCACCGGGGAGAATTCGACTATTACTTTGGTTATATCGGACAAGGATTTCCTCATCCCCTTACTCACGTGATGCTTTGGGTGAAAAGAGGTGCGACCAAAATGTCAGCAACGTAGCCTGTGCATCTCGTCAGCCACGAAGAACGAAATATATTCTCCGTTGTCTTCCAACACAATGACTGGTTATATTTTGCTCACCAGTGGCGTCATAAGAAAATCGTTCACGGCTTACGAGATGTACAGACTACGCGGCTAATGTTTTAGTCACACCTTTTTGCACTCGAAGAGTCATGTCCCAAGGGAGTGTGACTATCTTAGTCCGTGATAACCAGACGAAGATAGTCACACCCTCAGGTCACATGACCCTACGAGTGCTAAAGGTTGTGACCAAAATGTCAGCACCGTAGCCTATATCTCGTCAGCCACGAAATCGACTATTCACGCAAATGCGAGGAAGTTTCCCAGGAAAGGACGACTTGGAATCCGTTATTCTCGCACTTTGTAGAGAATGAATAAAAGCATCAAGCAATTCCCAAGTTGTGAGCAACCTGCTTCCGGCATTAAGGAAAAGGCAAACAGCTATAAAATGTTACATCATAATTCTAACCTACATTTAAAAACGCCCACGTTAAAAAGAAAGAATGAAAGAAAATAAAAAATAAATTGAAGTACTTTCTTATTTTAAATATGCACCAAAGTGCTATACATTAAAAGGATATCATATTCCATGCGTCGTCAATATTTTCCTTCTTTATACCATTAAGTTGTAAAATGTATCATTATTCATGAGTACGCCGCATTTTTCTTCCTTGTTTCATAAAACACTTTTTCAGAATTGCAATCTGTACTAAAAGCGTCTACCAAAACTGTTTACCAATAGTCGTGAGGCATGTTGTAGCTGTACCTCACTATAAATACAGTTTGGAAAGTGTATCATAATCCATGAGAGTACGTACTGGTCTTCCTTATTCCATAATCATTTCTTTGGAATTGAAATCTATATTAAAACCGTCTACTGTTCTGAAACCTTCTCTAATCATATTCCAACAGTACTTCTCCTTTGTAATAAACTGTAGTGCTTGTTAGTTCTTGGCCACATTTAGAAGATATCGCCAAGTTTGTTTCAGTTTTGAGGACTTATTTTTGGCGGCAAACTGGACAATAAATCATCAAACGTTGCAAACATCGGGGACTTTCAACATTTTTTCAGCTTTTGCATGGTAAAGTTCTCAACCCAAATAAATTCTGAACTTGAAAATCCGATTTAGTTTCTAGCCATTTTCATTTGACAAGAAAATGAGACATTTGAAGAAGATTTACTCAACTCCTCATCTTTAATTCACGAAAATTAACGCAACACTTTTCTTTCGGCTTAAAAGACATGGAATTTGCATTCCATCGGAAAACAGTTACTAATTAAGAGCTTTGCCATTAGAAATCGATGCTCACGTGGAATATTGAAAGTCAATATGAATGCAACAAGCTGCTTTAAACAGATGATAGCGTTTGTTTACGAATGTAGCTATAATGTACGCCCGTTAATTCGAACTCAAAGACTCCCAGGAAGACGTTCGAACTATTCGAAGTCCGAATTATTCAGTGTTAAGAGAAAATATAACTTACTTTATTTTTTACTTTCTAGGAAAATTGATAGCAAATAAACAAGTAATTCTCCCCATACCCCTACCCATTCATAAAGGGTTATGAGTGAATCCTAGAAAGCAACTGAAGCCAGGGATCTTCGATCTTCGTTCGAGAAGTGGACAGTTCGGGCAGAGATGAGTTCGGGCTATTTCTTAATGTCCGAGCCCGAAATTTCAGTTAACAGGTAAATGAAAGTCAGTTACTTTATTGATAGACTAACCATAAATTTTGCAGTTTGGGCAGATTAAAGACAATTATAATAACAAACTCTTACTGAACTTTCTAATTCTTCATATTCAAGTTCATCAAATAATAATGATTAGCTTATTTATCCCATGAATCACTTTTTAAACTCTATTTGTAAGGAGTATGTTCAGTAAACGAGTAATTTCTTGCCCGGCTCGGGCTCGGGATGAGTCTGTCTGATCTCTAATGAAATAGTCTGAGAATGTAGGCATGAGCTTATTCATATAGAAGAGAAGTGCAGATGACTTTGACCCAAAACAATAATGTATACAACGTCCGTTTACTCTGTCCGTTCTCTCCGTTTTCTCTGAGGAAAAATAATGCTTTTTGTAATATTTTAGTTGGAATTAACTGATGTGATAAAAATATAGTTAGAATTAATGAGATGCTTTGAACATTAATTCCAATACAAGTGTTAGGGGGCGGCTTTGGATTAGTTCAAATAAAACAAATTCGAATTAACGAGCGAGCCCTATATACGGATTTTGAAACATTTTAATAACCTTCTTACAAATGCTGGATGTTTCGCAAAAACTCGTCGACATTAATGTTACAGTTAAAATATATGCACAGAGTTCAAATGTTAAAGTACAGTTTTATAAAATAAATTGAATTATTTCTTCTCAACCAGAATTTTATTTCACTATAAGATAATCCTACAATTAATTTTCAAAGCAAGGAGTGGTAAGTGCACTGTACAGTGCAAAAGCTGTCTAATAACGATAAGAACTTTAAGATAAATTGTGTAAACACGCTGACGCGTACGTATAAGTGCATCCAATAACAATCAAAACCTTAATACGTGAGGCACACAGTGGAGTATTCGTATCAAAATCCTGGCCAAAACGCAAAAATTTTAAATTTGTTTAAAAACAGTAATGTTTTTGGATAGCCTAGTAACTGATGCATCATGAGATACATGTTAAGCGACCATATTTCATATCCAAAAGATGCAGCACTGGGTTTAAAAGAAAGTTTCTTCATTTACGGCAAGAGATTTCAGTGTTTTCTATTACTTCGTCGTGCATTTTTTACGGGCTCTTTAAATTAATTTTCTGATTTGAAACTTAGTATAATTTTAGTAAAATATATGTATTTTAATTATATGTATCTATTAGCTTGAAAAAAATAATATGACTTTATTAAAAAAATTGTAAACTTTTTTTTTCAAATTTTTTTTCTCAAAAAGCTTTTTAAAGGGGTGTCGGGGCTTGTCGTGCCTAATTTCAACTATAATCGTAATTATTACAGTATCGAGTGTCTATTAAAGAAAAAAATGTTCCCCCAACACCCACCATTTTTATAAAAAATTTATTTATGTAGCACCATTTTTATTTTTTCGATAATTTTTAGACGGGTGATTGCAAAAGGGATACAAACAAACGCGCTTGTATTTCTCATAAACTATAAATTATGTGCAAGTGTTTGTATAAAGGTATATAAAATTTCATTTCATTTAAGATTTAACATCAGTATTTTAAATTCAATATGTAATTTCTTATTTTTCTGATGTAAATTTGCTATAAGAAGAAAATTTCTACATATTCCAAAATAGCCCTTTCTTAGTCCTGTAAATAGTCCCATCTATTTACAGCTTAGTTTTCCCATTTATGTCGTAAATTGTGTCCAAAGCAAAAACTCCTTTTTTGGTTCTCAAAGGTTGGGAACTGTGACTTCGGGTCATGGAAGTGTGAGTGTGTAAACAGAAACACGTGCTAGCTCTTTAACTCATTTTGAAGTGCTGGCTCGAGATAAATTACTTTCTCTTCCAGCTTGGAATGAGATTTTCTAGGTTAGCAAGAAGGCTTCTTTTAAGCAGTATCCTTTTAGCTGCTCTAGACAAAGGCCATGGAAAAAGAGCAAGCCTTATAGCAGTGAGACCCTACAACTTCTTCTTCCAGAGGAGCCCGATGGTGGTCTCTCTGTCTCAAAAAAAAAAAAAAAAAAGAAGAAGAAGAAAGTGATTCTGAGTGAAGACGAATATCAGAGTTCAAAAGAATCGGAATGAAAAAGTTAATCTTCAGAAGTCATTAGAAAACTAAAATCCCTATAGTAACTACATTTAGAAAAGTGATAAATCTAAAAATTTTTAGGATAAAAATTGATTTATAGGTAAGTAGTATTATATTTATAAGTATTATTATAAGTAAAATATTACATTTGTATATTTTTATTGCGGTTAAGGTACAGCTACACGCCTATTTGCCTAACGGGAAAGTTGCCTTGGGCAAAGCGCTTTTTTAGGGTTCTAATGCGTATTCACGTGACATCTGGAGAAAATCGCCCAAAACTACAGACCGTTAGATCCACAGCCTCGTAGTATTGCATTTATAAGTGGTATTATACAATAGCAGTACTTCCCAGTAAGTGGTGGCACCCCGGATTTGCTAGAACCCAACTTCGCGTCGTTTGGCGATATATCGCCAAATTTGGCGACAACACGTTTTTTTATATAATTTAAGAAGTGTATAATACTAAAAAGTCACCCAAAAGTCAACAGAAATGATTTTAACTTTAAAACACATGAAAAATATTTTTGGCCAGGATTTTGACACAAATACTCCACAGTGCGGCCCCCTGCTTTTTTCCAGATACATATTGTTTACAAATGTATAAAAAAAGGTTGAGATTTCTGGATCGAGCATGCATAGCTGCGGATTATTAAGGAATACAATTAAAACCTTTTGTAAGGAGCAATTTTTTAAATTGATGTTTAAAACCACCAGAAACTAATGTTAGTAATTTTACATATATAAAACATACTTTCTATTTTCTCGGAGCTAAGCATAAAAGCTAGAAGTAAGTATTAAATAAGGCCCAATTATGTACAGTCGGGCTAAATTTAACGATGAGTGCGTTATTTCATTACGTGTGGTAAGACAAACGTTTGCGAGTACGTTCAAGGCGTCGGAGCGTGCTCCGTGAATGCAACGTCAAAATCAAACTGGCAATCGCTGTTTGTGGACGTTGTTCGTACCCGTTTGTGCATCTAATATATAAAATTCTCCTGTCCCAGTGTTAGTCACCTAACTCCTCCGAAACCACTCGACCAATTTTAATGAAATTTTCTATGTATATTCGTTAGGTCATAGAATAGGTTTCTAACAATGTCTCATACCCCTAAGTCATAAGGGCGGTCCACTCCAAAATGTTTAGCCCCCGAGTGCTATTCATTTCAATCAGGATTTCTGTGTAGACATTAGCGTGTCGAATCACTTTTCAAATGTGTTTGCCAGATAATGTGGAGAGGGAGGGGGAAGTTAATAAAATGTTGAAAGTCGCACAAGGTTTGCAATTTTTGATAATGGATCGCTAAATGTGGTGCCAAAACGCGGCAATTTATTATAAATATATTTCGCGTTTAGTTAGAAAACGCCTGGCGTATATTGTAAAAGAGTTTTATTAGGCGATTTTAATATAGATTTCTATTCCGAAGAAGTTCTCTGTGGAACAAGAAAGGAAAACACGGTACACTCGTGGATTATGATGCCCATTCCAAACAGCATTTAAAATGTCTTTGCGGTATAGTTGGAACATGCCTACAGGAAGAATATGCCTGGCGAAGATTGTAAAACAATTTCAGTAGGAGATTTTAAGATAGATTTCGATTCCAAAGATGCGTTTTATGGTACAAGAAAGAGTTGATTCCTATTTTAACATCCCCACTCTCGCCAACCTAAAAAATCCCCATACTTTGGCGAGCTTTGCAGTCATGAGTCTCTGGGAGTTATGCACAAGTTTTAACGGTACTTACGTATTATCCCGGCAGTCCGGCAAGACAAGCATTTTTTCACCAAGATAAATGCCGGGCACATGAAATTGTTGATGGTTTGGAATACGATTGTACGATACGGTAAGTACCGTTTCAACGCTCCCAAAAGAACCAGATGAAAACTAAAGTAAACAAACTAGCGATAAACGCACCAGTTAAGGAATCTGAAGACACTTAATTATTAAAACTACATTAATTGGCAATTCAAAATATTTAAAAATGTAACGGCATGCTTTACTTACATGTTGTTCCAAATCGCCATTTTATTTCTAAATTACGATTGCCACATTAATGCAAAAAATCGTCATGGTAACTGCATATGTTTAATGATCGCCACCTTGGCGAGAGTCGAGGTGTTAAAGTAGGAATCAACCCAAGAAAGACAAACCGGTACATTCATAACAATATATAAAACGATGAAGTATATTTGTAATATACTTGGCGAAGATTGTAAAATAGAGTTAGTAGGCGATTTTAAGATAGATTTCGATTCCAAAGATGGGTTTTACGAAACAAGCAAGAAAAACACAGCACAGTCATGAATAATGATACACTTTTGAAACTTAATGGAATAAGTAAGAAAAATAGGGACAACCAGAGGCGTAGCCAAGGGGGGGGGTTAGGGGGGTCATAACCCCCCCCCCATGAGAAATTTTTTGCCATACAAAATGTATATTCTTCACTACATTATCACACACACGATACATGTATATAAGTTGTAGTAGTCGTAACCCCCCCTATGAAAAATTTCTGGCTACGCCCCTGGGGACAACGTATAACTAATGATACGATTTTAAAATATAGAACTATAGTGTGTATTTAAAACCTGAAAGTGTTTCAGATTTTCATCCTTTTTTCTTTCCGAACATATACCCTGTAAGGAAAGTATTGTAATCATGAAAACATTCGACTTCGAGATTTTGATGTATTAACACGTTTTAAGGTCTTCTGAATTCATTTATGCTATTTTTACGAGATGTATGTTTGTGTGTGTGTGTGAGTGAACACGATAGCTTCTAAACGGGACATTCGATTGAGCTCAAATTGGGTATATATGTTATAAACCACCATCGTAAGACCGACAATGATTTTGATGTGTATAGAACTTATAGTTTTTCTACTGGGCTACTAGAAAGATTTCTTTTACATTATGGCTTATGGGGGGGAAATTCTTGAAAGTGCTCTAGCGTTTAAACGGTACATTCGATTGAACTCATATTGGGTATATCTAATAAATAAAATTCTCATGTCACAGTATTAACCATACTCCTCCAAAACGGCTCGACCGATTTTAAAGAAATTTTATATGTATATTCGTTAGGTCTGCGAATATGATTTTGTCTCATACCCCTAAGTCACAAGGGCGGTCCACCTCAAAATTTTTAGCACCAGAGTGCTAATAAGTTCAATCAGGATTTTTGTCTAGGCATTAGCGCATCGAGTCCCTTTTCAAATGTGTTTGCCAGATAACGTGGAGAGGGGGGCCGTTAATAAAATGTTGAAAGTCGCACAAGGATTTGCAATTTTTGATAATGGATCGCTAAATGGGGAGCCAAAACGTGACAATTTATTATAAATATATTTCGAGTATAGTTAGAAAACGCCTGGCGTATATTGTAACACAGTTTTATTAGGCGATTTTAATATTGATTTCTATTCTGAAGAAGTGCTTTGTGGAACAAAGCACTGGAAAGGAAAGGAAAACACTGTACACTCATGGATTATGATTCCCATTTCAGGTCTTTGCGGCATAGTTGGAATATGTCTATAGGACGAATATGCCTGGCGAAGATTGTAAAACAGTTTCAGTAGGCGATTTTAAGATAGATTTCGATTCCAAAGATGTGTTTTATGGTACAAGAAAGAGTTGATTCCTATTTTAACGCCCCCCACTCTCGCCAACCTAAAAAATCCCCGTACTTTGGCGAGCTTTGCAGTCATGGGTCTCTGGGAGTAATGCACAAAGTTTCAACTGTACTTACGTATTATCCCGGCGGTCCTCCAAGACAAGCAATTTTCACCAAGATAAATGCCGGGCACATGAAATTGTTGATGGTTTGGAATACTATTGGCAATAATTTGCCAGCAAATTTGACGAAAAAGTAGTTTGGCGGAAGTGACCGCCGGCATAATACGTACGTACCGTTTCGGCGCTCCCAAAAGAACTAGATGAAAACTAAAGTAAACAAATTAGTGATAAACGCACCAGTTAAGGAATTTGAAGACACTTTATTATTACAACTACATTAATTGGCAATCCAAAATAAATAAAATGTAACGGCATGCTGTGCTTACATGTTGTTCCAAATCGCCATTTTAATTCTAAATTACGATTGCCACATAAATGCAAAAAATTGTCATGGTAACTGCATTTGTTTAATGATCGTCACCTTGGCGAGAGTCGAGGCGTTAAAGTAGGAATCAACCCAAGAAAGACATACATGGTATACGCATGCATTATGATGCGCATTAGAAACAATATATAGAACGATGAAGTGTAGTTGTAATATACCTGGCAAATATTGTAAAATAGTTTTAGTAGACGATTTTAAGATAGATTTCGATTCCAAAGATGGGTTAACAAGAAAAAAAAATACAGCACAGTTATGAATAATATACACTTTCCAACTTAATTGAATATGAGAGAAAAATAGGGACGACGCATAAATTATGATACGATTTTAATATATAGCGCTATAGTGCGTATTTAAAATCTGAAAATGTTTCAGATTTTCATCCTTTTATTATTATTTTTTTTGGACAAAATTTTTTATGGAATGACTATGAATAAGTCTCAAGGCCAAACTATGTTTGTTTGTGGCTTAGATTTGAGCACGCCATGTTTTTCACATGGACAGTTATACGTGGCATGATCTCGAGTGGGCAAACCATGCAGTTTGTTTGTGTTAGCTAAAAATATTGTTCACTCTATTCCGTTAAGGGATTGATATTATTTTTTAGTAAAATTATTGTAATTAGCGATATATATAAATGTAAAGAATAAATTACAATGAATTAAAAATATAAATGTTTGGTATTGTGTTATTTTTATATTCCAGCATGGTTCACAGCGCTCCATGCCTCTTCCACTCATATACCACATCCTCACACACTTACAATAAGTTAGTCATTTCTTTCTACTAAAATAATCCTAGGAATAATTTCTATGGCAAAACAACGTTTGCCGGGTCAGCTAGTCTATTATATAATTCTGTACATGGAAAATAGTGTCATAATTATTAATAGTTCTTCTACAGGAGCAGTCAAAAGAATTCGAATACATTATGATCCGTGGCAGTTGAGAGACATTTATCTATTTGAAGCCCAATACAATAACGATAAAAAATGTTTACAAGAATTTACTCTTCAGTTAAAAGATGGGATTTATAGTGATAATTCATCATTTTCTTTTAAATCAACACATCGCCGAATTTCGCGCAAAAAAAAAAGTGTTGCGTTGGAAACTGTTTTAGAATCGATGCGTTTGGCATGATTTATCTTGCAAATGTCGTGTTCCAAAATAAAACTTGAAAAGGAAATATGGACTTGCACTTAGAAACAACCGAGATGAAGCCTAAAAAAGCCGTGGATCTCAATAAATTTTATTTTTAAATCCGGAAATCCCAACTAACTGTCTCCTTAACATTTTACAACAAGGGAGCAAAGTGTTCCTGTCAGGATTCAGTATCCGTCCCTGCTCTTACTGCCGTGAAAATGAATCGATTTCTACGACACTATTCTATTTTTAAGATTTCTCCTCTACAACAAAATACATGTGTACATTTCCTATTCTTGGATTCTATTATTTAAATTTTCATTTTTCTATTTTTCCTTTATTTTAAGCGAATAAATTGTTGTCTTTTTACAATTTTTCGAAGGATTATTTCTGATACTGCGGAAAAAATGATTTCACTGTGGGCATTTATTTTTAGTATGAGGGCGGAACTTTTTCTGATTTTAGATCTATATGATAATGTCGTACCTATGACAAGCCCGTTCAAACAGTGACATGGCAATCTGCTCCATAGAGCAAGAGCATTTCGAAGATCCTGGCATCTCTCAAACCTCCTACATATAGAAAGCCTAACAACTGACACTTAGACGTAATCACTAGGCCTTCCATTGATGACGTCATCACAGTTTTACTTTCATAAAGTAAAACTATTTTAAATTTCTGGTGAATGCCACAAATATTAGAAAATATTTAAAAAAAAATAAAATTAAATTAATTACCTTTCTCATACAAAATTATTCATTCCGATCTATTTCCTTATCATAAGATCTAATTAGTTATGGTTAAAAACTGCCATTTGTCATAAAATTATATATTTTCTCTCAAATTTTAAAATATTGTTATTTATGAGTAAATTCACCAGAAACTTTTTATTCTTTTATTTTGTGAAGGTAAAGCATTTAAACGTAGGCCTAATGATGACGTCAAAGCTTAACTGACGTAGGAGTTAGGCTTTCTTTATCCAGGAGGTACTGCATCTCTTCCACAGGTCACTCTTTATGCAGGGTTCCCAGATCAAAATTTGTGAAAATAGCCAGATGGCTTCTGAAAATTAGCCAAACTGGCGATTGCAGCGCCATCTTTTGGATTTTCAATTAAACTTTGCACAATTTGAAATTGGGGACATGTTTCCTTACACAGGGGCGAGGGGGGCAACATTCTCTCAAAATCTTTTAAAACATTTGTTTAAAAAATCAAAGAGAAACTTCTAATTTCTGCTCTTGAATTCCGTACATGTTCAGCCGTCAAAGAAAAAAAAAAGGTTGCTACCGGTCAGGGAGAACAGGGAAAACCTGGAAAAGTCAGGTATTTTCATTTTGGCAAAAAAAGTCGGGGAAAATCGTAAAATTTAGCCCGAAACCTGGAAAATTATCAGAAATCTGTGTTTGTAAAAAATATCAACGTTTAACCTTACTTTAGGGAAGCTGGAAATATTTGAGAAGGTTTACGTCCTAAACGTAAAAAAATAGTACGGATTTTTATTCCAAAAAAAGTCTGGAAAACCTAGAAAAGTCTGAGAATTTTTTTTCAGAAATTGAGTTGGAACCCTGAAATAGGTGCCTGATAATTTAATAAACAATCCCTCATACTTTACATTAAATACGAATGGACTGAGGAATTTGTTTATATTAGAAACATAGACAGGATATTATTTTGAAGGTGGGGATCTGCAGCCCAAGGGGGATCCGGGGGAGTCAGCTCCCGCCCCACCCGAAACTAGAGAGAACAGGGGTCGATGCAGACAAAAGTTGGGTCCGTTTTGCAACCCCAGCATATCGATGCAGTCGATTAAAACGCCCCTTCACAAAAATATAAAGGATTGAAGCAACCCTTTCACAAAAACATAATGAATTAAAACGCCGCTTCATTGGCATTTTACCCAACATTTTAATGTGTTTAATCAATTATTTTAACAAACAAAAAAAACCTGACTTTCATTAAAAATTGGTATGAAAATTCACAAAAATAAATGTTGAAATTCACAAAATTAAGTATTGAAATTCACAAAAATTAGCAATTTTCACAAAAATGGACCCTAGAAAAAATTCCTGGATTGACCCTTGGAGACAGACACGGATAAAGGCATTTTTTCACTTATTTTATTCTAATTGATATATAGGTGAGAAAATTTTGGACCCCTCCTCCGAAAAGAAATCTTGGCTACACCACTGGCCCCTCCTCCAAAATTTGACCCCTCTCTTTTTCTATGAACTAAATTAACTTATTGTTCTTGAATACTCTTAATTAGCTTAAAATTTTACACTCATACTCCCACGAAATAAAATCCTGGCTAGGCTACTGGCTAAGTAATGCAATGCCGCTCAAACAATTGAGTATATAAACGCTTTGCGTTAGACTACTCCCCATTTAAAAACAAAGAATTCGAACGCGTATGGTTCTCAGTCTACTTACGTTCATCACTTCCTTGCATCCCGCTACAGTATTATCACCAAATCTATCCCCATCCTTTCCTAAGCTCTGACCCCACGTCCCTCTTTGTCTCAGTAATAGAATTGGTTGAGGTAACTGAATTTTCCTTCCTGCTAAGACTAAAAAAGTTAGACAATTTCTCCAAAATACTTACCCAGTCTAATGTGCTTAAAAAAAAAGACCAAATTAGTTAATATTGGCCAGTGTCTAGCAACCACAATAAAAATAGCCAAAAATTAGCCAAAATCAGGTTGGCTATTTTCTTTATAAATTTTCTAGCCAAGTGTGATCAAAAATAGCTAAATTGGCTAATATTAGCCAAATCTGGCAACCGTACCCTTATGTGTGACAGCTTGGGTTTTCCCAATACATTTCTATGGGAAAACCCCCACATTAACATTAACAAAAAATTATTCAAGTTTTTAGATGATTGCAATGAATTGAATTCGTTAACTATATATTTAAAAAAAAAAACTGTGGAGGAACAAGATTCCATTCATGTACTCAGCAAATATTACAATCGAGTATTTGTTTAAGATGGGAAAATTACGTTTGAAGGAGTTTTTTTCTTTTAATTAATTTCAAAGCAACTTTTTAAAATGAAGATTTTTTTCTTAAAAAAAAAGTCCAATTACTTTACCCTAACGGAAAATTATTCCCGAAAAACAGTAGGGATCACCGAATATAGACGACCTCACCAAGCTGCGTTTAGTTTCGGGGGCTTTTATCTTTGGAGTTAGACTCCGCGAGTTATTTTCGAAAATGGTCAAATTTGGCGACTTTTCACATACTACTGTCACCGCTGGTATTGGCAACCCTTTAGGCAATATTCAAGAACTTTTTTTCCCCGATTCTTTAGAATTCTTATATCATCAGAAGTTCGTCAATTTTTTATGGGGACCGCTCTTAAGTAAGCCCCCACCCAGAAAATAAATAGATAAATAAAAATTGATTCACCTGGTGTAAAATTATCGCGATGAACACACATAGAAAAAAGATTCGGACAAATTGATAACCTCCTTTCGAAGTCAGTTAGAAGCACGTTAGCTATTTAATGCATAAACGATCCAATTTCTCTAATTGGAAGATACTTTCACATCTATTTCCCCCACCTTTTCTTTGTTTCATTAGCTCCGAGTGTGTGCGTACGCATAAATTCAAGAAAATATTTAACACTACAAGTCAAAGCCAGTTGTGGAGCACAGCGGGCGCTTGAAAAAACATTTGACGAAAATATGTCTACACTCGATATATTTAATCTTCGCCCACGTAAGATAAATAATTTCATGGTTTTATACACGAAGGTAAATTTATAGGAGGGGGCACTTCTCTTAGAAAGTTGGATAACGACGTTGTTGCAAACAGATGGCGTTACGCACACTGGGTAACTGCGCATCTCCTGCTTCTGCGCATCCAGGTTGTTTCCATTTTCATCGAGTCGAAGTAAATGGAGATCGTTGAATTAGTAGAACTTCAAAAAATTAAATACATAGACTTATGAACGTGATATATAATAATTTCTGGCTTCTGGTGTGTTTTAATTGCATAATTGTCTTAGAATAGATTTCCAATGTTTACATAATTAAAACTTATTTGGGGTACCAAAAATCAAGCATACTGCTATGGAGAGTGTCCACTCCTATAATATATCTCCGTGGCTTTACTATATACCCAATCGCGTTTCATACTCTTCTCGAAACTCGCGGAAACTTTTCGCATTCGAAAGATTTTGTTTTGTGTATACAGCCATTCTTATATCCATGCAGACGATTTAATTTTGAAAAAAATCAAACTATGTAATCTGGAAAACTATTTTAAACGGATTGGAATCACATTTCCCTTTCAAAGCCTCATATCCGTGATGAATAGGACGTCCTGTTGATTGCAACAGCTTATTTTGTCAAGTAAATGATTCAATTTTTTTCACTCTCGGAAATAAAATGGAGCTGAAAAGAGCAAAATATCGCTTAAAAATGAGGGAACGGATGGGTTTTCAGATTCTAAGAGCAGTACAGATTATTTTTCTATATTTTTATAGATAATTATGAAAATTTTAAAGCGGGTCGTATAAACGGTGTAGATGTTATTACGCTTTTTCTGTTTTGAAAAAAACGGTCATCTTTTTTAACTTTTTAATCGTCTTGAAGTAATGGCGGTAAAATATTTATATTGAAGTGGTTTCCCGGAACTGTTACAGATTCAGTGAGTCAGGGATCAGTGTAGCTATATAGTAGAATTGGAAAGAGTTGGGAAGAAGCAGTATCTCCACAAAGGAAAGTCGGTAAGGAAGGGAATCAATCAAATTACTGAGAGAAAGAAAATCCAAACAGAAAATAAACAGTGTAAATTATTATTTACTTTAAATTCGAAATTCGAACAAAGTCATCAGGAGGGACTTAAGGATGCAAACTATGCGTTGACACCTTCTAAGAGCTTCCCAAACTTTTATTGAAAACTTCGGGTTCTTCCAAACCAGATCATTGTGGAATTCCACCATTACGACTTCCTAGATCCCAACATCCGAGAAAGACCCTATTCGATCCTTGATGCCTTCGCCCTCTATACTTAATTAGGTTCTAGTCCTTATTAGGCGATTACTCGACCCAGAGGCGTAGCCAAGGGGGGGGGTTAGGGGGTCATAACCCCCCCCATGAGAAATTTTTGCCATACAAAATGTAAATTCGTCACTACATTATCACACACACGCATACATATATATGAGTTGTAGTAGTCGTAACCCCCCCATGAAAAATTTCTGGCTACGCCCCTGCACGACTCGCAAACTGATGTGAACTGATCCCACCCCTCTCATGTTTGGGGACTCTATATTTCTTTAAGACTTGACGCAGGTTTTAAATACATACTGGAGATAAGCACAGGTGCTCCCTTAAACCACAAATTTCAGTCAGTCAGTCAGTAGCCCGTGTCTTGTGAATTTATGCAAATGCATGCTGCACTGCCTTATGTGTTAGACATTTAAAGCCGGACGTGGTATTTAAAACAAGCTGTCCCCTCCCGACTCGAGTTGATGGCCGAATTAAAGGTCCAGGGTTCTGGTTTACCGGGCGGCTGATTATATAAAAGTGTGGAGTTTTGGGCACCTTTCTCCCTATGCGACGTAAATACGCTTCAGAGGCACTCAGAAAGACATCTGCGCGAGGCAACCCCTCCTCCCTCCCAATAGGCAAATACGGAATACCAAGTAGCATCTAGACCCTGATCCTAACTTCAGCATCAGTCATTGCGCTTGCGCATGAAGTGGAGGATGGATTTCCAGTGATCAAAGCACAAAGGGTGAAACTGTGAAAATGATTCCAGGTTTTGGCGCCATCTGCTGAGGGAAATACGAAGTTATTCATTCTTTTTCGTTAAAAACCAACAAGAAAAAGTACAGAATGCAATTGCTTTTTTAAATAAAAAATGTATTGAAAATAAAACACATTTACTGAGAAATTATTTTAAGGTCTAATTTCGTCCTGATAGTTGAAATTCCGTAAATGTAAGAAATTCCACTGTATTTTAAAATAACAAATGCGAATATATATAAAAGAAAAACGGAAAACAGTAAAATGAAGGTACTCATGCGCGAATCCTAATAGACATTGGAGGAAACGTGCGATTCTACAAGCTAGTGGAAAAGGAATTCTGTTTTAGCGTTGCGACATTTGAAGAGTTAGTGCTCTTAGCGGCAGCAGAAAAATAAGTGGAAATGGGCCTTTAAAGAACTGTTAATTTACAGTTGTAATTTCAGATTTATTTTCATTTCTGTCTGTATGTTCTTATTCAAATTAGGTGTGGCAAAGGGAGCAATTGCTAAGGGGTTGCTTTTTTTTAGGGGAGGGGGATATTGATATTGATAAACTGCCAAGTCAAATATCGGTTTTTACCAACTTACTTAATATTTTAATCAACTATATTCTAATTTTTTATTTACCAACTGGATTTGCGTAATTTTGCCAATTGCACCAGAAAAAGAAAGTAAATTATCGTTTTCGTTCAAATTTTTCACCAATTTTGCCAAGTTTAATAGAATTTTGCCAGTATTAGGGGATGGGGAGACTCGCCTCCCTACTCCCTAATTAGCAAGGGCCCTGCATGGGAGGTTATATCAGAATTATCATCCTCCCCCTTTCCCCTATTCGAGTATTTAACCGAATTTAGTTGCAATCTCGTGCTCTCTCCATAAATGGGCTTCTCCAAAATTAGAGGAATTAACACATTGTAAGCCGGTCACCTATAAATACGTTTTCTTCGAATAAATAATACAATTCTGGGCGGGAAAAGCTCCGCCCTCAAAATAAAACTAAACGCCCACAGTTAAATAATTTGCTCCAAAATATTAGCAATAAACACCCAAAATTGAATAAAATGTGATAAATCTAAAAAAATATTTACATAAAAAATTCGAAATGTAGAAAAATGACAATTAAAACTGGAGTTTCCAAGAATAGAAAGTTTACGTATAAATTTATTGCAGAGGTGACTCCATTGAAAGTAGGCGGAGACGTAACTTCAATTCTGGCTACTTCTTGTTTAAAATTTCCGGCTTACACTGTGTTAATGTAAGACTTCTTTACTGTTATCTTCGCTCATAGCCGTGCCATGGCACTGTTTGAAAAGAATTGTATTATCGACGCAGGGGTCCAAAAAAGTTGTAAAACCTTAGGAGCTGGCAATTTTTTTTTTGGAGCCACGTACATACATATGGAGCCACGTACATACCACGTGTATATTTATTTATAGTATTATTGAAAAAAGCTAGTCCCCAAGGGATAATTTTTCTTAGAACTAATTTTTTTCGAACTTTGGTCATAGGCACGACATCATCATCATCAATTACAGAGCTCCGGGAGGGAAAAAGTTCGCCCTCATACTAAAAATAAACGCCCACACTGTAATACTTTTTTCCACAGTATTAGCAATAATCTTTCGAAATATTGTAAGAGAAATTTTTATTCACGTAAAGTAAAGGAAATGTTGAAAAAATATAATTTAAGTTATGGAATCCAAGAACAGAAAGTGTACATATGTGTTTTTTCGTAGCGGTGAAACTGCATTAAAGGTAGGCAGAGATGTAACCTTAATTCAAGCTACTTTATTTTTGAAAATTTCCGGCTTACTCTGTGTTCATGTAGATAGTAATGGACATTTAAGAAGAAAACGCATTAGAATCGGAACAAAATTATTCCGATTTCAATAAGTAATATCGTCCACAGTGATTTGATAGCTAGTAAAAATTTCTGAATTTTTTCAATAAAATCGCAGTATCATACATTAATATGGTCCTAATATTTATGAGCACTCACCAATTTAAATAAATCTAAAGTGAAAGCTGTATCTACAAATTTGTTTTCATTCCTGACTGCGATTTCAAACAGAGGGGGCGTTAGAAAGTGCGAAGATATTTGCAATTTTACATATCACTAATCAAATAATTGAGTTTGTTCTTTGAAAAAAGCGTGTGATTTTCTACCAGCTATTTAAATATATTAATAAAATTATGTGCTGCATATGGTCTATCGTTTTTTATTCTTCACTGCTAGTTATAAATATCAGGGGCGTAGCCAGAGGCGGATATACCGAAATTTCATCCTCCCACAAGCCGAAGATTTATGTGGGTTTGTACCTTCAGAAAGTTTAAAAATTCCATTTTTCAGAAATATATTTAAAAATCAATTATTATTATTACACATATAATATATCGCTACTTACGTATTATCCCGACGGTCCGCCAAGACGGGCGATTTTTTGCCGGCGGTTTAAATGTCGAGCACATGAAATTATTAATGGTCTTGAATACGATTGGCGACAGTTTGGAACTCATTTGACGAAAAAACAGTTTGGCGGTAATGACCGCCGGGATAATACGTAAGTACCAATATATCAAATGTATTAAAAATGAATTATTTTTTGGGAAGGAGGCAATTGCCTCTCCCCCACCACTCTTCGACCTAGTGAGTTATGCCTAAGATATAACTAGATGATCATGCTGTATTTTGGATATGACATATTTTTAGTGAAGCTAATTAATAACTCCGCATTCTCCCTATCAACCCCTTCCTGTCATACAGGGTATACAGAAAAGTTTGCCACCATCTTTGAAAAGCTGCAATTAAAATAACTACAGACATATTATAAATGTTTCGACAAACATCAATAACCGAAAAAGACTCAAGGCTGTCCTTGCTGCCTTCGCCCTCGACACTTAATTAGGTTATAGTCCTTATTAGGCGATTACTCGACTCGCAAACTGATCTGAACTGATCCCATCCTCTTCATGGTTGGGCTCTACATTTCTTTAACCCTTGACGAAGATTTTAAATACATACTGGAGATAAGCGCAGGTGCTCCCTTAAACCCCAAATTTCAGTCAGTCGACAAACATTATCAGCAGATGACGTAGCCGAGTCTATAAAAACTGCAAATCATTCGAAACAAATCAGTACGTTCCATCTGCAGAGTTCCTTGGTACAGTATACTTCGTTATATGGCCACCCGCTTATAAGGTAACCCCGCATATATGGCCACTTTTGAAAAGCCCCGGCTGACTTTAGGAATTCTATATACTTTAATATCGCTTATATCTTCATGCCATCATAGCTATACCCGCTTATATTCTCACTTTGATCACGGTGGGATATATTTCTGAATATTGACAACGGTGTCTATCAGTAAGAGATAAGCGATCCAGCCTTTCTTCTCACACACACCCGTCTACTACTGAATAAGTCACTCATTTCTTTGAAAAGAGGATTGCACCTTGCTCTATCCACTGTTTAGAAAAGGAAAAAAATGTCAGGTGCGGATCATGTGTCACACCCATCCATGGAATAAGTTCAAAGTTTGTTTCACGTTTTTTCTCACAGCATTTTCGTTGAACACTGTTAGGTGATTTTTTTTATGCAATCTGAGGCACCAGAGGAACATTTAAAAACTGTTAGAGATCTTGAAAAAGTAGTGGTAAGACTGGTGAGAACATTTAAACCGAAGGAAAGGCAATCCTACATAAATGAATATTTTAAATGGTGAATTGTGTTTCTAACTTCTGCATATTATGCATCAATAATTATTTTCAAGCCCAATGGTGTAACCGTGAGCACATTGCGGTACCGTCCCACAGGTCCGGAGTTCGAATCCCGGGCTGACTAAGGCCGACTCAGCCTTTCATCCTTTCAGTGGGTCCATAAAATGAGGACCAAGCTTGCTTGGGAGTTAATCGCTGGGAGCTTCGATTCAAGCTGACTATTTGGCCGAGGCACATGCTTCCGCACCTCAGAGCCCATGGTCACGAAGGCATGGTTGTTATGGCTAAAGTAAACTAATGAGCGATAAACGCACCAGTTAAGGAATTTGAGCACACTTGATTATTAAAACTGCATTAATTGGTAACCTAACAAGACGGCCATCGAAGCCCCCCTACTACGCTCTCGACTTCTCAGAATACTGTTTCAGGCAACAAGTCTGATCAAAACAGAGCATCCGCAAGCGATCAAAGAAAACTGAGGCTGCTCAAGCTACCAGGCCTGTCGGGCTGAACCCGACTAAAACCACACCCAAGCCTACTTCCAGTAAATAGATCAAGGCTCAAGCCCCCCATCCCCTAAGCAGGAGGAATTGCCTAACAAATCTGTCACTCCGATACTTGAGCTCTTCAACGCTATGAAGAATGTATCGCAAATTATTGACCTGCGCCAGATGACTCGATACTTAATGGAAGTCGCCGAGAGCACGCGCAACTTATTGGAGCCCGTGGACAAGGCTTACGCCTTAAAGGACACGTTCGCACGTCACTTCGCCTCCAGCCATGAAGACGAAGAATAAGCTCAGAATACTCTCATGGAACGCGAACAGCCTCCATAAGAAGCTCCCTGAACGCAATTGTCTCTCTTATGGAGACTATGACGTGGTGCAAAACTTAACCCAGCCAAGCGATATCGGCAATATTTAACAAGAAACCCCCAATTCTGACGCTATCCTATGTAAATATTAAATATTCTTATGTTGCATTCTAGCCAACCGATTTACATCCAACAAACTGAAAAAACTCAATTTTAGTAACACTATTAGCTTTTATTAGTGTTAGTGTTATGCTTCATGAAAATTAATACACCTGCTGCTTGTTTTTAAACTGAGTATTTTTTTCCCATTTTTAATTTATTTTTTAATTTTTAAAAAGTCATTAAGTTTTTATTTTGAGTATTTATTTATTTTTTAATTCACATAATAAATCAACAAAAAGTTATGTTAACAATCCATGATCTAAAATTCTATAATATGCATGTTTACTGATTCTGGTGTATGCAGTTTTGAGAGAGTCTACTGTGTTTAGCATTTATCTTCAACTAAAAATACTTGGAAAGTCATTAAAAACTGTCTACTTTATAATTTTATTTCTATGAACTTCTGCATCTAAGGAAATAAACTTTCCCGCAAAAATCATCTGCTACGGAGTAATATATATATAATGAATTTAATCTTCACAAATATTATGAAAACTTATTTCACAAAACAAAAATTTGTCATTAACATTTTTAAAATTTTGTTTAGAGGATTTCAGTCTACTTAGATTGTTAAAAAGGCTACTATTTTACAACTAGGTATTGAAAGTTGTTGCTAAATATTAAATGAAAATTACCTTTATAAAAAAGTGGTTGTGTGTATTACAGAACAGTTTGGCAGTTATGCCTAAGCAGAATGCTATTTGCTTTCTAAATGTAAAGCTATTTAATGTTATCTAACATAGTGAATATTTGAATAAATCAAGTGTAATATGCGTGTAAGCTGCGCTTCGCACCATCGCGCTAGGGGCAAAGGATAATTCACCAAATCCAGTAATGCCTTCAAAACTTCCCAAGCATGAAAAAAAAAAATTCGATGGAAGAAAAAAATCTGTATAAGTCACGCCGACAGCATACCTTGTAAAACTTATTTGTGCATATACTTAACTTCTCAGATAATCCAACCACGCTGTAAAAGGTAGTATAGCTAATGTTATTCAGCAGAAATTGCTACTTTTTTATTATGCAATACTTTGTATTAGCTGCAATGTCAATAATGAAAAGTTGCTAAATCTCCAGACAAATCATGCAACTTGAGAACACTGATAAGCTGGCAAGACTGAAAAAAAAAGCACAATTTTCATTTCTGCAATTAGAGCAGTGGCGACTCCTCCATTTGAGCACATAAACATGTGAACCCCCAAAGAAAAAACTAAAAAATTAACTAATTAACAAATTAAATATTAAAAATATACTAAGTACACTTCTAGATTTTGTGAATTTAAAACATGAGTTTTACTCTCCACTATTATTAAATACACTTATACCTAACGCACTGTTTTGCAGGTTTAGAACAGCACAGTATTTCCTCCGCTCGCACGTGCGAGCGGAAACTGTACTATGGTACTATTGTATAATGCCATAGTACATTATAACTTAAAATTGCTGTATTAATAATGTTATGTTTTTTTTCCAAATCACTATCATAATGTTTTTTATAGGATAGTTCTAATAATTTGCCAATAAATAAATTAATAAATAAAAAAATTATTAAAAATATATAAAGAAAGAAATGTGAACAATAAGTGAAACAACATTTTTTTTTCTTTTTTAGTAAAATCTTGGAGGAAGACGGAAGACTTTAATATTTGAATGAATTTAAAAGTTATGACAAAACGCATGACTTCTGTTTGTTCTTCTCTTTGAATAAAATTTTTGTGTGTTTTCTCAAACTTTTCTTGGAGGAATTTTTTAAAAGAAATATTGAAAAAACAAAAAGAATTTTTCCTGAAAGTTCCAAACAAGAGCTAGAAAAATGCTCTTCCATATCAAAATCGTAATATCCGTCGCATCTCACTCTTGACTTTCATAAAGTTTCATGCAGTTTAAACCCTATTCTTTATGAGTCTTGTTTTATTTTATTATTATTATTTTATTTTTGTTACTCACACAAACCAGAAAAATTTCGAAAAATCTTCAATAGCGAATATTAAAATATAACTGTTTTAAAATGAAACTCCGGACGTGTAATGCGTTTTTGGAAGACGACGGCCGCTTTTTGGAACGAATTAGAGTTTAATAAAATGGGAGATAAGAAAAAGGAAATGTTCCCATGCAAATATTCTTCTTCGCATTTATCAGTATTTGGATGTATCCATGGCAACTGTAAACAAGAAAAAGAATTTCTGGACAGGGGAAAACTGAAACAAAAATAACGTGCTATATCTTCAGTTTATATAAAATCCTGTAAGTATATAATCTTACTGACTGCTCAAATTATACCGCGCATCTGTTAAACAAGCGTCACAGAGATTTTTAAAAAAATATTTTTACTGCAAGTGCAATTAGCTAAATCACGCTTATAAAGTCAAGCTTTTTGTATTTTTTTCTTCGCATTTTTAATGGAATGGCGCTACAACATGTTGAAACAATTGAGCAAAGTTTACCATAAAGAGCCAATTTTTAGAGAAATTTTGCACTTCTTTCAACTGGAAAATATTCTGATTAAGGTAATATGATTTTTTTTTGCCATCTTCTTTTGGATTAATATCAGGATCACTCTAAGTCACTGGCGGCTCGTGGGTTATTTAAATGGAGGTTCACAAAATAATTTTCGAAAATTAAGTATGAAGATACGACGCAACTTACACGTTGAAATATATTTGCGTTTACAGTAGTTAAAAGAAAACAATGCATGCAACAGAAAGAACTCAAGTCATCTTTGGTCTTACGCTTCTGCACCATGATAAGTTTCAGCAAATGTGTTGTCTTGACTAATTTATTTCAATTATTTTTCTAAGGATAATATTCAAAAATGCCATTGCTTTAGCTCCGGAATACTTATTTTACTCCCATCTTAATTATTTACTCTAGTTTATAAGAAATATTTTAGTGAAAAATGATAAAAATAAAGAAAATAATAAGAAAATGCGAGAGAATCCGGAATAGGTAACCACAAAAAAATTCTCCGTGTGCACACTCAAAATGTACGAACTGCCGACTACACAGTTCTATTTAAAAAAAAAAAAATTGAACGTGCCGTAGGGGAAGCCGCAAACATAATAAGTAATGTTCCGATAAAAAAGGAACAGTTCTCTATTCTCTTAAATGTGCGCCGCAATCATAACTAATTGTTTTGATGTTGTAGAATTCATCTATGCTTCCGTGTTGTCAAAATCACATAGAACGATGTGCGCCAGAATCATAAGTAATTGTTTTGATGTTGTAGATTTTCATCTATGCTGCTGTGTTGTCAAAATCACATAGAACGATTGTGGAAAATCGTCTAAATAAAACACGCTAACCTTTCATTCGAGAAAGAAATTGTTATCTAGGTACTTATGCAGTTGCAAAGGACTTTTACTCTTAAATAATTTATAAACGCCACTTTTCTAGACTTTTTAAAAATATATTAGAAATTTTTTCAGCTGAGGCTGACGAAATTGGAAGTAATTCGTTTGTTTAAAAAAGTGCGGATGGTGTTCATCTGTAGCTTAAATTTTCGCAGTTCAGTGCACGAAATAGAAGTAAAATATGATTCTGCACAGCTTCACAAAGTGGGGCCATGCGTAAGTGAAAAGACGTCACAAAAAATCCCCCTCCCCCCGTAGCTACGCCGGATCCGGGTTCGATCCTAGGCATGGGCACTGGTGCCTTTCTGTTTAGAGAAAGAATGTTGGTCCACCTATTAAGCGCCATAATAAAGTGACCAACTAATGTTGCGAACCGGTGGTAATCAAACATTACTTTTTTCTAGGGATCGACCGATACCGATACTTTACCTATAAATTCATTTTCAGAAATAGCCGATACCGATACTTAACCGATACCGATACTTTACATAATTAATGGCATTTAAACCTACATCTGTATTCTGGACAGTTTTTGCTACGCGAGTGTAGTTCTCGTTAAAATGAATAACAGCATGATGAAATTTTATCCCAGTAGAAAGCATTAAAAAAAAGCAGTAGATACATCGAAGTGTAAATTTACAGTAGTTCTAGTCTTTCTTTTCTATTCAATCATACCGACGAATGGTCGAATTTATAAAAAGCTGAGCGCTGGGAAGCGTCTTGGTGTGCAGGTTCGGATTTCTTTCTATTCGCGTGGCTGTTGATCTAGTGGTCTATAGTTTGGGACGATTTTCTCCAGATGTTACGTGAATATGCGTTAGACTCCCTTAAAAAGTCCTCCGCCCAAGTCTACCCTATAGGTAGATGCCCCTCATTTAGGCTTGACAGAAAGGGGGAGGAGTTAATGGGATATATTAATAAGAGAATCCATTTCCAGTGCCAACTGGTGCAAATATTTAAATCAATTTTTCTCAAACTCTATTTTGTCGCCAAATTGTTGCTATGCACCAGATAAAAGGTTTCCATATTAGACCCAAAACAGCTTCCTGCTTGCTCTTACTACATGTGTCTTTGTTGTTGGTTCATGCCTCGATTTTGTGCTTACAAAAAGTAAACACATGAAATTTATTCAACTTCAAAGCTTGCAAGTTTTATTTAGATTTTCTTTAATTATAATTCTTTCACATATGAAAATAATTTTTAGATTACTTAAACTGCATTAAATTATGATAATGTATAAACTGTACAGTATTATGTAAGTACATATGTATTTAGATATTGTTCATTAAATACATATGTAAATTCTTCCCTTAAAATGCATAATAAGTTCACATTAATTAATGGTTTTATTTATCTGCTCCAATTATTTAACCACTAAGTGAATTATTAAATGTTTTAGCAAGATTTCTTTTTAATATGAACTCATATGATCATTTCTAAGTTCTTTTAGAAAATTCGAATATTTTGATTCTCCGGCCAGGGTTAAGTCGCAAATAATCCGGATGATCCATGTATTTGATCTTTTACGTACTAAGAACAGGTACACACCGATTATTCCTGTGTTTTCCTTATATATAACAAATACTATTCATAAGAAATATGTTTTTTACCCCAAATTTGAAATAAACTAAATAATAATTAGTATTACTAATTATACTAATACAGCTTCAAATTTTTAAATTAACAATATAAATAATTATTAGATATTGGTAATTATTACACTTCTCAAAACAGAGTGATACACAAATCCTACGTTCTTTCAATAATCTGATAGATAATAAAATCATTAAATGTTTGATAATTCGTACTTTTGATAGTGTGTAATGTTTTAAAAATGAATCATTTAACTTCTGGACCTACATAATTAAAGTTCATGGGAGTCGCCAGTTTTCAAGTCACTGCAAAAAGTTAACTTCTTTGCGACACAAAAAAATGAATAAATTGTTTTTACATATAAGTTTCGTTTATAATTTTAGAATCATTAATTTTGTCATTGAAACAGCTACAATATGAAGAAAAATATTTTTGCTCGTTTTCAAGCTACGCCTCGGAGGGTCTTAATGAAGGATGCTTAAAGATGACGAGATTAAATGAAAGTTAAAGAAAAATCCAAAAGTGATAAACTAAATTCAATTTTCAAGTCTTAAAAAAGTTGCTACTAAAAGTATCCATATTTAATGAAATTGATCTTCAGTGGTTTTGTTTGTCTGTGATTGATATGAAAAAATTTTATCTGTTTTAATTCAAAGCTCTGAGCAGGGACGGCGTGGCACGGTAAGCAAGATCTGGGTGCCATCGCCGAAAGGGATGCCATTTCGAACTAAAACTGAGAAAATCTTGATCTAGAGCAGTGGTTCCCAAACTTTTTTGTCCTTCTCTTCAAAAAATCTTCAACTAGATTATTACGTTGAAGTAGTCATTGCCCCCCCTTGAGTAGTCTTTGCCCTCCCCTCGAGTAGTCTTTGCCCTCCCCTCGAGTAGTCTTTGCCCTCCCCTCGAGTAGTCTTTGCCCCCCCCTGGGAAATATTCTGCCAGCGCCCATGTACTCAAGCCGAATCATATGTCCTTGCGCCAATTTTTTAAAATAAAAATGTAAAGCATGTCTCTTAAACGTGAAATCTATATCAAGAGCTAGACATTTTCCAACGATATCAAAAGCCTACATATACAGTCGAATCTCCCTATAACGAAGTCTCCCGCTATAACGAAATTTTTCATGGAAACGTAACTTTAAGGTTTAAATAACACTATAAACATTCTCCATATAACGAAGAGCTTACTTCCCATAGCGAATATTTCAGATTTACCTTTGATTTTTTTTTTTTTTTGTTAGTTTTTAAGAAAATTTTAATTTTTGAACAGACCACTTAGTAGGAAGAATAACAGATGATAAAAATGGAGGCCAGGAAAGTGAAACTGACTCCGATAATGAAGACACTTCACCAGCGCCCGATTATCACCAACAGAGGCACCGGGCATTGATAGATTTGGGGGGCCCCCAATGAATGAAATTTGTCATATTTTTCATAAAATTTTGATATAAAAAAGAATATTTCAGAAAAAAACATTTAAAATTTGGGGCCCTTTCAAGTCGGGGTCCCTAGGCAAAGTCCCAATTTGCTCATATAATAATAAGGCCCTGCGCTTCACGACCAAAACCACATCAAACTTTCATGCTTCAACCTTTCAAAACCATTAAAAAGAGGTTTCAAAATGGAAGAAAATGTGCCTCACTCTACTTTCAGCGGACTTTTAAAATGTGAATATTTTTATGAAAATTTAAAATCACAGAATGCAAAAAAATGTAAAATAACGGAATTTTGAAGTAAAATAAACGTAAGTGCATTACATATTTTATTCTCTAAATTCGTGGATTGTCTTTACTTTTGAAATTTCATTTATACAATGAAAATTAAGAAACCGTAAGTTTAACAAATTTATAATAAATACCAATTTATTTTTAATTAACAGTCATAATTTAATAGTTTTAAACATCGAATTAACTAAAGAGTTTGTAATATTTGCTGAAATAGCTGCAAAAATCTCTAATCTCTGTACAACGAAATTTTCTCTATAGCGAATTTTTTAACTGGAACCGAGCGAGTTCGTTATACGGAGATTTAATTGTGTGTGTATATATATATATAGATATGAATGAACTCTTTTTCGAGTCCACACAGTGAGAAAATAAACGTTTATAAAATTGGAGTAAAATTATAGCCTACCTCTCGACACTTGTTTTTTGCAATCCTTGCAGATAACGTAATTTGGTGTTGGGCACCAATTCAAAGTAATTTAGAAGAATAGAAGATTGTCCTGTTGAACTGTCATCTAACGATTCTTCGTCCATAATTTCGACCACACTTGGTGATACAACATTCATTTAGCGATAGTTAGAATAAAAAAAAAAACAGTTCGAAAACTCTAGCGCAAACAAATGTGCCAATGAAACGACGCCTCTCATCTCATTACCAAAATAAAGATTCTAGAATGGTGTTGCGCCTGCGTGGTTTCTTCTGAAAAGCGAAGTATCGGTTGAAAAGTACCGCTGAAAATGGATGAAAGCAAAAGAAACCGATACTTTCCCGATACTTTTAGAATCGAAAGAACCGATACCGATACCTAAAAAAATAGGAGGTATCGGCGCCGATACTATCGGTTGCCGATACTATCGGTGGATCCCTACTTTTTTCCGAAGTTTTGTGTATATATTTTTGTTTAAATATGTTGATCAGGTTCTTAGGTGTAAGTTTTAAGAAGATTAAACTGTAGACAAAGGAAATGTGCTTTTTAGTGATGTATGAATTATTAAGTATTTATTATTACAGATCTCTTCTTCTGATGAAATAAAGCATATCATTAATTTAATGGTAAATAAAGATTTCCCCCCCATCTTATGTGCGATTAATGAAAATGTTTATTCCGAACTCTTAAAATATAATCCTCCGTTAAATATTTTTGAAAGATTTATATGTTAATTCATTTGCCAAATTATTAGTAATGACACGAGCACTTCGCATCTACTCTATTTAGCATTTTAAAAGAAATCTGTTTTGCTTAACCGTAAATCAAGAAAATTTGTAATGGTTTATTACCGGCAATTGATTTAATTTTGTTTTTGTTATCTTTTGCGTGTGACACGTATATAGGATAATGGATGCTATTTGCAACAAAACAATTGTTGCAAATGTTGGTGTGATTATCCTCCACGAATTCTTATTAACTTATTTTAATTTAAAGAAGTCGAAACTATGCAGTGTAACATTGTTTAAAGGCTTCAGTAAATAATTTTTCTTGGAAAGTGCAATAAAATTGACAGTTCTACATATACAATACATTAAATAAAACGGAAGCGCGCAACCACACGTGATGCAGATGTAAAGAAAACACATTTGCTATAAGAAACGAAAGCATGGTGCTGTATAATAGTTTACCTGTGAGTTACATTGTTTCGCATCCATACATGCATTAGAAGAACGCGGGGAAAATTTAAGATGTTTTTAAGCATGGATTTCTTCCAAAGAAAGGCTCTGGAATTGCATTTTTATATTGTTTTAACAAAAATCTTATAAAATATAAAATATTTTGTCGGTTGTATTTTATAATAGTTTTTTTTTTACGTCGAATTAAAAATATTTGTCTTGCTACATCGCAATTTTCATATTTATTAACATATTGTTCGTCGGTCATGTATCAGTATAAGTAATACTGATAATGACGCTTCCCAGTATACTAGTACGCCTTCCCAGAATTAATTACAGAGTGCCAGGTAGTAAAAGTTCCGCCTTCATAATGAAAAGTAACGCCCATAGTGAATTAAGTGTTTGTTGCACAATATCAGCAGCAAACATTCGCAATTAAATAAAGGGAGAGAAATTTATTTACATAAAAAAGTAGGAAATGTAGAAAATTGAAATTCTAGTAAATTTTTTGAAGGTTTATACAGGTGGAGCTACATTTAAGATAGACAGAGATATAACCACACTCTAGTTATGCTTTGCATAAAGTTGCCAGCACACATTGTGCTAACAAAGAAAAATTAACTGACATGTCAGAAGCATTTGGTAAGGCCCCTTTTTATTTTGACTACATCAATTAAAAAAATAGTTAGTATAAACTCGAATTATTATTGCAGGTCAGTATTAGTTTACCTAAAACTATTTGCAATTTCACGCTTTTTTGTTTATCAAACATAATTGAACATAATTTTGAAAAGCTTTAGTAGCGTTAAATCATTCAGTTCCTTACTAGGACACGACCTACAGAAATCAGATTTTTTTTACTGCTCAAAAGCAAAAAAGAATATTGTCAACCACAAAATCCTTGTTTTCGTCAAAGCATAAACTATATTTTCCCAGAAAGAGCAAACATTCATGATACATTACTATTTGTCCATTGATATATGTGCTAAGCTGCATTGCTGTCTTGATCCAATTTTCATAGCCGTCTGTGCGTGGCTGAAGTCCCCAGGAAAATTGCAGAAAAATACACATAGCAACCAACATGTACAGATTATAACTAACCACTCTTTTTAAGTACTTTTCAGAAGAAGCTTTAAATGCAATTTAGTAGCATGAAAGTTACTTCACCTTTTATTTCAAGTTTTTCATATGGTTTACACAAATTCTAACACGTTACCTTCAGCCGCTTTTTTTTTTTTTTTTTTCCTTTTTCTCCCTGTTTGAGGAATTTAGACGCACCCGGATGGCCCGAAATCTCACAATATAGACTGTTCCCAAAACGGCAACCCTGTTTAGCAATGTTATGAATTAACTCAAATTATTGTCGATGTATTAGATGTAAGGATAATGTACAAATACATTCATTCCACTTTTGTTCCGTTAATCAAACATTGCTAATTTCACAAAACATTGTTTATAACTATGTTAAATGTCTTAATCAGATTCTTACTTGAGCACGATCTCAAACAAAGATTTAGCAACTGAGTGAGACTAAATACTTAAGCTCTAGCCCAAATGCGCATTTTAATGATGTGTCAAGGCTTAAGTATACATTACGCATAATCCCTTACATTGACAACGACGTACAAAGCTCAAACATTATTTATTTAATGGAAAATACTTCTTGCATTATACCCCATCTTGCTCAATTCACAACACTTCTTTCACGACTCTTAAAATATTTTCCTCGTTAATATTCCAAGTTTTGAAAGCATTTTATGGTCAATTTATTTTCCCAAATTATTAATAACTGTCTGCGTAAATCGGGTTTTGTTAACCATAATCGACGTGCGTAATTCGCATTGCATTATTTAGCATTTTAAGTGCTTTCTATTCTGGCAACACTCTGTTCAAGTAATAGGGTGGCTTTATTAGTGGCGATGGATTTTATTTAACATAGCCGTTGTTATCTAGAGAGTAGTATGTTAAGAAATTTCTTTTCGATAGGATACGTAATGCAATTATTTTCTAAAGCTCATGAAAACAACACGTACAGGAATGCTAATATAAAATTAAAGAATAACCTAGCGGTACTCATTTTTTAAAAATAGTATTTTTGATTAGTATTATTAGCCCATTAACGCCCAGCATCCTCTTTTGAGGACGATCGCTAAATTTATCAGTCTCAAAAATAAGTATTTTGTACATCCTCTCTCTCTTTTTTGTTTTTGTTCTTGTTGTTGTTGTGGGAGGGGGGGAGATTACAGAGTGCATGTCTGACTGAATTTGCTTTTATATATCATTTGCCGCCAAATTTAAATTCAGTACCTCCATCTGGGTAAAGGGCACGGAAATTTACTAAACATCACTGGCGTCTGCAAAATTTAGAATAATGAGATGAAAATGCTTGCCTTTCAAACGGTATTTGTACGTAATATGTACCTGTACTTGCACCTTCTGTGGATTTGCAGTGGATTGACAGGTATGGAATCTGGTTTTTTAAAACTTGACTGTCGAAAAAACGGTACGGTATTTGTACTCTAATACGTAATGGTAGGTATTTCTAGTTTTTATGTAGAACCAACAGAAAGTTCATAAAGATTAATTAAATAGTTCGTATATTTGAACGAACTACGGACAACTCACGTTCTAACTCAGGTGTAGCATAGTTACCTCAATGTACTATGCCTAATCGATAAAATTACTGTAGAAGGAAACGCACTTAAATTTCGTGATTTTTTTGGAGCTCTGGGGAATAAAGGACAATGCACATCTTAATAAGTTATTAATAAACATTAAAAGGAATACACATCAATAAAAAAAAATACACTGAAATTTTTATATGAGCGAACACCTCTATTAAGCAACCCCTCCTCCAACGACCAATTTCTTCAGGCACTAACTTTTACCATATCTAGTTAATCTTAAAAGTCCTCTAGAAGAGAACAGACAACCCTCTATGAGCGACCGGTCCCGGTCCCCTGTCCGAAAATTTTCTTGCATTTTTTTCGACAGTCAAGTTTTAAAAAAACCCACATTCCATACCGGTCAATCCACTGCAAATCTACAGAAGGTGCTAGTACAGGCACACATTACGTACAAATCGTAATTACATAGGTAAATGTAATTAAACACGTAAATTACATACGTGATTGAGTCACACGAAAATAAAATTCGGAGAGGAAGTTGGAGGTTACTTTTGGTTGTGGAAAACCCAAAAAGCAAATAGATTTTATCGTAGCAAATTAAGAATGCATCAAGAATATCAGGATAAATGCTCTTTTGGCAGATGTAAATGCAACAATCTGAAATTTCTAAATATTTTATTAGAATTTAAAAATAAAAAATATGTTTGTATAATTATTTAAGTATAACTACCAAACTTTTCTGCCATTTCATAATCACAACAAACAACATTTTTGGCATTTTTTTTTCTCTTGGCTACCAAATGTTCTTGCTTCCATGACCGACCACCTTTCTTGACGTCTACTCTTTGGCGTAACAAAATGCGCCCTTTCTCGAAAAGTTTAACTGTATGTACTATTTATAAAATGTGGTTGGCTGCATTCTGGAATTGTCAATAGCTATGTTCAAAGTCCAGCAGATTGAAAAGGGAACTGCAAACCGAGAGCGATGGTATGAGCAGCCGGTACCGGTTCCCTGTCCGAAATTTTTCTGCCATTTTTCCAGAAATAAAATAAACAAATATCATATTCCGAACGAATAGCGAACAGTCGCTATTTTGCAGATCGACAGCTGGTGCAAGTACACGCACTCACCACGTACAAAACTTGTATGTTAGAAAAGAGACATGCATGTCTGTGAAAAGCGTGATTTTACCGTAGGAGCTGTGCAGTGATGTGGTCGAGTCACTTGAAAAAGGAAATTTTGAAAGTACAGGTCGATTCAAAATTGGTGTGACTAATTTATGGTAAGTTTTAATCGATTTGCCATTGATTTTAAAAATATAACAATTAAGTTACCAATCGAGCTATTCTTATTAGTGGGAGTAAATTATGGTTCAGAATTAGATCCAAAAATCAGGATCAAATTGTATCATTATCTAAAATTAGATCAAATTCCAGAACGAAATTTTAAAGCTTTGTAGAACGGTATTTAAAAAACTATTATAAATAAAGCATTAAAAAATTAGAAAATACATTTTTCTGGTGGATTACTATCTAAACTTCAAAAAGAACTAAAATTTGGCCGGCAATCAGAAGCTCCAGAGAGAAAAAGTGGACGAAATGATGTTCTAGGTGAAAAGAGAAAATAAGGAGCTGAGAGTACTTATCGTTGTAGGAAAACCTCCGCCAACTTTTACACAGTTTGCGGGCACTGTTTACTTTGCTGTTTTCCCTCAATTTGTAGCATTCCGAAAACGATTTTCACAATTTTTAGTTCAAAAAGGAATTTTTTCAAAATTGCGGTAGATAATCTTCTGAAAAAAGCGTAAGAGTTCGCAGTTATTCTTTTTAAAAAGTTTTATGGGATTGTTAGGCCAGCTTTTTCTAGCGTGATTTTTTATTCAACATTAATTGTGTTCCGATTGTTGCGATTAAATTGACGAAAGAACTGGCTGTACAATGATATAGAGTAGTGTTTCAATTAAACTTTCCGTTTATGCAGGGTTCTGCACCTGAAACGGATGAAAAATAATGTATTCAAACTTGATGTGTAGTTCGTGAAATGCTTTCAAGAAATTTCGAAAAAGAATTATAATTAAAATGTGTCTACTAGATGGCCTTTTTCATTAGAACACAGCCAATTGTTACGAATTTTCGGGAAACCCGCTGTTCTGGGGTGTAAAATAGTTCAAAATTCGTATTATACACTTCAAATAGTTAAATTTTGCTTTTTGTTGCATCAAAATCGATCAACTAGAACAGGAGATACGTAAGTTTCGGTTTCCCCCGATTCATTTGTATGCAGTTGCTAGAAATCTCTAGAAATATTGGTCCTAGGCCTTCAGTAACTTCACTTTTGGGGACTTCACTTTTGGTGCCAAATTTGGCGATATTTCGTCAAAAGTCGCCAAACCTGGCGGCATTTTGGTCATTCGGCGCGATTTTCCCAATGGGGCTTGTACTGTTTCTGCATTACCATGCATAATAGCTCAATATTTCTCTTCTATGACGTAATCAAAATTCTCGCTTTATGTGGATCTTCGAGAAATACATTCTTCTGGAAGCTTCTTGTAGCTTCTGCGCCACCTATAAATACAAGCATTCAGAGGCCCCAATGTGGATCGAGCTGCCGATGTGTATGGCGCTTTGCTCTGAGATAGAAGCGGTGTTTTCGCGCTTGTTTACGAAGCCGATTTTTAAGTGCTATGTGTAAATTCTTCATTGCTGTATCTTAAGGGATTGTGTACGATATCCCTTGCATATTTCCACTGAAATTTGCCTGTAGAAGTGTTTTATTTTGTGAGAGAATCACAGCATTTTCGACAGTTTCGGTACTGAGTGGACTGTTATAAACGAGCTACTGGCCGTTAGTGCCTGTGAATTTTGTACAGTTCATTGTTCGACTAAGTTCTAGAAGAAATGAAATTGTGTTTCCATCCTGACAAGTGGACTCTTTACTAGAACTTTCTACACTAACTGGACTTTAGAACGACGAACCCAGGAATTAGCAGAGTATTTCTGCAACACAATTTAACAGGGGAAGTGGCTAACTCGAAGTATACAAACAATTTAATCATTTATCAATGTTTTATGAACATTTATTATCTAATTTTAGGTATTTCTTGAGCGAAATTTCCATACAAATTGCTACCCAGTGAACATTTTTGGAAGTAAACTTTCTAAAGTCTTCTTCGAATGCATCTTACGTACAGTCTATATGACAGAGACAATTGGCTCAACCATTTCAGCTACAGAATGTCGTTTATGGAGGGGGGGTATTCATAACCACCCTGTAAATATTTGTTCAGGATGTCAGTGATATTTTGTTTTTAACTGTGCAGAGTGCAATTGAGATCCACAGTAAAAGAAAAAATTCCGTTGGATATGGTCATTACTTAACTCAAAGACATCTGCGTATCTCAAAGACATTTGCTTGAAGAGATTTCAGATGATATTTCAGAATTAAAAAACATTTTTTATTGTTTTTTGCACAAAGGAATAGAACCGATGCATCTGTACGGATTAATTTTAATTTTTATTTATATATTTCACAACGCAGGTCTTCAAACTTTCATTTACAAGTACCGATCAATCAAATATTGTGGTAGTTCTGCTAACACGTTTCATAAGCATATTGCTTTCGAGAATCTAGCATCGCTGAGCCGTAAAGGAATTTCAATTACCGTCAATCCAATGATACTCAAAGCAGGATTGCTGTAAATGATCGGTGTCCGAATTCGCATAGTAGCTATCAAGTAATTGGAAATCAGGCGTCTACTGCGATGGAGTTAGGTAATCGAATATCTATTGTTTCACTCTGAACTGTATGTGTACGTAGGAGAGGCTTTCTTTTGATGCTTTCTAACAATAGTTATTTTTCCTTTGGCCGAGAGAGAATAAATTTATAGTTTGTAATTCCAGGAACGATTCATGTTACATTATTACGTGAGATAAATGTAGTATTTGTGGTGCTTTAATTTTTGATTACACGCTAACTAATTTTCAGATTAGGAATTCCGAGTAGCAACTGTCATTAATATGACAACTGTGAACTGATACCGTTTTTCCGGAAAATTACCCACCACTATTTTTTCAGGTATTTTGATATTTTGCTTATATTTTAAGATTATAATATAATGCTATAAGCATTATATACAGGGATCATAATATAATACTATAAGAAATAGTGATAAATGATCGCAATAGGTAACTATGATAAATGAGCACGTTTGGGGCTATTTAAAAAGATAATCCTACAGTATCGAAAAGAAAATTTTAAACAAAAACATCTAAACAAAATTGTATCCTTGAAACGGGTGGTTACAGTTTATCGGGAAGATGCATACAATTTATGGGTATATCAGACCAATAAGATGAATTCTAAACTTATACTCTAGACCTTACAAGATAGTCAACCTCAATAAAATATAAGCAAAGTAGCAAAATACCTGATGAAATAGTGGTGAGTAATTTTTCCCGAGAAACCAAATACTTTCACAGCTATGATGCTAATGATAGTTTCTACTCGGAATTCCAGGGACCAGAGAGGTAAACGTGATAAGCACAAAAAAAAAGAAGAAAATCTGAAACACTTTCAGATTTTAAATATGCACTAAAGTGCTATATATTAAGAGCGTATCATAATTTATGAGTCATCCTTTTTTCACTTCCTTATTCCATTAATTTGGAAAGTGTAACATGATTCATGAGTGTGCCGTATTTTTCTTTGTTGTTTCATAAAACCCACCTTTGGAATCGAAATCTATCTCAAAATCACCTACATGTGCATACTCCTAGAGACCCATGACTGCAAGCTCGCTAAAGTGCGGGGATTTTTTAGGTTGACGAGAGTGGGGGCGTTAAAATAGGAATCAACTCTTTTTTGTACCATAAAACACACATATTTGAAATCGAAATCTGTCTTAAAATCGCCTACTGAAACTGTTTTACAATCTTCGCCAAGCATATTCCAACTATCCTCTACCATTTTAAATACTGTTTGGAATGGGCATCATAATCCATGAGTGTACCGTGTTTTTCTTCATTGTTTCATAACACACTTCTTCGCAATAGTATGTATATTAAAACCTCCTATCAAAACAGTTTAACAATTTTCGCCAGGCATAGTCAAACCTTTATAAATACCATTTGGAAAGTGTATCATAATCTACGAGTGTACCGTATTTGTCTTCTCTTTCTATAAAACACTTCTTAGGAATTAAAATCCATATTTAAATCGCCAACTAAAACTACTTTACAATATTCGCCAGGCGTTTTCTAACTATACTCGAAATATATTTATAATAAATTGTCGCATTTTGACAGCAAATTTAGCAATCAGTTTTCAAAAATTGCAAATCTAGTGCGACTTTCAGCATTTTATTAACACCCCCACCGTCTCCATGTTATCTGGCAAACACATTTGAAAAGATCTTCACCGTGACAGTTCATCGCAAAACTTGTCGGCAAAAATAGCGTAGACAAAATTCTCGTACTGAGTGAAATACCACCCTAGTCCTAAAATAAAGAAACAAGAAAATCGGGAAAAAACTTATCAATGACAGAGAGTTGATTTCGCTTTCGAAAATCGGATTGTTTGATAGAATGCTTAGTATCCCTCAAATAACAAATCCTTTCATTGACATAGTTTAAATCAAATATATTATTAGATTAACGAAAGCTTATTTTTATCTTTCATTTAGTTCAATGTCAAATATGTTTTTAAACTAGGATTACGTTCCTTACGTTCCCCCCATAACGATCCTAAGTAAAGAAAGAAAAAAAAAAAATTGGACGTCGTCATAAGATATAGTGTAACTTCAAAACCACGTTCCCTGTAATTCACTCAGGGACAGGTAAACGTAATAAGCACAAAAAAAGAAAGAAAGAAAGAAAAGAAAAAGAGAAAGAAAATCGAGGAAAATTTACGAATGTCGGATAGTTGATTTCGCTTTCGAAATTTGAATCGTTTTAGAAGATATAAAAAAAAACTCGAATTTCATTAAAAAACTTACAACTCGAAAATGAAAAAAGCCTGCTGTTGCCATTCTTGCCGATTTTCGACCACATAAAATTATTTAGGTCCTCGAATGAAAGCAATGGGCAGAAATTCCATTAGTAAGTATAATTAAATATTCCTGCATCATCGTTTTTAATCAAAATATCGTCTGAATGCGGCAACAGAGAAGGAATCGGCTGTTAGGTAGAAGAGTCAAGATGTATTACTACAAAATATGCCTAACTTTAGAGTTTTGCGAAAGAATAAAGAGGCTAGTTTGCCAAATTTAGCAATTATGAGGAGGTAGGTTGTATAGGTTGATGTAAAAAAAAAATTAAGCAGCAGTAAGTAATCCCATGCCAATAGATCTCAAGGCGGTTTCAACAAAAGAGAATGCCTGCAAGGTTTTTTAATTAGGTCTACAAAAGTTTCGCTAATTAAAAAAAACTTGTAGACAATTACAACAGCACACTTCGCAGACAAGATCTTTTTATTTTCCTTTTTCCCCCTTAATTAAGGTAGCGTTACAAATTTTGAATCAACAAAATTTATGCTAGATCTTCAAATATTTGCTAACATAACGCGATTTTGTTAAATCGCACAAATTATTTCTTTGTTTATTTGATTTAAGGAAAATGTAAGTTGTATTTTGATTTAGTTAAGCAAAATAGTCTTCACTACTTTATTAGTGCTATAAAAGCTTTTTAACCAAATTAAAAAACATAGTTAAAGCTAATACCACAAATGTATGGATTTCTATCTTCGGAGCGTGTTATTGCAAGGTACAATTTTAATAAACATATTATATCGTATACTATCGTATAAATAAGAAAATTATTTAGAAAATTATTAAGAACTGTACACTTCTAAGTGATTGTGCATCGTACATCTCAGTTAGAAGGCGCCGTTTTAATCAACAGTAAATATAAATCGAGTCACTGGAAAGCAAAGTAAATAAAACAGAAACACGTAGCTCACTAAACTTATTTTAAATTGTCTCAGAAATATGTTCTTTTGAATGCAAAGTTTAAAGAATAGAGCGTAGTTAACAGGGACAGCGTAAGACAGTAGAATTTCAGAATACTTTAAAAGAGAAGGAAGGAAAAAAACCTGGTGCAAAAGAGAAATGAAGGGTCGATCGCTGAATGGCTAATGAGTTTCTTGATCTAGTTGAAAGTAAAAGAGAACAATCCAGGTGCAGAGAAAACTAGCTCGTGAGCAGAAGTTAAGCAAATTATTATCAGGAAAAGAAAACTGCCAAGTTTAGCAATATAGGATTGAAATACCCTTTCCAGTCAGAAGAAAAAAAGTAAAAATTGTATAGCAATATTATGATTGTGGTTGCTTATCATCAGTTCATAAAATTTATTCTTACATTTATCTTATTGATTAATTATTGATTACGGATTAAATGTGACACTAAAAATGCATTTGGAAATTGTGATTGCAGCTCCAATGTTTAATACTTATATATATATAATTTAAACTTTTGTTCTGAAAATATGTGTTTAAGCACTGATAAATTTGATGAAATGGTGATGAGCAACCGTAATTTTAATTTTATTTTACAAATTTTCATTTATACCTAAATGTGGTTACTTAGGATGACGTATTCCTTAAACCGGCAGGCCTAAGTTTCGAAGACCATGGTGTATGTCGGTTTTGGACATACTTATCCTTTAAAAATACGATTTGGAACGTGTATTATAATTTACGAGTGTACCGTAATTGTCTTCTCTGCTCCATAAAACACTTCTTCGGAATTGAAATCTATATTAAAATCGCCTACTAAAATTATTTGACAGCCTTCGACTGTACAATATGTGTACTGTACAATATCTGTAATAGCAAATGCATCATGTATTTATGCAAACATTGTTTTCTTTCGTAATTTATTTACAGCTCCGGAAACGGGATCTGCCGATGCGATTTTTCCCCCCTTCTAAGGCCGTCGAAAAGGTGTATAAGTCACCATAAATTTTTTTCATACTTCAGAGCATTTTTATGATGAAAGGCTGGAATTTAGTGCACCTTATAACTAGTGAATGGAGAATATTTTATTAATAGGGAACTTTTTTGATTTATTAATTAATTAATTTATTTTGTAAGATGGTTGTACAAAAAATAAATTTTGTACATATTTAGATTTAATCGTGGAAAAATTTTAATCGATGTTATAAAATTACGGATCATTTTTAACGTAGCTTTGCAATTTATTATGCATGTCTGTCATCTATATTTAAGCGATAAAAGTTTAGGTCAGTGTTCCTGGGACAACCTGTATATGCATAATGCATCGACAGCTCCAAATGTATATATATATATATATATTACATATATGCATATGCGTTTCAGTTTTGAATCCTGAATTCCGAACATGTAATTCGAAAATTTTTCTAATAAGTTTCGTCCCTGTATTCGGATTTTCTTTTCCTGATTTCAAGCAAAAATTATATTCAAGTGCAATTCCATTTATTAGTTTCCCTCTGTGACAATTTTACAGAAAATGCACAAGTACAAATGTGAACTGTAAGCATCACTTAGGCAACTGCAATTAATTTTAATTCTGAAACATTCATATTTGTTTGGGTGTGAAGAATTTCAAATTAGGATACTTTATCACTACCAAATAGAAGAGATTAATTTATATTTAGCAATCCGTTTATAACCAAATCGAAGTAAATATCCTCCAAAATGAATATTACGTTTAAAGAGATTTATATGTCGAAATTCGTTAAATGATAATACAGGATTTTAATTTCGTTTGAAATTCAACAGGGTTACAGGAAATTTGCTTTATTCAATTTTAATAGGTCTTTACTTTTGAAATTTTAAATCTCGCTAAATAATGTCTAATCCTCCTTACGGAATATTAAGTTAAGCATTCTTAGTGATGGTTCTTCAGAGCAAATGTTTCTTTTGTGGCATTTATAGTCCAATGAAAATTTAGACGTTGTACGAATGGATAAACGGTTTACTATCAGTCGATTTAGGATATTTTTTAAAAAGAGAATCCTGATTATATAGTACAGAAAATATCGCAAAGAAAAATCTTTGTTTCATTTGAATTTCAAATCATTTCATTTTTTAAAAATAAAGGATTTTCTATTATAAACAAAGTTGAAAAAATAAAAGTTGATCTCAATTAAAGATTGTAAACCAACCATTAATATTTAATCACGACGAAAGGTTTATTTAGATAACGATTAACATTCGATTACTAAGAATTATCGCTCATCGATCGTTAATTGTGATTGAATACTAATCATTGGTTTTCGTTGAATTAGTAATCTTCATTATGGTTAACGATTAACATCTAATCCTAATTCACGAATTACTTACAATAACAAATATTAATCCTTATTCTAAAAGGATTGCTATTGATTAACGAACATTAATGAAATATTGAATTTTTTAATGTGCTATTGGTTACATAATAGAATCGTTATCGTAAATTGTATTGATTGATTACTAACTAAAAATTTTCAGTCACCAGTCGATAATAGTTATATAATCCTAATCGTTGACTTACAATCGTTAATCATGCTTAATTTTACATCTACATTGGCCTGAAATGCATTACGGGCAGACTTACTGTGTACAGTTGCGTTAGCTATGCAGTGTCCCTCAAGCATAACAGAGGGAACATACACTAAGCAAAGGCATGCAGCATACTAACGTTTACAAAGCGAACAATCTGGAGGAATAAAATAAATCATGCCACAGGCTCCAGTTATGCAGTATTTTCCAAACATCTACTTAATATATTGTTACCACGTGGTCATCCATCTTCGTAAAGACAAGATGGCAGATATCTTCGTTTTGTGCCCATCGTTTTCTTCCCGCATGAGTACTTGTATGCGCACAAGGAGATATTCAAATGACAATGTCGGAAAACAACGAGGAGTTCACGAAAATAATCTCCACCGGATAGTATTCAGGTTTAAGCAAATCAGACGCAATCGAATATATTTTTTAATCACTGCCCATAGATACAAATCTCGATTTATTTCCGTGGAAAAGGGGGAGAGTTATACGAAATTTCTGTACAAATGTACTTTATACTATATGAGCAGCCGCACACCCAACCTTAGAAAATCGGAGTAAAATTGTGCCTGATGACATTTATCTGGGTATTTTCATTATTTACTTGCAACGTAAAAACATGTTCTATAGCATATCTTTTTATGTAGCATGTAGCATTTTTTATGCATCTTGCTTTCAAAACGTAGCATTTAAAAATAGTATTTTCTATAGGAAAGATATAAATGTAAGATGATCGATTTTTAAAAACTGGGGGCATACGCGAAGAAAGGAGAAAAATTCTTTCACCAATTCTTTTTTTACATTTTGCAAACTAGTGGACTTCTAACAGATGGATAACTAATTTGGAAATACACAAATTTGTCCCATAAATTGGAGTCGTTATGTTGTCAGACTTCCGCGCTTTTTCTAGAGTATCTGAAAATTCGCTGCTAATAAATCACTACAACTGGCTTTATCCCCTTCCGGTAAAATGACAGTTATAGCTCCTCATATTGCAATTTTCGCCGAAGAACTCAATGCCAAGCTATGCTTGTCATGCAGTCTCCTACCTTTACAGCATACAGCTAACCACTTTTTTAAAACAGTAATTTCAGCTTGTAATTGCGCTGTTTGCAAAAGAACGTGAATTCCATCGGGCCACGCAGGCCCAGAGTTGGCACATTGTTATTTCCTTAAAGCCAAACGAAAACATTTGTATGTTTACTAGTTTAAAATGTAATGAAATACGTTGGCGAATTTGGCCTTAATCAGAAGCCAGCCTGTCAACCTAGCTTTGGTGTTATACCATGGTAACATGTTTCATGTAATATTAAAATAGTAACCATCTAAAAATTTTCATTTAGCCTTTAAAAAAAGCGAAACTGGCATCACTGCGCTGGCCATACGACTAACGTTGCTGTTGAATGTGATAATAACATTTGCTTTAGGAATTCTTGTGAGCTGAATCAACACCTCCTAGATATAGAAAGCCTTAAAACTACTACGTCACCAAGCTTTGACGTCATCATTTGGCCTACATTTAAAAGTTTGATTGTGACAAAATAAATAAATTAAAAATTTCTTGTGAATTTACACGATTGGCAATATTTTAATAATTTGAGATAAAAAATATAATTTTACGACAAATGGCAGTGTTTAACCATAACTAATTGGATAATGTGATAAGGAAATAGATAATACCGAATTATTTTGTATGAGGAAGATACTTTAACTTTAATGTTTAATATAAGATATTTTCTAATATTTGTAGTAATTACCAGAAATTTTTAATAGTTTGATTTTGTGAAAAAAAAAAATCTAGCTGTTTAAGGCTAATGACGTAGGAGTTGTAAAACTTTCTATTTCTAGGAGGCGTTGGCTGAATCCGGAAACATTTTAATTACTTTTGCTGATATCATACATAGACTTCACATATTGTTTATGGCTAGAATTTATTGGTACAAGTCACGGCTGAATTGTTGTTAGTGGGATTTCTTTACATTTATATCGCCAGTCATAATATGATTTAAATTAATAATATCTAATAATCATGATATGAGATAATTTTTAAAATGAAAATTAAACGTTATCTCTCTCGCAATTTTTCATTTTTGAATCTTACCGGAAAAGATTAAAATCCATTAAAAAATGTTCAATAGTTTGTTCGTATCTTACAAGCAAATTATTGGTTAATTAAGTCCAATAATTCTTAAATCTTTGAATTGGAGAACTAATAATTTGAGGTTTGGTTCAGGCAACGATACACGAGGTCTATCTGGTAATGGGGGTTATGTTTTGTAATTTCACGTTACATGTGGAGAAAATCGCCCAGAACTTCTGATCGTTAGAGCCACGCGGTAGATGAGAACCCGAGACGTATGGTTTCGGGTTCACATTTCAGTCATCTACCAATGTTCGGTGGTCTTACCCACTCGGCCATTAGTCGGCCAATCTGAGTTTAATATTACATTGAACATTATTCAGTGTTTATTCCTACGTCAATAAATTTTTGTATTATTTCATGTATTAATATTTTGTATTAGAAGATCAAACTGTTATAAAATTAATTAAGACATGAAAATTACAAACTTCGTTCATCAAAAAAACCAAAAGACATTGCTCATAATGTGCATTAAAACTGAAGCAGAAGTAACATACTTTGAAATTCAGAGTGTTTCTTTTTGTATTTGAATTAAAATTTTCCCCATTTCCATAATATGGAGCCTTTCGAATTTTTTTAATTAACGAATGACTATCTCTCGTCTTTTTAATTAAGTTTTCGATTTAATTTGATACTTCTCCTCCTGTTATCGTTTTTAGCTGGAAATTGCTATTAACTCATTATCATTTAATTTAATTTCTTGAAGAATCTGGCTACATGAGAGAGGGAGAGAGGGGGGATGTCTTAAATTTTTATTCGAAGATGTAACGAGTCTTATTTACTGTAACATTAATAATCTGTCACCATTATTGAATAAATACTGAGGAGCATGAATTTAATCTGTAACATCGCTCACAGCCACGATTTTTTCCTCCCTCCTGAATAAATGTTTATTTAATTCAAGGTATTGCCAATCAGTTGCGGTGCGACATTTTCTGTTGTTCTTTTCGTATCATGACAAGGCTAGTTCATCGCTATCAACTTGCATGGTTTTTCTGGAAGAACAGCCATCACTATTTTCTAATACTTTTTTATTTCTAAAAAGAATTGAATAACTTTTAAATATCGCAAAATGTAACATTCCGAGAAACGTTTAATTTGGTACCTGTAATGAACGGAGTTAGGGCGTTTACCTTAATTTAGGAATATTTGGGCTTCACAATAAGTGTGGTGATATGTAAGTTAACAAAAAAAAAAATTAAATTTGAGATGCAGGATTTCCTGTGCTTATACAGCTATTGTACAGTATTTTCTTAAATTATGGTGTCCTCTTTTCCAATACTACAGTGCTAAATGTACCTCAATTTTGAATAAATTTGCCGTTTATTTTTCATTACGACTCTTCACATGCTTAATATAAAGGAGCGAAAAAAAAAAACAATAAAAGAGGGAGTGAAAGAAAAAACTGTTGGTGTCAACCTTTTTACATCGAAAACCAGCGGTATTAACCCAAAAATGCTCTTTAAGTACCCTTTTTCCGAGAAATCTACGTCCCACTTCGTGTTTACCAAAATGTACTGATAACGTTCGCTCCGCTGAATGATCGCTCCTAAAGGAGATTCACTTCAAGTACGGAGTGCACTTCAAGTACGGAAAGGAGCGAAAATTCGCTCCGACTGATCGAACTTCGCTCGTTTTAATTAAGCGTGCGCATTTGTTTCAAAGCCCCGTACTGTTAAACTGAAGCAAATCCCCTAGTTGTACGTGCTCCAGACTTCTTGTTCTTTGTTTTGTGCAGCTGAGGGCAAAAGCCCCACGCACTACAGGTGCCAGATCTTTTCGTTCCGTTTTCTGTATTGGGTGTACGCCTTCTCCTCGACTGCTCCAATATTTGTTTTGCGTTATGTGACATTATGTTACGGACATATACTGATGGCCGGTTTTATTTTCCTCGAGAAGCAGTTTGCATGTAGGGTTAGGATCGGTGCACTGATTTTATTACACAGGATGGCACAGCTAAAACGGGTGAATGGCTTGTAAGCGATATTAGCATGCAGTCTAAATATGAGATGCGTTGAAGGAATTTCGAAAAAAAAATTGAAAAATGCTTTGCATGCAAAACAGCAAATTTCGCAATAGAAATGATTAATTCGAAATGTACAAACAGTTTCAACATTTATTAACCAATTTGAGTCATTCTTTGAGTTGAATTCCCATGCAAAGCACCATTTTGTGGACTTTTTGGAATTAAAACTTTCCAAAAGCTTTCTTGCGCGCATCACTTCTACAGTCCATGTGATAAAGTTGGCTCTAATCAGCTCACCCGTTTTAACTACAGAAAGTTGTTTATAAATTCTGAGGAAGTTTATTCATAATCATCTATATACACTTTATCTAAAGTTATAAATGTCTCGTTAGGCACAATCTTCGGGACCGTTGCCTGCAGATAGGGATGGACGCGAGACGAAAAATAGGCGTCTCGCAAAACAGCCTAAAAGCTTTGTCTCGTCTCGCAAAATCCCTATATCTTAATGTTAAAAATGTGTGTCTCGTCTTGCAAAAAAGCTGCAAATCTCTGTCTCGTCCCGCAAAAAATCGTCTCGTGTCCATTCCTACCTGCATAAAAGAAGTGGGCTTTCAAGCAATTGAACAAAAATTAAGATAGCCTTATTACTTTAGGGAATCGAAAATAACCAGGTTGATCATCTCATGATAAGCTGCACTTAGTACTAAGACTGTAATAAGCCAAAAACATAAATTTTCCATGCAAATTTCTGGAACAGAAACCATTCTTAAACATGTAACAGCATTTAAAAATATTTTACTGGTGTGAGAAATTGCTCATCAAATACTATTTTAAACAACTTTTTTACGCTAATTTTATAACTGAAGCAGATGTACAAAGCAACAGCAAATCTGCTGCAGCTTCCTGAAAATAAAATGAGAAATTCCTCACAAATTAATTTACAGGGTGAAAAAGTCCGTAAGACTTAAAAATTCATTAATAAAGAACAAATAATGATAGAAAATTGCGGTTTGCACAGATAGGTTTACAGGGTGAGCGAATTTTTTTTAATGACAACAAAGGTTGTAGTTCCAAGTGTTACCGATAGATGGCGCCGACAGGCACAGTGGCAGGCAAGTTTCGAATTAAAAAAAATCCGAAACCTCACTAAACTTGCTTCTAATTCTGCATGTCAGCGCCACCTATCGATGATACTTCGAACTACAACCTTTCTTGTCATAAGAAAAATACGATTACCCTCCAAGCCTCATTGTGCAAACCGCAATATTCTATAATATTTGTTCATTTTTAATGAATTCGGTAAAAATTTTACGGACCTTTTTGATCACCCAGTATCTCTATTTGTGACTGAAAAAAAACATCCAATTCGCCACTCAGCATTTCTAAACATTCACCGGCAATGTTTAATTATCTCAAACTTTTATAAGTTCAGAATTTTCCCCCCTTAAGTATTCCCTAAAATCCATAGTTTTCTGAAAATTCGATTCTTAAACTTTTTTTTTAATAACCCAAATTTGTTATTCCACAGCAAATAATAATAAAATAAAAAAAATCAATAAATGAAATGGGTTTCATTTCGAATTATTTTCGTAGTTAAAACTAACAAAGCTGACCTATTAATGAAAGTGCAAAAATGCTTCAAAAGTTAAATTCACGCATTTTTTTTTATATACATGCATTACATGTATATTAAAAAAAATGTTTATTTACATTTTTCCATTGGAAAATTTTGTGTATCTCAAAAAATATCATCGCAGTAAGCGTACAAATTAAATGAAAATTTCCCCATTAATCAGCTACCCAAAATCCATCCTTAATCTCCTAAGCTTAAAATCCTTCTTTATGATATGTCCATCTAAAGACTATATCATAAAGAAGCGTGATATTTACTTAACACAAGGTAAAAAACGTGAAAAATTGCGGCTTTGCTCATTGTTGAGGGTCGTCGGTAAACCAATCAAGTTAGCACAGCCTTTGAGGGCTTAAAATCTTATTTGAACCACATGGGGTTCTGATACTATAAATTGGTGTGTCTTAATTTCGACTCAGCGTTACGTAAGCTTGTATTGTCGATTAGCCAGATAACAACAAAACGTGCTTACACGACGCAGAGTCGAAACTAACACGACGACACAGCATCTTTGACCGATTGACCAACGATCCTAAACAGTGAACAGGGGTGCATCCTTTGGCGTTTTACTTGCGCTAATTAAAACTCACCCTTCTTTGTGAATTGCCGTGTTTGGAAGGGCATTAATATATTTTTGGATACTTGATTAGTGGGACAAATTTTACTTGTAATTTTTACGCTTACTGCAATAGCATTTTTTAAGATAGCCCATACTATGAAATTTTGCTACTCTAAAGCTAAACCATCTTGACAAACCGCGGTATATGGTTTGTCAAAAACTAATGCATCTTTCACATAAAGCACTCGACTAAATTTGACAGTCTAGAAATTCTATTTCATTTCATTGATGAAATCGTCGGAGGAAATTCAATTCTTTATAAAACTCGATTAAGAAATTAGACGAGCACTTCAACAGTTCTTCCAAAGCGATTATCAACGGGTACAAGAAGACGACGCCTCTGACTCCACATTGCTATGTGATTTTGATTTTTGCCTCCCTCAACCACGCGGCTTACATTTTCCCGTCAAGAGTTACGAATCACCCAGTATACTACAGTAAACATATGACATTACTGAAGCATTCAGAAAAAAACTCTTAGATGTATTTTGATTGCTAACCAGGTCCAAAAATTTTGCTATCTAACTCTACGAATAGCAGCAATTGAATAACAGAAATCTGCAAAAAAGAAATGAAGAGGTCAATGGCTACTTCTATCAAAGTTTTTTTTATTTTTATTTATACAGGAAATTGTTTTAAAACATTCCATTCAAAGCTCAGTTTCAAAAATTTTGAGGGGGTTAGCGGAGGATTTTGAGATTTTCAATAATTTCCACCAGTTGATTAAAGTTGAGTAATAATTTATAGTTCAACGCAAATTTTTTATTGAAAGATGGTGATCTTCTGCCGGGAAAAAGGTTTTAAGCATTACACCTTCAGGGGTTTAAATACAGCAAGAAAACTCTTTTTTTTTTTCTTTTCAAACCTGTCAAACTGACAAAATAAAGGAATGTACACAGACTTCATTTCGAAAAACAAATCTTTTGTTAAAAAGAAAAATATACTGTCACTTGAGTCCACCGTCGCACGAATATTCTTTTGATAAGTTTTTCATTTTGCTGGCAGCGTCACTTGCGTGCAGCATTCTATTGATTTATTTCAGTTCAGGCGCTTATTGAGAGCGTAAGAAAAGAAATTGATGTGAGAGGCGAGGCCGACATTGTCATTTGCATTGTAGTTGGCATTTAAAAGTTTTATTTTGATAATATAAAACTCTTACAAAACTCTAGTGAACACTACAAATATTAAAAAAATACTTAAATTAAATATTAAAATTAAAATACCTTTCTCATACAAAATTATTCATTTAGATCTATTTCCTTATCATAGATGGTCATGGTTAAAAACTGCCGTTTGTCGAAAAATTAAATTTTTTATTTGAAATTATTAAAATATTACTATTCATTGGTAAATTCACCAGAAATTTGTAATTGTTTTATTTTGAAAAGGTAGATCTTTTATATGTAGGCCTAAGGATGGTGCCAATGCTTGGTAAAGTAAAATTTTAAGGCTTTCTATACTAGAGATGGGCCGTTCGACTCATTTTACTGATTCGAATCTCAACTCACTCACTACTTCGATGATTCGAATCATGAATCAATAAAACAACTAAAGAAATTTTCCTTCTCTCTGCGCCGAAAGCCGTACTATTTAAACACCCTTCACCCATTCATCGGGTTTCTTCTCCGCTGAGTTCTCGGGCAGCTAGCATCTCTCTCTCCTTGCTCGAGTAAAACTAGTGTTTAAACTGCCCGAAATGAAAATAGAGGGGAGCTTCGTATGACCCCCTGGGCCTGTAAGATTACAAGGTTAAGTTTGGTATCAAAGTATTCGAAATTTTATGTATCGATGGGGGTGTACATCTAGGGGGGGTCGAGAATCAATAAAAACGCGCTCCGATGGATAGTTTCCGAGATATACGTTAATTAATTATGGTAATTAGACTAATTAACCATGATTGAGGCTTGAAAGGACTGCAAACATGTAGAAATTGGCTCTGGGATGGTTTCCAGACTTTGGAGATGCCGCCGGAGGAGGCTAGTGTTTAAAATGCCCAAATTGAAAATATAGGGGAGCTTCGTATGACTCCTGGGCCTGTAAGATTAAAAGGTTAAGTTTGGTGTCAAAGCATTCGAAATTTTAAGTATCGGTGGGGTGTTGAGACTAGAGGGGGTCCAGAATCAATAAAAACGCGCTCCGGTGGATAGTTTCCGAGATATACGTTAATTAATTATGGTAATTAGACTAATAAACCATGGAGCTTTTTTTTTCCGCGATCCGGCATCGTCATCAACGGAGAGAAAGCAGTAACAAAAGCATCACAAGCTGGTATTGATCTCAGGATTTTCTTATCGCCGGCCTCAGAGGCGTAGCCAAGGGGGGGTTAGGGGAGTCATAACCCCCCCCCCCAATGAGGAATTTTTTGCCATACAAAATGTATATTCTTCACTACATTATTACACACACGTATACATATATATGAGTTGCAGTAGTCATAACCCCCCCCCAATGAAAAATTTCTGGCTACGCCCCTGACCGGCCTGTATTTTTGACCTTTATCGAATTCGAGATTTCACTGAAATGAAAATGGGAATATCGGATATTTGATGTTGAAGTAAAACCGATATGTCGATATTTATCGATTTTTGGCCCAGTATTACTGAGGGGCTGCTGCCCCCCCCAAAAAAAATGGTACTTAGCTTACAATTGAACTTTAAATTTGATACCCAGCCCACCCCGAAATAAAATCCTGGCTACGCCACTGTCAATAACACTAACTACGCCACTGCTTTAGACCCTATTTTGTATTTCTCTGAATTACGAAAGAAAATAAAATTATTCCCCTTAAACGAAAAACAAGGTGAAAAAATATCTTAAACGAAATCTGCAGCAATAAAGCGAAATGTTATTTTGCTTACTACAAAGTCCTTTTGCGAGAGCGCTTAATACCGCCCCTGTATCCTTCATTAAAAGTAACAAGCACAATCCTAACTTTATTTCATTCTATTTCCCTTCACATGAAAACCCTCCACCATGTGAACTTAACGTTCTGTTTTTTTTTTTTTTTTTTTTTTTTTTTTTTTTTAGGGTGGGGCAGGGGGACATATATTGAAGTTAAAAGTAGAAAAGGGATGTTTCATTAAATTTTAAACAAATATTAAATCAGCCAGACAAGTTGGAAGGAGGGAGTCCCCCCGAGGGAAAAAGGTTTAAACAACTTTGAGACACCCCCCCTCCGCTCTTCCACGAGCATTGGCTTAAATTGGCATGTAATATTTGGATGGGGTGACAAAATGTTTCCGATTGTAGAAAATATCATTATTATAAATAGCTCTGATACTTGAATTTTCTTAATTTTTTTTTCGGGGGTTGGGGATTGACCCCTATTGCCCTCAGGAAGTAACGCCTATGCCCCCCGCCAAAAGCAAACGATGTTCGACCCACTCCACACCCACAGACAAATAAAACTTTAAATCCGACCACCAACCAAGAAATGAAACACCAAAGATTCGAAAAAAAAAACTTCAATTAAATGAAACATCCTTTCAACTCTTTTCGACTCCTTTCGACTCTGAGTCGATAGAAGATTCGAAAAAAAAACTGCAATTAAATGAAACATCCTTTCAACACTTTTCGGCTCCTTTCGACTCTGAGTCGATAGAAAATTCGAAAAACTAACGAATCTCAACGATAGTATACAATCACCGAAACAGAGCGAAACACTGAATCAGTAAAGATTCGTTGCTGCACCAACTCAGTGACCAACTCACCCACACCCACTCATTTACTGTTTCAAATCATCTATCGACTCAGAGTCGAAAAGAGTTGAAAGAGTAAGGGAAAATCTCTGGGAACGGCAAAGAGAAAATAAGTTTTTCTTCCCTTCGCACTTGGAATGTATTTCCCTTGAGGGCTTGAGATTCGAATCAGTAGAGAGTGAGTGTAAAGACTGAGCCACTCAGTACCAAGATTCGAATCGCTGATTCGACTCATCGAATCATTGGCCATCTCTATTCTATATTTAGGAGGCGTTAACATAGCCCAATTTCTTAACAGTGTGTGTATGAGTATAAGATGTGATAAACTAAAACATCTCATTTTCCATACGTTTTTCAATTCGTTTAAGTTACTCTAAGTCAAAAGAAATTAACCATCTAACTGAAAAAAAAATGTTTTTTGAAAAGTAGTACTGGCTCCAGGAAACAAATGTTGATTTGCATGTGGATATCATGAAATGTTCTCCATCTTAGCCGTTCGTTCGTTAGTCGTTGAAAGTTTAGTTAATGACTCGTCATAGAGCATTTATCACTAGTTCAATTAAATGCTGATGAGTTTTATAGATCTGTGTCCTATGGTTATTTTTGATAAACATAACCATCGAGGACAAAGGCATATTTCAATGTATTTAAAACTAAGATACGAAAAGTGTAGTCACATTTTTGTAAAACTCCATACTTTTGTACATCTTTCAATCCATACCTGCAAACATTAAGAAATATAATTAATCACTTTTTGTTAACAGTTGTTCATTAAGATAACATATAGTAAATAAGAAGTTTAATTAAGAAAGTTTGCTATGTTCTAAGAAAATTATTGTTTACGAAAAGTAGTTTCCGTTTTTGAGTGAAAGTTGGCAGTTATGCTCAATGTTAAAGTTTTCTTAAAAATGGATTGGACATATTATTACAAAATAATATAAGATTACGCCACTCTAGAATACCTAAAATCTAGCATTTGTGGCTCTTAGTGTGGAAGATCAAACAAGTTTCGCCACCTCTGGTATGTAACCTGAGTCAATTGAATATTTATTTTCAGCATGTATTTACTTGTCTTGGACCGGAACGGTGTTAAAAAAAAAAAAAAAAACACCGTGAACTCGACATGATTCCAAGTGATTGTAAATATTTCCAAGACACATTATTAAAATTCAAACATGAATCCATTTTTTATCTTATTGTTGCATATATCCATTCTGTAAGAAAAATAATACTTCTTCGGTTACTGTAATCATAAAAAAGAAAGTATATTATTTTCGTGCAAAACAACTGTTCTGTTAGAATATGTATATTCAATTGAATCGCAGCTCGCGTGACTTTTGTATGTTTCGTATCGTTTAGACGATTTTTTATTTCATTCTCTGATACAGCGAAGTATATTTGCATTTACAAATTCTACTGAAATGTTCAATTTCTGGTCGTTTATTGTTAAAACCAGAGAGAAACATAATGTTAACATTCTTTTGGGAGCTGTGTATTTTCAGAATGGATCCCAAAATAATGGAATTTCCTTAAACGAAATAAATTTTCGCCAAAAATAAAGAAAGAAAGAAAGCAGAATTGAAAGTTTAGAGGTGATATAGCGTGGTTACTTTCAATACTTTTATATTTCATAAATGTAACATGAGTAATTTCCGATACGACGAGTTTTTCATATTCTGTCTATATTTGAGGTGAAAACCAAGCATTTCCAAAATAACTACTCACTTGAAAACAAGATGCAATAATTTTTGTACATCATTTACAATCTCTGATTTCATCAGTTTTGTGGCTCAGACTTATGCGAGTGGAATGCTGGCCCACAGCAAGGCACTCAAAACTTTTAGCAGAAAAATACCGATGTGTTTGTCACATAGGTAAGCAAACGATTTAGAGAAAGTAAGACACTACTGTAGTTTTTATTTAGTCGCTTTCTATAGGTTTAAGAACACAACTAAACTCTGTAAATGGGAGAGAATATTACACAAATGCGTGAAAATTTTTCACGCATTTGCGTACTGTACTCGGGTAAATTGATCACCTATGTGAAGTTAAAATACGGGACACATGTAAGACCGGGGTGTGGAGGGTGGTAAAATTTATAAAAATAACAACATTTAAATTTGGAATGAATTTTTATTGCAAATCTAGTTATATTCAGTAAATTATAACATTACCATTCACACCGACACATATTTACTAGCACAAATTTATTCTTTCGAGGTTCTTTGCAATTTGTTTTTTAAATAGAAGAAAAGATACTGGCCTTCCCCCAAAGTCGAAATTTTTTGCTCGAAATTAAATTAATTTAGTCGAAATTAAATTGCTGTTTGCGAAAACTGTTTAAGATTTCTTACCGTAATGGCAGATAGCTCTTCATTTTATGGCGTACCAATGCGACACCCACCATAGGAGCACGAGAACACCGAACGTATAACAGACGTTACGCCGACCAAGAAGGGGTTAGCCCTTTTCACTACAAACAAACACTGACAAGTTGTACTGGGTAAATATCGTCTTTATTCCAACATATGACCCTTTGAAAAATGTAATGAAAAGGTAGAAAACCATCGAACTTTTAAAATGTTACATTTATCTTAATATGTATTTAACGTCCTTGTAAAATTAAATTTACTTCTACTGACGAATAAGCGTTATCAACGATTACAGAACTTAATTAACTCAGAACATCTTAAAAATACGTTTGCTGCATAGTAATCGTCACATGCTGCCATAGATTAAATAGTTTGCTATATTTCAACAAATTAGTTCCCGTTTTCGCGAAAGTTATCAAATTTACCAACACGTCCGTCGGCCGAAATGTCTGGCAAGCGAAACTACAATGTTATGATTAAATCTACTTCAAATGAACTCTTACAGATTTACAAAAAAAATTAAACTATTAAAAATTCTGGTGACTATTATGAAAAAAAATACATATCGTAAAACAAAATACCATAATGGCATTCCTCATAAAATGATAAAATTTTCTTAATATTAAAATTTTTATGCATGAGTAAATTCACCAGAAATTTTAAACAGTATTATTTTGACTGATTTATTTTTTTAAGACGAAAGGCGCCAGTCTGGGAACACGCCTCTCGAATTTTGAATGGAAGATCGTGTTATTTACCAAAATGTAATTGCTGAGTCTCCCTACACAAGAACCTAGTCTAAGATTACAGAAGTGTCGAGTGGCTGTAACGTTCAAAGGACGAGAAAATCTCTTAGAAATTACTCTTTAAAAAAAGTGGTTGCTTTTATTCCGTACATATTTGTAGCTTTTAATTTTTGATTCTGGAAATACTGTTCATCGAAAAAGTTGGACATCTCTCTTGTAGGTGCGTTTATCAAAGGTCCAAAACATAATGTGAAACTCTTCCTTTTCCTTTATCTTTGAACAATGTATTTCATAATTTATAAATTTGTTACAACTTACGTTGTTTCATTATTTCTTGTAATCCTTTCGTTGATGGCGTCTGTCACATAATTCCTTTTCCAATTTACAGGTTCGTAAACGCTAGGAACAGTATTTTGAGAAGTTCTTTGAGAGTTTCGAAAATTGCTCTGCAATAGTCCCTTCTTCCTTCTAAAATATCCAATTTTCCTGCCTTCGCATTCATGGATTAACCCTGTGAAAGAGGCCAACCATACAATAGTTCTCAAAAAAGTCTACTCAGACGCAATTCCAGAGAAGGTGAGCAAAATGATGTTAGATTCAATTATTTATTTGTTTTCTTTAAGGGAAAAAAAAACCTCTATGCACATGAGAGACACTCTTTGATCTTTTGTCACCGAAGAAAGATTTGTTTTTTATGAATAAGTGCCAATTCTAAACTCAAAGCATAATCATGGTTTTTTTAAAGACATTAAACATTTGTTTTGAAATGCTATGTACTAAAATATTACAAGGCTTTTAAACATATTCTTTGTTAACGTTGCTTATCGATTCGAATTGTTTTTGCACCAACGCTATTAAGAAAAAAAAAAGCGCCAAAGAAAATAATACCGGAAATTATTCATATAATGTTTTAAACGGGTCTTCAATTATTCACATAAAAAAAAATTACTATTTGATGGGATTTTTTAAATTATTTTTTATTTACGTTGTGTTAATAATAAAATTTTATGCTGAAGTAAATTTATCAGAAAATTAGATAAGTTCATTTTAATAATATTAATTTCTTATCATATTAGCAACCTTTTCCCATAGTTCGACCCTTTTTTATATCGATATATAATGTGGAGGGTTTGCTACATTGGAATTATTAAATCGAAATTTAGTTTATTTTTGTCGGCAGGAGAGAACAGTACTCGTTTTTTGAAAGTTTGTGCCATCACCAAGTCATTCGTGGCTGACTAGAAATACAAGCTGCGGTCCTGACATTTTGGTCACAACCTTTTGCCATCTAAGAGCCATGTGACCTAGGGGGTGTGGTCATCTTATTGCGACTATCTCGGATTAAGGTGGCCGCAACCTCATGTCACAATTATTACGAATAGATATAATTTATTTTTATTCATGAACATGTATTCTTTAACAGTATTTGTTTCTATAAAAAGGACTCAAACATACCATGTATCCTGCTTAATTTGTGAACAATTTTAACAATATGAACAAATTGTGAACAAAATGCATCATTTAGGGAAGAAGTGTGTGATCATTTTGCCTCGGGTGTCACTTTATAGAAGTGGAAGTTAACGATGTGTGCAGAACCTAAAATAATTGCATTCGTGAGTAAATTTTGCATTTTATAACGGTATAAATATTATCCTGATAAAAATCAATAATTATACTTGCAAGCAAATTTAATTTTAAATTCACGTTAATGAGAAAATGCGCAATATCGATACCTGCTTTTTGATACCTGCTTGTTGATATTCTCATCACACCTTACAAATTAATGTTTGTTGATCTGTACTTACTCTTTCTGATCTTCAAGCAAGAAAAACTATATGCAGATCCAATATCCAAGTATAGGAAACATTTTTCTAGTAAATTCCTTCATTCATGAAAAGTTTACAGCAGACGATGATTTGTAAAATTTAACTAATAGAACAGGAATACAATCAACATTTTTCTCGCAGTATAAGTTACAGCTCCTCAAGTACTGCGTCAATATCTGTAGTTATGCGATGAGATAGCAAATTGAACTTAGCCTCAGTTTTCTTGAAGAATTTGTGATCTTCTGCTCTAACCTTTACAGACAATCCCTATAATCTTAACAGAAACACTTTTTTCTCAGGAGGTATTTCAAATTAATCTTTTGATCTTGGTTATAATTGTTTTTTGGAAATCTCCGTTCAAGGGGCATTTTTCAAATGATTTTTTGAAAATCTCGGTTCAAGGTGCATTTTTCTGACTGTCTTAATTTATTTCATGTATACATTTTTAATGCAGCTAGTTTATTTATTTACTGTTTAATCTGAAAGAGTCTATTAACTTTGTTCAGACTTTATCCCTTGCTTTTTTTAATATGTTGTGTTTATATAGAAAGATATACTTTCATTCAGAACCCTTATCTTTCAATCAAATAATTTATCTATGTGTGGTGCATATGATCACAAGATGTGTTTTGTTGTTGGTAGATAACGAAATAAATATTAAGGAAAAAACAAAGTAGCTTCAAGGAATGAAATGAGTTGTCGGATTATTTCCAAAATTAATTTCTGGTTGAATAATTTTAAACAGTAATAACCAGTTTTACCGGGTTTTCTATTGAAACTAAGCTGATATCCTAATCTACGCGGATGTCCTTGTGGACATTTGTGTCTTTATTTTTATTGCTAGAGTTCAGTCCAAAATCAAAGCCCTATCTTTATATGCTTTTGGAAAATAGGGGTTGAGACTCACTGCATCAAATTCGTTTTTCTGCGAAAATATCATAGATATTTGAATCAAAATAAAAACACATAGACGTCACCAATTAGACTTCTATTATGTGCCTTTTCCATAATATTCCACATAATAATAACACAGGAATATTTTTTTAATGAGAGGTGGTTTTTTCTAGCCATTTTTGAGATATACGACCAAAACAATTACGTTCAGAATATAATCAGAAAGTATTAAACTATAAATACAAGTAGTTACTTAGACGAGAGCTAGGTGGAACATATTCAAAACAATAAATATTCTGTGAAGCATAGAGTAAATCAGTCCAAAAAGGCTACTTTCTGGACGTAGGAGAATAAAGGGTAAGTAGGCGTTAACTTAATATTATCGTTGTCGCCCACTTCGACTGATTTTGTCCAGGTTTAATAATTTGTAGGCTATGGCTATGCTGCATATAACTTTTATTATTTCAAGTAAATTTCACCCATTGCTCATCTATACAATGAGATGCATTATAATTGAATACTTACTCGGTCCGAATGGGATCTTCTTCTTCTTCTTCTTCTTCTTCTTCTTCTCTCTCTCTCACCTCTTTCTTTTTCTTTTCTTTTTTTTTTCTGTGCTACTTCTAGAAACTACTGCGGAAATCCAACACCAATTTTTTAAGAAGAAAAATATTGTTGCTTGTTTGTTGAAAAGTTATGTGAAAATTATGTGACGGATTAATTCTAGCTTTTAGCATCCGTGTTAGTTTTGTTTCCAATTAAAATATCTATCATATTTTCGAGGGAAAACGATTTTGAAGTTAGGAGTTTAATCGCGCTATTTTTCAAGAACGTATAAAACTAGAGGTTTGGCAGTGTGCTCGAAATTATTTCCAAGTACTGCCAATGTAAATAAAGATTTCATATGAAAACACGGTGGGACGATTTAGCCATCTTAAGTTATCTGACTTCTAAGCTGAAACTTTATTTTTATAGTATGTACATCTATTGAAACGATGATTTTTCCGAAATGCTTTAAAAATAATATTTTCCCATAGATTTTCTAATCAACTTCCATCTTAATTTCTATATTATAGTACGCCTGTCAGAATTAATAAATTTATTGAAGCGATTTATATTTTTAATAAAATCCCAAAATCTTAAGTAAAGTCAGTAACACCTTCGCGCATGGAGCCGGGAATCGAATAAGACAATTGGAAGCCATAGCCGCCAACCTTTAATCGATACAATGAACTACTTTTTGTATACAGTATTTTTTTAATATAAACTCACATCTCACAGTCAACTACAATCCTTCACTGTGTTTTAAGCAAAAAAAATTACTGCTTACAAAAAATGGTAATTTTTTGTCAAACACCTTCTGAACTGGGGAGGTCAGAACGCAAAAAAGGGTGGATTATCCAAAAATGCAGAAAGGTACGGAATTACAGTCAAATAAATCATCTATAAACTCAAAAATCACTGTATGTGTTATTCTCTACAAAAAAAAAGAAAGAAATTAAAATAAACCTAACAAAAGCTGTTATTATTATTGAAAAAGAGCAAAATCGTATGCATTTACTGTAAATATGTATGTAATGTGGATGGTGAGTCATCGGCGAGTCGGGACAAAGGTAGGCTCGAGTACGATTGGATCAACTCGAGGACAGACCAGCCGAGGGGTTCTATTGTAATTAAATTCCGTAAAAGTTGGCAGCTGTGCCATAGCACTTTTCAGCTTTACGATGCATCTTGTTAACGCGATGGGACTTTATTGGAGTTAAAAGTAGTTTGCAATACACCAATTTAATAAAAGCTCTAAATCCTAATGAATTCAATGACAAGTTGGCTAAGGGCGCGTTCGAGAATTCATTGGTTGTGCACCGGTAACGCCGGTGCACGACCAGAGTTTTTTAAAAGGCGGAGTGTTGGGCGGAGCTCTGGAAGAAACCGCGTTCGAAAACGTTTTGGTCATGTAGCGGTTGCCTCCTCAACGTGACCAGAGCGCAACCAGAATGACCCTGTTGGCGAGGTGGGTTATGCCGGTTATTAGCGTAGTGTTGCCAGTGTTTATTTTTGCTTTCTTGGCTTGAAATCGGTTGACAACCGTGACGTCTGAAGAATGACCGTGCATAACCGACCGGTGAATTCTCGAACGGGCCCTAAGTCACTTTAGCCCTCTACATCAGTGCTTCCCAATCTTTTTCTCACCCCGGACCGGCGAACGTTTGATAATTTTACCCGCTGAGGGGAGGGAACGTTGTTTGTTTATATTTTAGATTATTTTTGATTTAATAATTTTAGTTGTATTTAAACAGACCTTCAAAATAAAATTCTGTTATACACAAAAAGTGAACATAAATTGATTTAACATTTCAATCCACTAGAACGCTACACCAATGAGAACCGGAGTTTGTTTCTTTGCAACAAGTCGCTTCCATCTGGAGGTAATAAGAGACAATGCTCGAGTTTATTCCATTGTTATGTCTTGGTTGCTCTTACTACAGAAAATATCGCTTCACATAGACAGATTGTCGGAAATGAAAATAGGGATTTAAGGGACTGCAATTTTAATTCATAATCTTAAAATGTTTAACGAACACAAATCTATCTTAAAATAGTTTCAATATTACTTCTGTTACAAAGGTATAAATTATCACAAAACCGAAAAATTAGAGAAGTACACTACAGAAAATAAAATGGAAATAACGTAATGTTCCTTGGGCGGCCCGCCACCATTTGATCCACTGACCGGTAGCGGTCCGCGATTGGGAACACTGCTCTACGTAATAGGATCGACACCCAAAATCGTAAGCTAGCAGGAGAAGAGAAACCTAATTATTTAATATGTTAAGGTTAATTTTAGTACTTATAGTCTTTAAGGATGTTAAATTGTGCATATGAAATACTCATGAAGAACACATTGCTGGAAATCGGCTGCGTGACACCTAGGAATATCTGCCGAAGTCACGAAATTGCGAACGCTATTTTTTTACTTTCTGCCAATACATTACAGGACGGCAATTCAAATTTTAAATTTATAAAAACCCTTTAAAGATTGTGGTAAATGATCTTAAAAAAGCGTATGAGGTAACATTTATTTTGTGAGAGTTTTGTCTTAACTTCCGTACTTTTCGGCAGTATTGGGATCATTTCAGAAGGTCAATTCTCCATGTTTCTTCTGTCTATTAATTCTGTTGCTATTCAAAAGTTTATTGTATTATTTATTTGAAAAACAAAGGTATAGCTTGCGCCTGTAAATGTTCCGATACTTTAGTTTAGAGAATTATTTTAATAGCTATGGGGGCTTGTAATTATAAATTATTTACTATGCTATCCAGCTGCGTTGAAATATTTATTTTTGGCGAAAATTCACATTGTGATACGGTATCACAAAATAAAGAGTGTGGCATAACTGCCGACTTCCGCGATTTTATGGTAATATTATTTATTACTATGTTTTACTTCCGGCCACAAGCACAACCGAAAACAAAGTTTTGATTTAAAGAAAAGCTTTTTTAAAATTATGGTGAAAAATCTTTGGATAAAATCGTACATATTGTATTATATAAGGTTCCATAACATCTAATTTCAGCGGTGTATAATTTTAATTATGGTTAGTTAAGAGACAGCTATCAAACACATAAAATAAAAAATTTCAACACATTTTTTAAAAAATTATTATTTTTTTCTGTTACTCTACGGAAACGGTATTCCTCAAGATTTAACCCACTCCCATCATTTGGCGATGTATACTAGCTGCTACTGAAATTGGGATACGCCTACTTTGACTAGGTATCTCCGTCTTTTCAGTAAAACACAAATGAAAAGTTTGTAACGAATGGGTTTTTGCTTTCGGAACTGCGCTCCTGCAATTCTAAAGCATAATTTCGAACGCACAAGTATCTGGCACATTATCGTTCATTTCTGTTGGATCGTCTTATACGATTCTAGGTATTTTCTGAAACTCTGCTTTCCCACGTTTAACGATTTCGATTTACTAAAGAAACTTCTAGACTTATTCGTTTTTAGAAACTATTTTAAGGTTAAAAAAATTTCGCTTAGCAAAAAGTAAAAAGGTGCTCCAAAAATGCTCTGTTGGTGATACTAAACGGCGTTTATACGCAGGTACAATTCTCCGTTTTAAATGGGAAGGTAAAAAAATTTACATGGCACAGAAGGTTCCAAACTATGACAAGTGATTATACACTTATAAATCTCAGTGACTCTAGTCCGAAAGTCGAATGACAACATAATATTGCTATCAGGGCCGGTCCTAGGTATTTACCTACGTGGAGCCAACTGGAAAAATGCGCCCCTCCCGCCATTAAAAAAAAAAGTCAATCTGGGAAAGATTTAAAGATTTCAGAGCAGGTAAAGACTCAAATTGTGGTAATCAATGTTCTGGAATGAGGACCGATATCGTCTGGCAGAAGAGAACCTCTACTCTCTCTACGCCCCCCCCCTCTCCGATAGCGCCTACCCAGCAAACACACACAGGTTCTCTGGACGTTTATTAACGTTCAGAAGACGTTTTCTGAACGTTAATAGACGTTCAGAGAACCTGTGTGTGTTTGCCGGGTAATGGCCTCCCGAAATGCAAAATTCTATTATTTTAGGCCCGTTGTTCTAAATACCTGCTGTTTTGATCTATCTCGTTCCGATTAGAGGCAAGTGAAGGCTTCGTCCTCGCAGGCACTCTATAGCAATACACTTTGATCTCTATCCATCCATTTACTTAATGCTAGTCGATGATCTGGAGATGTTTCGTGTTTCTGTAATTTATCGGAAATGTGAGCCCAATCATTAAACCCTTCTTTTCCCAAACTGGAAAGAGGATTTTGGCAAAATAATGAACAGCAAGAACAGAAGACTATCTGCAGACCGAGAACATAAAGCCATCGCCTCTGAAACCTTTAACATTCGGCATTACTCTATCAAAATGTACATTTGAAAAATGGCGCATCATTGCATTTCTTGGATAGTTATCATTGGCAATATTCCGGAAGAAGGTCCTCGAACAATAATTTCATCTCTTTTAGCAGAATCTATACATTTCCACTTAGCAATGTCTTCGAAATTAAAATCATTACCAACAATTTGCTTATCATTAGAATCCTTAGTCTCTTTTGATGCAGAGATTTCTGGATTTTTTTGACTAATTTCTTCACTAAAGAATTATTCAGAAGAATGTTCGGATAGCTGAATTTACTGATTAGTTTGAACGTTTATGTTGGGATAATTAGCCATCTGTTATGCACATTTTTCTCTCTTTCGTTGTTTCGTTTTCTTCGAATTGAAATTCTCGGCGCGGCGCTCTTTCCTTCCCATTCGCAAGAAGTTCTCTTTTGAAAATGATTACAACAATCGGAAATCAAAACTCTCTCTGACAGCTGCAGAGGAAGCTTTTTTTTTCCTTCCCCCAGAGAGGGGAAAAATAAAAAAAATTTTGGAAGATGAAAAATGTCCTATTATTAGGCGTCCGGATTTCGGACTTTCTACTGTATGTATATATATATATATCCAAACTAGTAAAACCCAAATTACCTTTTTATACATTACAATATCCCCCCCCCCCCCCGGCAAAAGAAGTCTGACGAGCAATATCATTGAGGTGGCCAGTCTCTCACTTGCGAGTCAGACGTCCTTGCAACCTACTCTTAAAACTGCGAACTAATCTAATTTTCAAGTTTAGACACCTTAAATTTTTCTGTCTAGAATTCTGGAGTTATGTTGTACAACACTTGAGAGGCAGGATGCAGTTTCTAAAATTTGACAAAACATAATGATGCAATAGTACGAAAATCTTACAATAAAAATAAAACAATGAGTGCGCACAATTTTTTTCAAAATTTACTGAACGGAAGCATTCAGAAATTTATTTAGCAACATTAATAGTGATACTGCAATAATACTGTACAAAATATTACCGTAATGAAAATACTATACTAATGGGGAATAAACATGCAGACATATCACTATTTCTTTGGCAATTTTTTTGGCTTTTGCTTTATCAACACTAAAGTGAGCACTGTAAAATAACTGCACACAATTGCAATAATCCAGTTGCAAAATGAGTAATACTCTAATGTTCACGTCAACTCTGAAACTAAAAATGCGCTTACTTTTACGAAAGAAATCGAATATCCACAAATGTGAAACGTCATTCCTTCACACAGTATGGGATAGCAAATACAACGAAGACATCTTCGTCTGCCCAAGCTTTAAGGCCATGCAGGAGAAAAGAGGTTCCGTCACATAGCATCGCGCAACACAGAAGACATATTCGGCAACGACGAAAGGGGAAAATTGGCCAGTTGCCACAGCTTCTAAAAGGGGAGAAATGACCCATGCTTTTGGGCAACAAACTGGCAGTAAATTGTGAGGCAGCCAGCCGTAGTGATGACAGTAGCTTCTCTATTGTTTGCGGTGAATGTGCGAAAAAAAAAAAAAGATGAAAAGGAGGCGCAGATTTCGGTATGATGAGCGCTGCAGAAATACGGCATAGGCTGTTCATTATTTATATATATATATATATATATATATATATATATCCCTAGGACCTCCACCCTAGGACCGGCCCTGGTTGCTATGTTTGTAAGCTATCATGCATTTCAGCAATGAATTTTTTTGTGGCTAGAAAGTATGAACAGTACTATATCATGGATATCAATATCTAACGTACATGAAGAAAAACATCTATCAAAGTTCAAAGAATATTGTAGCTCTTGAAACAAACACACACGCACACATGTATTAGCCCATTAAAGTCTAAGCGGTGTAACTCCATTTCTGGTTTTATTCGATTAAGGTCACAGAAGTATTTTCTTAAGACCATGCAATTGAAAGCATTAAAGGTTTAAGTTGTAGCTCCCTTAGCAAGAGGGTACGTAGCACTAATTACTGTGTTATACTGAATTTCCTATGAAAGCTCTAATAAAACAAATATCTCAAAACTGGAAAAACTGTGTTACAGCACTCGGGCTTAAGGGGCTCATATGTAATAGTAAGAGATAGTCATATTAAAATAGTCACACTCCCTAGGTCACATGACTTCGAGTTCAGAGAGGTGTGACCAAAATGTCGACGTCGCAGCTTATACATCTCGTCAGCCACGAACACTTTCTACGTGGCGTTAAAAAAAATCGCATTTTCACTATATATTTTCAAACTAGTTGCACAAATGAAAAAGCAAAAAACACCAGGTGTATGTTTTGGACTCCCACAAGTTTTGTTTTCTGGCGCTAAATTTGGCAGTAAATATACAAATATGGCAGCCTTGGCAATTTTTGGTTTTTTGCTGTCTAGCAACCTTTGAAAAGTGATTCGCCGTTTAAGAATAGACAAAAATCCGTATCTGAAGTTAATATCATCTAAATGCTAAAAAAGTCTTTTAATTATAAATAACCTGCGCACCAAAGTTTTGGTCGCTAGCTTACATGGATGAAATATTCACCTTTTTCTTACCTCTGTAATTATTTTTCCGTGAAATCATTTTAAACGAAAAATCCACACCGGACTAGCTTCCATTATCCCATTCGCGGATTAAAACGACGAGCGAGCAATACAGTAATTCTGGAAAAATATGGTCTTTGTTCAATACATTTTAAAAGATGAGTGGAAAGGAATATGCGCACGTGCGGAATTCAATGAGTTGACTTAGTAGTATTCTATTGAAAGGAAACTGTGCTTTCTCCTCAATAGATATAAATATTTGGTGGAGCTTTTCAAAAATTTAAAGCTATTGAATTTCACAGCAATTTTGTGTGAGCGTACATAAACTGTTCAAAAGAAAAGTGCGCTGAAATTTGTTTACGGAATATCTATCAAGTTTTCGTATATGTGATTTTAAATCACTGTAATTCATCTGATGGGCTATTGGATTTAAAAATAAAAATTCCTTAATGGAAGATATGTGTTATGTTTTACTGGCGACAGCGCTACTATGCTGTATTATCAGTAATTCAGATTAAGCAATAACTTCGCATTAATGCAGTTTCTTAATGCTTTCTGTAAAGGCATTTAGCAAGTGTTGATATAAGTCTTGATGTGATGGTGTGAGTTCTGAGTGATACAGGTTTTAATGTAACAATTGATTCTATTTGTGATTTTTTTCGATGGTGGATATTCAAGTTTTCTTAATAAAGTTGTTTATTTTAAACGTATGGTGTCTTTATCATCCTCTTGACGACTACACCACATATATACCAAAGCTTCCAGAATGAAAAACTGTTTTCTTATAGCTTTAATATTCAAATACGTTTCATTTCGCGAAACTGGATTTATAGTAAAATTAAATAAAAATAGTGGTGAATAACGTTTTTAAAACAAGCTTAAAAGTTCAGAGCTGTGTTATATCCGTTTTTCAAACAATGTACCAGTTTTGATTTCCAACAGGATGACTATGATTTTCAAAGGTTGGAAAATCCTGCGCTGTTGTTTCCACCAAATATTCTAGACGATGTCGCAGTGTAAGTAACGAATACACAAGGCAAAAATATACGATTTTGTATTTCCCAATCGACATTCTAAACTGTGTTATGCACCTAATCTAAACTTCTCACTGTATCCAAAACGTTTGTGCAATAGATTTTTATTCAGACGGATATTTTGGATACGTTTCCAGGTTTTCCGAAAAGAACATGGGATATATATATATATTTTTTTGGTTTTCACCAGTGCAGTCTTGTGCTTGCAGGTAAGCTTTGAAGCTTGCTTAAGTAAAAAGGTATTGCAGTAATTTTGCTTTATGCTGTAAAAGAATATGATATTTTAGCCCCGATATGATATTTTAGCCAACAAGTTCTTTGCGTAAGAGTCAGAACCAAAGACATACACCTAAAAGCAACGATGATCGATCGGACGGACAGTACGAAGAATGTAATAAATGTACTTATGTATTTCGTGATACCCGATGCATATTTACAGAAGTTAGATCTTTGATAAACAAACCGAAATCATTTCAAGATTTTCAACAGTGTCAAAATGAAAATTTTGATAAAAGTAATTTTAAATCGATCGAATGACGTTTCTAAATACTGGTTAAAATATTATTTTTTTTGGGGGGGAGGGGGGGCAACAGTTTATTTTCGCGTGACCGATGTATTGTAACAAAATATGAAGTTCAGTGAAAGAAATTTGCCAAAGATACATGACGGCATGTGAAGGCACCACGTGAAAAAAAATGTCATTAATGCGTTTGCAGTCTATATACACGCACGCTTTCGTCACTTCCTGTCACTATTTGGGTAGAGCGCCACACAAACGCATTTAAAAAAAAGGATTGATTCGATTTCATCGTGTATGTGATATTTGGATCATCGCTGACAGCGCCGGATATTCGATAGCTACCCGGAATTGCCTCCCGATTTGTCTCCGCCTGATAAAAATAAAAAAAGAGCATACTGGGAGAAAAGTGAGCTCTTTTTTAATCATTTTTTAGAAAGTCATAGAGGTAACTCATGTTGAACAGTTTTATTGCTGCTTATCGTCATTTTGATGTTTATCATGCTGGACGAGATATACAGCAGGGTGGATAGAAAATTAAAAAAAAAAAAGTTTTAATGTCGGCTTACACGGCAAAAGTTGCCAAGTGGTCTGGTGAGAATTTAAAAAAAAAAAAAAAATTTTTAAGCACCCCCTTCAGGTGCCCCACTCACTCCAAAAAATCAATTTTTTAAAAAGAATGTTTATATGAATGTAAGGGCTTGGATGGCATAATTTGCCGAATGGCCAGAAGTATTTTACCATAAAAAAGGGTTCTTTCATTTTGCTTTTAGCATTCTCTTTAGGCGCTCCAAACATTCTAATAAAAAATTTTTAAATTACGCTATTTCCCTCATTAGCATCGGCACGAAACAAGAGCTAACTGGCTTTCGTCCTCGCTTCTGATCTGACATCACTATATTTTCCCCAACGCTGAAAAAGTGCAGTCGTTGCCATCGATTGATCTAACTACAAATAAGATGGCGGTCCCCATGGTCGGAATATACCAACTGGCACCACAGAGCTAAATAAGATTTTCGGCACAGCTGACTATGCAGCCGCACAGCCACCTATCTCAGAGAATAACATATTTCTTTAATGGAAGAACCAAGTTGCATTTACCTTGGGCATTATTTCTAACTGTTTCGTCTGGATCTGCGATTAACATGAAGAATGGAATATTATTTTTTTAATGACAAAGCTAGACAACTGACTCACGTATAGCAATCGGATGCGATGGGAATATGTCGTCAATACTGGTTCAAAGGTAGACGTTAGAAAGTCTTCAAGCTGAGCTAAAATGTCAACGTCGATGGTTCTACATTCACTGCTTCTACATCTTATCGAACTTGTTGTATGACATCTTTTGGTTCAGCTTGATGGTGTGACTCGTGGCCCCCAAATAATTTTCTGGTGCGATTAGCAAGTTATTGCGAACTTGCCACATACTTTCTGTAACTAAATTCAGTAAAATAGAGGGAAATCCATTTCCAAATGTCCAGATAGAAGTATTTTAAGTACAGATCAACTATATTTGTTAAAAGCAGTGCTTTCAGGAGAATGCAGTGAAGATTTAGCTGCTATTCAACCAATACTGGTGCATTGCTGCCAACTCTTCCAATTTTATCGGAAGATTTTCCACCACAATTTTTAAGCAGTTTTATTTTACATTAAAAATTTGGACTTATTTTAACTTTGAATTGTTTAGTAAAAATTAGTGGTGAAAAATCTTCCGATAAAATTAGAAGAATTGGCAGCTATGCTGGTGGTGCTTTTCAGGTGGCTGACAAACGCAAACTGAAACCTTCGTGCGGCAACTGAAGTGAAGAGCCTTCTGAAAACTTGTTAGATTTAGTTATATATATTATGAACGAATATAATCCAGTGTGGTTATAGATAAAAGGAAAGCCATTGTGCATTGAAGGTTCTAAACCCCTCTCGAAGCTAATTATGTATTCAAGATGTATGGCAGATCACCTAAGAAATACTGCTGAAGCTGTCATCCAAAGAAATGATTCTTTTTTTTTTCACATATAGAGTACTTTCTTCTTGCTATGTTATATGATAGAGACACAATTTAAAAATCAGCTCACCGTTGGGTTATTTCTGCCAAAAAGGAGAATCAGAATATTTCGTCTGTGAGAAATTTCCGTGTACCAGTAATAAACATGCAAGGAACTGATTATACGGATTTAATTTTTTGAAATGATAATAGTGAGCGGTTAGAGCCTCCGGCTTTGAAAGACATCTCCGATGAAGATTTAAAAATATTCCTGTCAAATGAGACTGCTTCAGCAAATTTCCTAATTCGTCTAGCTTCCCATGCCACATACAAGGAACCGAACCTGTGTAAAGCTGGTAACAGAGGCTGCATCTCTTGTTTGTGGAGAAGAAAGAAGGAACGGGTTTAAAAGATCAAGGTTTAAATAAAGGAACACAATGAAATCTTTCAAATGAGTTTAGATTGAAATAGTTTTTAAAGAACTAATTATATCATATATTTATTACATATTAGTACTTTAAGGTTTATTTTTATCAATTAAATACTTAATTGATTTTCAGTTTATTTGTTGCCTTTAGCATATCAACTTAATATGCAAAAACCAAAATAGTTTTATTATTTGGAGCACCTACAAAAATATTCCTACCACCTGTAATTTTCATACAGATACTTTTTATACGTGCCAGAAACATTTATATTTTATTACCTAAGTACTCTTCCAAATTTATTTTTAAAAATTACTTTACAATTTTGAATACATTTTTATGAAATTGCCAATTTTTGGCTAATTTTTTTTTTTTGGGGGGGGTGTCTTTGGGCACATGAACATATGAATGGAATTAAATAAAAATAAATGCACAAACTAATGTACCCAATTCACAACTTTATGATCTTGTGCCAAAAGTAATTTCGAATATTATTAGTATTTTAAAATACGGATTTCGAAAAATTTCAATTTTAAACTACATTTAAGACACTTGGGGCACCTCAAGATGTAGATGGATTTCAACAAAAATTTACGGGCAAACTAAAACACTCAAAACAAGCCTTCTCCACCATTTTTTAAAATAATATATATATGTAAAATAATTTCTCCACTTACAAAGGTTAAAAGATTTAGTCGCAGAGCTTCAAGTCCTTATAAATTTCAAATAAGAAAACAAAGCTACTAAATTTAGCTAAAACACATTATAAATTAACAGATGATTATGAATACATACTATTTTATACGCTTACCATAAAAATAAGGACATTAACATTTCCAATATATTTTATTTAAAACGAAAGCGTTTTTCATGCACTTTCAATATGAGTACTACATTTAGTAGATTTGGTTTTTCATTTGAAAAGTGTTATTATATGTGTGTGTTTTTATACAATGTTTTATCAAGTTTATATTACAACACCAGTATTTTTTAAGAGTTCTTGCTTTAAAAAATATTAATTTAAATTGACCAAAAGTTGGGGCTACCTGATTGATTGAACTAACGCCCGCCATGCTTAGGGCTTCTATTTAAGCACAAGATCAAAGAACTAATTGATCCTTCCACATACTGGAGATAAGCGCATCGAGTGCAGGTACTCCATTGTATACCCCTCAGTCAGTCAGTTCAAAACTTGGGGTAACATAAGTAACGCCACATATCGCTTCACCTCTCCATGCAAAGATGACAGGTAGCGTTTTCGGAAGGCAGTGGGTAAGGAAGTACACAGTAATGAAATAATGTATATGGGAAAGGTAATTTAATTATTTTTAACTCGTTCGATTGATCGAGTACATTTTCGAAATTTATAGTACTTACCGGAAATTTTTAACAGTTTTATCTTTTGGAGATAGTACTTTGGTTAATACTGCTGCTCGTCACTAAAACAGACTAACGACGGTCATGAAAGGAAATCGAATGTAATCCTAAGAGAGAGTCGATGCAGGACCTCGTAGACACAGAATGCCGAAGAGTAGAAACTTTTACATCATCACTAGGTCCACTAAAATGCATTATCACTCATGACTTTCACAAAGTACAACTATTAAAAGTTTGTGGTGAATTTACTCCCGCATAAGACATTTCAATCATTTGAGATAGAAAATTTAAAAGAAATTTTAATTATCACTAATTATATAGTACGATATATAAATAGATCATAGTAAATTATTTTTTATCAGAAAGGTATTTCAATGTTTATCTTAAGATATTTTCTAAAATTTGTATCACGCACCAGAAATTTAAATTAGTTGTACTTTGTGAATGTAAAACTGTGGTGTCGCCATCTTAGGACCTAGTTATGGTCTAAAATATTTTGTTCTCAAACCTTGCGTATCTTGGAGGTGTTGGTTGAAGCATCGCCTGTATTCAAATCTGTAATTACGAATCATTTGGTTGAGCTATTACGCAATTGATTTGTCTCTTGACGTTTGCTCATGGCAGGAACTGTGCAAGGCAGCCGTGCGACTGACTTGTGTAGGACAGTTTCTGTCAGTCTGTCTAAATTTTGATAAGCATGTCTGTAGAAAATATTTAATTAGCTTGTTAAACACAAATGTTTAATTCTTGTACTTTTAGAAATTATAATTACCATTTTTTTTCTATATTTTCCTACCTAATTTATACCATACTATCCCGAATGTAACGAGATATCGAAAATTTTCAGTAAAATATTGAGAAAATCCTGTAATTAGACCTCAAATATAACGCTAGTCAGTTTTTTAACGGGAAATGATCAGTCAAAACATATCCTGTTTATATTCCAGATAATACCGTCTAGCTAGAGATACCAGAAATAATTTAATTGTGTACTTTGACAATATCATATAGTAATGATTTAATTCGTATCTTTAATTCGCTTTATGCCACCTTCTTTTCTTTGAATGAGGAATATTGGGATCTCTGATTTGCTGCATTCGGTGTTATCTTTTGACACTCCAGTCAGAGCCGGAAATTCGTTTTCAGGACGAAGCTTCCGACGCTTTCGAAATCGATTGCCGAAAAGGATGGGCTTCATTTTTATCGTTTGCTGCCTTCTGGTAAATGTTTGTAACTCTGGCAATTTTCAAGGACGGGGCGATAAAGTAACAGATAAGTTATGATCGGCGAAAGCCAGAAGTGGAAGGTATTGGTTTCTCTTTGGGGTTGTTTACTTTTTGCTGCGAAAAAGTAAATCAGGGGGTTGTATTTGTGATGCACATTTTAAATGTATTTATATTATTGTGAATTACGAAACGAAGTTGTATAAGTATTATTTCAGGGCAATTAAAAAAAAAGCCTAAAAATGAAAATGTTTTCTATTACTGATTATCCAAAAACAGAATTTTTTCAACTTTATAGCATGCACGATAGGAAATTAAATTAATAATAGTTTATAGTTTATATTTAATCAAATATAGTAACTTCGGTTACTTAAAAGCTAGAATTAATGCGACATTTGGTAGTTTCAATTTTACTTTAGTCACATCAAAAATATACCCATAGCCACAACAAAAAAGAACAATATTTTTCTGAAATTTAAAATTATATTATATTAGAGCCGTTATTTATGCTCTTGTAATACATAAAGGTAAAGCTGAAAAACTGATCTTAATTTTACTTAACTAATCTGCCATAAGAATTATTTTCGTTTTCAGCTTTAAATGTTACGTTTATTGCCATGGAATAGTTTCCCATATGCTAATATCGTGGCATATGGGTCATAGCTCACAATCTGAGGGGAAGGGGGGGGGGGCTAGAGGGAGAATAATTTTAAGCACACCTTTACTAAATGAAATGATAGATGACAGATGGTTTAAACAAAATTTCTCAATATTTTAGTGTTATTTCATTACAACGATGATTTCGTAGTTAGTCATCTGCTGTTCCATCATTGATGTTATTGCAGATATAGAATATTAAAGTTTAGCTGAAGATCAACTGCACGTCGACAATTTAGTTTGCTTGATAAATACAGACTGTGAGTACAGAAAATGTGGTGTTATTTTTTTGGTAACTTTCAGTAACTTTTATCGGAATTCATTTTTTATGTTTATAAAATAGCCCGAACTGATACTAGACTGACTGACTTTTGGTCTGGCATTGAACATGCTAATGCCGTCAGTTCTATTCTTGCTGATTGTTCAAAAGTTTTAGTCCTTTCATCAAGCGCACGGGTGTATCCAGGGAGATCGAAAGCACTTTATAATTGTCTGACATATTTTAACATAATTTCCCGCCCCTCTTCCCCCCCTTTTTTCGCTCTATTGTATTAATTGTTCTTCTCAGTATTCTGAACATATTACACCTGTTAATATAATGTCTTATGAACGGTATTGAGGGTAGGCGCTAGCGCACAGGTCCGCTGTAAAGAAGACTAGAACCTAGAAACTAGGTGCTGCTAAATCTGGTCATTTTGACTGAGACCACCTGTACCTATTGGATAATAAAAATGAATCATTTAGCAATTAACGTTTTGCTTAATTTTCAGAAAGTTTCACACACATATACTATATATTCCAGGGAAAACGTAAAATAGGGAGAAAAAATAAGTCTTGAGAATGTGTTTTCGTAAAATTTTCTTTTTTTAATATTCCGTGAGAAACAACTGACATTATTTCAAGGAAACGTCGTTAAATATTAGATATTTGTATATATTCTAGTGCCTTACACAAAGTTTTTGGTGGACATAAGGTTTTTTTTTTTTTTTAAACCCACACACAGGAATCTTCTATCATGTTGAGAACATAGATAAACAACTGAATTTTTAGATTAAAGTCCAACGATAATCAGAGAAAGGCCGAAAATACTTAACCTAACATATGATCCTCTTAAAGCCCAAGTGGTGTAACTCCATCTTTTTTCCTTCTAAGGTATTCGAAGTTTTATTAGGGTAATAATAAGAAATTCAATGTTACACAGCCTTTATTGAACACTTCTGTGACCCAAACGCAAAAAATCATAAATTACTCACTTTTATTACACTTAAATGTAAAGATTTCATAAATTACTCCCAAATCCAAATTTTAAATTCTGAATAAGGCTATTTAAAAATTGTGGTGGAAAATTATCTGATAAAATCAGAAGTGTTCCCAGTTAAGTTAAAATCTCATTCAGTTATATTTCCATACTCTTCAAGTTCATGCTAAAGGGTGTCTGTCGCTCAGTTTACGACGCCTTATTCGTATTTCTAGCATCTGCAAGGACTTTTCGTTTGGATTTAGAATGATTTTCATAACTATCCGTGATGATGTTATCTAGATTGAAGTGCGCATTCAAATCTACAATGGTCTATGGTAAAGTAGTCCAACTATTTTTCATCGATACTTCACAGGTTGCTCAATTTCATCTTCTAACTGCGCTTCCATTCCAGTTTTCAGTCACCAAGTGCATTTGGGTTCATTATTTTATTCAACTGTAGAAGAAAAAACATTTATTGGCAACATTTTTAAGTAAATAAAAATATGAGTAATAATTTTGCTGATCTGATAACAAGGAAATTATATAAAAGAGTAGGAGAAAAAAAAAGAAAGAAAGAAACCACCATGCCAATATTTCTATCAAGACACCGAATTTCTGGAGTAATTTCCCTCTCTCCCTCAGAGCTCCATTTACAGAGATTTGCCCCTCAAAAAGGGAAATTCCCACGAGTTATCAACACTGGCCGCGAAAACGTCTTAAAATAAAACGAATATTTGAAATTTAGCATTGCCTGCAATTGTTAAATATTTCATTTTCTGTAATTTTTTTTTACATGTGAGACTTGTATTTCTTTATTGCATGTCTTTGCAAGAATAAATTTTTATTCCATGCTTTGAGGGGCTCCACAATAAAAAACTTCAACTGAAAAAAATATTTTTACTTAAATTTTTTAAACAATTTGAAACAAAATTGGACTATAAATATTAATAGCCTTCAGTGTGGAATGCTCTGTACTGACAGTAGTTTATGCAGAATTTTACAGTTCTTTCCCTGGAGAAATGGGGAGGACGGGGTAATATACGTTAAAAACAGTTATTTTTTTATTTATTGGTTGTTTTATGGTAATAACAATGATAAACATGCCACTGTTTGGGGCTACTTATTGCACTGCATTCATTCTCTTCACGGATAAAAGATTTTATATAGCAATATTACTTTGAAATGCGGACACGTTAAGCTTTATTAAGAATTACTTTTTCTATAAAACTGGAGTAAAATGGGTTAGAAAATAATAAAAGAAAGAAAAAGCCAAAAACATTAATGCGATTTATTAAGTTTTATTTATTTCTTATTATGACTTACAAATTATTCAAATTTCAAATTATTATGGCCATGGCTGTTGCACTTAGTTTCCAGATATACGCTGTATTTCGGCACCTCCTTGTTGAAGAGTAAAATGGAGTACAGTGAGCGGGCATTTTTTCTGGATTAAACACCTAAACAGCTTGATTTTATATCATTTTCTCCCTTGTATATTACGTAGCATTTAAACTCATTAAATTTTTTATTACGTATTTATGAAAGCAGAATTAAAGGAATATTTTTCAACTTAATATCCAAAACCACAGTATGTTCAGATTTTATGTTATTTAAATAACGTACTTTGAAATTTCTGGTGAGTGATACAAACATTAGAAAGTATCTCAAACATAATTTTTAAGTAGAGGGTGTGTTCACGATGCCACTTTTGAGTAACTCGCCCCGGCTTGAGTTCAGGCCCGGACTCGCACCTTTTGGGGCCCTCGGCTAGATGATAAAAAGGGGCCCCTTAAAGGGGAATTTGGAGGGGTTAGAGTATTAGGATATGTTTTATTTGAAAATTAGGCTTACCTGCCGAAAACCGCATTTAACTATTTTAAAATTGTTAAATGCGGTTTTCGGTACGTAAATGTTTTAAACAATTTGAAACAAAATTGGACCATAAATGTTAATAACATTCAATGTGGTATCTTTTATCTCTTTACTAACAGTAGTACATGACTTTTTACAGTTCTTCCTCTGGAGAACAGGTTATGACGGGTTACTATACGTTAAAAATAGGTATTTTATATTATATTTACAGGTATTAACGCATAATCCCAGTTGGACGCTGTCCCGATCAGCTCGGATAATCGGGACTCGACTGCACCTTTATGAATAAAATATTTCATTATGATCTATTTTCTTGTTATAACAGATGATTAATGATGGTTAAAATTTTCTATTTGTCGTAAAATTCAATTTTCCATCTCAAACCATCAAAACGTTCTTGTGGGGGATTTCGGTCCTATGGGTCTTTGTATGTTCTGTAATATAACGATAGTCTGCCAGTGAAACTCGACATTAAGTGTATTTTATCTCTGAGCTGAGAACAGACGTTTTCTCTGTGAAGAAAAAAGAATGTGGGGGGGGGGATCTCAGCTTCTCATTTGAGTAACTAGAGTTCCGTATTATACCAAGTGGATTACCAAGTATTCTTCAGCCAGTTCATGTATGTTGGAACAAAACATTCAAAAGTCATTTAACAACAAAATGGATCGAATACATGCATGGGTGTCTGAATACTGCAAAAGGAAACTGAGAATGTCATCCAGGTAGGACATACAATCCAAGCAGGATAGAATTGTAAAATAGGCGCTGTATAGTAGGCGGAGATAACTCCGAATTTTTTTTTTTTTTTTAAATTTTGCTGTATTCCAATATTTTAGAAGGTCATGCATAACATTCTTATTAATACAATCAATGAGCTAAATACATTGATTAGAAGCAGCATTATTACACTTTATATTCATTTATTTAAATATTAACACATAAAAAATCTTTTAAAAAATTAACGCTGAAAAGTCTCTCCGACATCTGTTAAAAAATGAAGAAAAACACCTGGATCTTAAAGGATTAAAATGACGTCTGTAGTTATGATTTCCTATGCAATTCCTAATCCTTGTGCCCCTAAAATTTAGTGCAGACCCTTTAGAAATACTATATACGTTGTGGTGGTTGCAATCCACCTTTAAATAACGTGCTGAAGTGGATGTAAACCACTGTAAAAAACATGGAATGTCGTGAGGAAAGAGGTCCATGCCCCGCACAATGGATGTCTGTAGAACATCGCCAACCGACGCCTCCTTCCTTTTAATGTTTATAGTCGTAAGTAAGTACATAATGTTTCCATCTTTTATCAATTTACCTGAAAATGCGAATTTTGAAAGACCCAAAATTGACCAACCGACCCAGTAACACATATTACATATTTTCCCCTTTTGCTACAGAGTATCTCTTTCTTCTATAATTTTTACGACCGTATGTTGTGTTTGACGCGGGAAGGCGCATTAACAGGATACTAAACTTTACACCCTTTAAATTCCGTACAAGCGACCCCCTCCCTTTTTTAAAGGATTTTTCGTCGCATTTTCTGGTTCGGATCAACTGTATGTTATGGTGATAGGGATACGAGATAGATGTCGATGCGTTCAAGACATCGATTGGTCTCTCCATTGATGAATTGAACCCCAGTGTTCATGTGACATCGATGCTTAAAACCGATATTTATAGTTCGATGATTCTTGACATGGTCGACTGCATGTTTTATGCTTAGCTATCATTATGCAGGATACACAAACACTTTTTGTATGAACAGTAATTATTTAATTATAAAATAGGAAAACCACATGTTAGCAACGATCGGCGGAGTTCTTATCCATAGTTGCTAACTTTTCCGATTTTAGCAGAAGATTCACCACCACTTATTTCTTCTTATCAATTAATATTTTAAGTCCAAGTAAAGCATTGGGAACTAGCGTGCAATGTAATTAAAAACCTTTCTTAAACACCAAATATTTGCTTGTATTATCACAAAATTTCGATGTTAAACGCGTTGTTTGATTGACTGAATTTCGGTCACAGTGTAGTGCCACAGCGGAAGCCGCCTACTCTCCAGTGATGAGAAATGAAGATCACGTGGTACCACGTCTTCTAGTTCGGTAGTTTGAACTCGAATTTGACTAACTACAGTTACGAAAATGTACTTAAAAGAAATTACTGTTTTAAAATGTGGTCAGTTATATTCCGATGAACTGAACTGAGCTGAAGTTCTGGGTTTTGACATGACATGACATGAAGTTCGATTTTACAGGAGCACCTAACGTATGGTACGCTTATCTCCAGTGTGTAATGATAAATGAAACTTTGTCGAAATCATGAAATAAGCCCAAGAGACAGGGCCATAAGCATGTCAATGTCATTAAAGAACAGTCTGTCAAACCTACAAATGATCCGTGGCAAGGCAAAGGGTGCGGAAAACCGTGAAAGGAACAAGAAAGTTGGAAGATGATGGAGACTGACCCACTCTCCTCCCGTGTATAAACACGGACTTCATAGGGCGAGTTGCTCAGTAAGACCATGAGTTACATGAAATGAGGATCAAAAATGAAAGCAGTGAGACAAATTAGAACCATGAAAACATTGTAAGAATCAATATATACAATATGTACAAAAAACACAGGTGAATATAGTGAGAAAATGTATAAGATGTATAAGATGCAACAGTGAGAGAAGTACAAAACGAATGAAATTCAATCAAAAATATCAATGTTCAAGTATGTACAGGGACAATGTTCGAGTAAAGTTTAGTGAGAGACTAGGTGATGTCCAGGGACGCCATGGCAGTCCGAGGGCGTTTGCGATGTTGTGGTTCGCGGTAATCATAGTCAAGGATTTCAGCCAGGATTTCATTTGGCAGTTTGTATAAGTTGTCAAAGAACTGCGTCGTAAGGTCCATGAGATGTTTTCACATAGTTGGTATTTTCAGGTCATTTCTAATGTTGATGTTGGAGAGGAAATGATGACCATGTCTGATCTTCCTGAGTATAGAGCTTTGTTTAGACTCTAATGCGTTTATGTTAGACTTAGCTGCAGAAGCCCATACAGGCGCTGCATATGTAGCTGAAGGTCGGACAAATGTTTTGTATAGTAGTGTTTTATTATGTATCCCAATCTTGGAGTTAAAGAAGAAGGGAGAAAGTTTCGAAAAAGAGGCTACCATCTTGTATGTAGCATTTTTGATGTGGTGCCGCCAGCACAGCGATTTATTAATGGTAACACCAAGATACACTACTTTGGAACACCATTCAATTGGAGTGCCACAAACAAATAGGCGTGAAGGAGGGCGGCAATGTGTAAAACTCAGTGCTTGGCACTTATTCGGGTTGATGAGCCATTTTCGCATCCAGTCGACAATTTTGTCTATATGTGTCTGCATAGAATAGGCAAGCACAGTGTTGTAGGGTGAGTGGCCAATCTACCCTACAACACTGTAGGGTAGAAATAGCAGTGTCGTCTGCAAATAAAGCGAGAGTATTATCAAGAGATCTTGGGATGTCATTGACATATAAATTGAATAATGTGGGCTCCTCGATCGAGCCGTGAGGGACACCACGAGAAATGGGATATGTATCAGAAGTTGTGTCGTTAACACGGACAACAAAGCTTCTGTTAAGTAGGTAGCTTTTAATGACATGTATATAAGCGTCAGGGATGTTAAGCTGTGTTAGTTTGAATAGAAGTCCGTTATGCCATACTTTGTCGAATGCTTTTTGCAAGTCGAGTAGCAGTATGGCAGCCTTCTGTTTGTCTTGTATAGCTTCGAAATCGGTTTCTACAACTCTGAGTAATTGATGAATTGTACTGTGGCCCTCACGAAAGCCAAATTGCTCAGGTAGTAGTAAGTTGTGATTTGAGATGTAATCGTGAAGACGGTTTAAGAATAAGCGTTCAGTAATCTTACTCAATGAGCTGAGCAGACTAATGGGCCTATATGATGAAGGTTTAGTCATGTCGTGTTCCGGCTTTGGTATGGGACAGACAATGGCAATTTTCCAGGATGTTGGAAAGTAATGTGTCTTAAATATGGCGTTGGTAAGGAAAGTAATAAGGAGGAGAATTTTCGCAGGGATCTTTTTTAACATCATATTTGATATTTTATCTTGACCAGGACATTTCCTGATGTTAAGTTTGTTTATAACCTTTGCGACTTCCGAAGAAATCACAGGTGGAATGTTAAATGAAGGAGGACGAGATAAAAAGTCAGTTAATGTGTCATCAACATTTTGTTGGTGGGCAGTAAGGTCATTGTCAAAGTTGTCATTAGAGAATTGCTTGGAATAAGATCGGGCCAGGCAATTTGCCTTGTCAGTGTCAGTAACATAGGTACTGGTATTGTCCTTGAGGGGAGGTAAGGTGGTCTTTTTGTTGGTGATTTTTCTAATGGCTCTCCAAATAGAACCATCAGTAGCAGATAGGCCCTCAATATAGTTCGTCCAATTTTGACGAGAATGTTGTAGAATGAGTTTTCGGACTTTTGCCCTGAGGCGATGATATAAGGCCCGGTCCTCGGGGTGTCTGGATTTTTGGAAGGATACGCGGGCAGCGTTCCGTTGGTAAATGAGTCTCCGTATGAAAATGCGGAGCTTGGCATTTGCGCTGTGGTTTACAGCTTTGGAAGAGTTTGCATACGAGTCACCTCAGAGTCTATTTGTTGGGCCCTAGTGAGGGTGGGAACAAAAGGAACGTTAAGGAGCGTTTCAGTAAATCTGTTCCAGTGGTGGAGACCCTCGTTCTGGGGTTTTCGGAGGGCAAGTCTATTAATGTATAATAGAACTGTATAAGAATTGTGGTAAAAATTCTTCCGATAATATCAGAAGAATTGGCAAGTGTGCTGTTGCAGTTCTGGATTGATAGAAAGTATCTGGCCATTAAAAAATCGTAAATTTAGTCAGATGAATGCCCCTCTATCCCCTGTAGTCACGATCCTTGTAGTCGCCCTGGGGTGTGATGGCCCAGTGGTTAAGGCGTTACACTCTTAATACGAAGTTTGTGTGTTTGATTCCGACGTATCACTGAAGACCACCATGGACTTGTATATTAGAAAATATTTTAAGTTGTGATTATGAAAATGAAATGTTATTCGAATGAAAAATATTTCATTGTGATCTATCTTCATATTATTTAGAACCGGTACCTGGTCCTAAAATCAGACCTCATTTCCGCTGTCGATTTGCCATTCCATATTCACTATACCAAAGCTTTTTAAAACCAGCCTAATTAATTCCCATTTTGGCCCCATCATGGACGAGTGGATGAGACACTAAACATGGTAGAGGGCCAAAGTGTGAAGGTCCTAGTTATGGACCTTTCGCGTTGCTGTCGATATAACGGTCTGAAGTTTTGGGAGGTTTTCTACAGATGTAATATGAATATGCGTAAGAACCCCTAAAGATTTCTTCGACCAAGGGACCCCCAAAGTAGATGACCCTCGTGTAGGCTTGCCATAATACAAAACAAACAAACATTACCGCTATGTTTGTTTCCCAAGCATGTGGACCTACCCCAGCGAAACCATGATGCAGTAAATACTTTACGTGGTTATCTGACATCGCGAGTAAATTGGTTTGATATTTTTACCGCGACAAAACACTTTTTAGCACTAGACTACACAATTTCGTTCACTCTGAACATAGTAGGTGGCAGAAGTGTGACGGTCTCGCGTTCGGACCTACCCGAGTGGCTGTAGTTTTGGTGGGTTTTCTCCAGATGTAACGATGAACACACGTTAGAATCCTTTAAAAAGTGCGGCAACTGAGGTACCCCTCCGCGTAGCACATGCCCCTTCTGTAGGCTTGCCACAACACAACAAACAATAATTCTGTGAGTGACTAATTCGTTCATTTTGAGCCTCACATCGTCTTTTGAAATCAGTCACACACTTAAAAAAAAAAACTGGAGACGATCTATAAACAGCCCGGCTAAACTCACGTTCTTCTTCAAAGAAAAGAAAATGAAGTGGAGGAATACTTTCCAGAACATTGTCGCTCAGCCTGTCAATCAAAGGAAATTCTGCTTCCAGCACTTAGACGCAAGAAAAGCTTCTGTGAAGCGTATATTTCTTTTATAAGGAAATGCAGCGGTTCAGCATTGCAAAAATATAGCAACAGCCCCCTCCATTTCGAAATGGACGGTGGTGTTTCTTTATTTAAACCAGAAGGAAAAAACAGACTCCAAATTTTGAAATGGCGTCAAATCACATTCCATTTGAAGCTAATAGTATGTGAAACAAAATACATGAAGTAGTAGCGAGAGAAGGTACTTAAACTTTTGTTTTTGGAACATGCATCATTTTAGGATTGGATCCGCGCATGTGGTTTCTTTTATTCTTGCTTATAAAACAGTATGTGTTCACGCATATAGATAGGCTATTACTAACACAATAGAGAATGTAAAGCAGATGGGTTTTCAAAATGCTTAATCATTTCTCCCGCTACATTGCATCTGCTACTAGCGATTTGTGATATAAACTTTAACTCGTTTAAGGAGAAAGTACACTTAAATTCGGCCACAAAATCAATTTTTGGTTTTTAGTCCTAAATTGCAATTTATTTCATGATGGATAGTTTAATACAAAAATTTACAAAATAATACTATAGTTATTTCATGAGCTATAGTGAGAAAGAAATTGCAAATTTTATCTTTAAAAACTTATGCTCAAAACATCAAATTTTGGTATTCCGTGTAGCATGTCTCTGGGAGGCTTCAACATAATACCTTAAAATTTTCAGGACGTGTTCGTAGTAGCTAGCAATATACACAGTTTTTTGTACAATTACTCACCACTATTTTCTAAATGTATGCTTTAGATGATATAAAATTTGATTTATTTTAAAAAATAGTGTGTACTGTAGGAAAATAGTGGTATTTAAATGTACAGCAAAACGGTACAAGTTGACAGCTGTTGTGGTATTGTGTTATTTGCGTAAAATTAACCAAAGTCACTAAGATAAAATAGATAACATTTATAGAGAAAAAGTCCTCATGAAATTGAAGGATTCTGTTCCTTGTAATGAAAATTAATGAGTACCCTTGCACTTTATAGATATCTTAGTGATTATCGTTTAAATTATTACCACGATTATTTTCTTTAATTTTTGATTAAATGTGTATGAAAATACTGAAAACTTTGGCGGTTATCTTGTGCGGAGTGTATCATAGTAATTTTGAAGATGTGAAACTTTTTGCTACATTTATGTGTTTTTAACACATAACAACTAATAAAACTAATGTAAATAAATAGTATTTTGTCACTATTTTATTTTTATTATATAAAACACTATGCATTAACCCTGCAAAAACCACTTTAAGATCTCTATCCGAACATGTACCAAGTAAGGAAAGTATTGAAATCTTGAAAAAAAGACGACTTTGAGTTTTTGATGTATTTACACATTTTGAGGTTGTCTAAATTCATTTATGCTATTTTTACTAGAAGTATCTATATGTTTGTGTGTGTTTGTGTGTATGTGAGTGACCATGACAGCTCCTAAACGGTGCATTCGATTGAGCTCAAATTTGGTGTATATCTTATGAACCACCGTCACAAAACCGGTATTGATTTTGATGTGTTTTGTTTGTTTGTTTGTGGGATTACGGACGATTAGCTACGCGTGGTCTCTAAGACGAGGGGTGGAATGCAATCCGTGGGGGTCTTTTTAAGAGCTCTTAACTCATATTTAAGCTAAGTTTCGGAGGAAACCACTGAAAACTTCGACGGAAGCAACCTGGTTTCGAATGAAGCACCTACCGTCTCCTAGTTATGAGCGCTATGCGCTGTGCTACTATGGTGGGACGATTTTGGTGTGTATAGGACTTACAGTTTTTTTTACAAGATTAGGAAAAGATTTCTTTTACATTATGGCCTATGAGCGGAAATTCTTGAAAGTGCGCTAGCGTTTAAACGATGCACTCGAAAGATCTCAAATCTGGTATATATGTTACAGAGCCCCTTAGCAGGACCGGTATTGATTTTGGTATTCATAAGATTTATAGTTTTTCTTACAGGGCTACGAAAATATTTCTTTTGCATGATGGCCAATGGGCGAAAATTCTTGAAAGTGCGCTTGCGTCTAAATGCTGCATTCGATTGAACACAAAATAGGCATGTATACACGGTACCATGATCTGCATAGATTTTGGTCTGTGTAGAGCTGATAGTTTGTTCACAGAATTGCTAAAAGTAATTCTTATCCATTACGGCCTATGGACGCAAATAATTTAAAATGAGCTAGTGTCTTTATGGTGCATTCGAAGTAGTTCAAATTGGGTTGGGTATGAATACTGTAAGGCACCGTCACTCAAAATGTATAGATTTTGCAGTGTATACGACTTACAGGTTTTTTGACAGGGTGATAAATGAATTTTCTTTTACATTATAGATCATGGACGGAAATTCTTCGAAGTGAGCTCGGGCCTGTAGGGTACATTCGATTGAGCTGAAATCAAGTATGTATATTATAGGTTACGGTCTCATGACCTGCATAGTTTTTGGTGTGTGTAGAGGGGATAGTTCAGTCAGTACAGGAAATTAGCCTACCTCAAGATGTGGTACCACAAGATCATCACTTCCCATCACTGGAGATAACGCGGCTTTCGCTATGACTGTTCTTCAGTCAGTCAGTTAAAGAAAACAGCACTGATAAATTATCCAAAAAATAATAGAAAAGAAAAAAAATCACGAGCTACGAGTGGCTTTTACCAGCGTCTGGGCCTACGCCCTCAGCAACACCTCCTAGATATAGAAAGCCTAACAACTGCTACGTCACTAAGCTTTCACGTCACTAGTAGGCCTTCAAAAAATGACGTCATCACAATTTAAGTTTCATAAAGCAAAACCACCCTTAGCCACCACTTCCTAGACAGAGAAGGCCTGAGAGCAGAAACTTTAGAGTCAACAGTAAGACCTCTAAGTTAGCATCATCAAAGTTTTAATTACACAAAGTAGAACTATTTAAAATTTCTGGTCGTTAATACAAATGTTAGCAAATATCTTAAGATAACAATTAAAATACCTTTCTGATAGAAAATAATTTATTATGATCTATTTCTATATCATATAATATAATTAATGATAGTTAAAATTTCCTATTTGTCGAAAAATTAAATTTTTTATCTTAAATTATTAAAATGTTCTATGCGGGAGTAAACTCACCACAAATTTTGAATAGTTTTAGTTTGTAAAAACAAATGTGTGATGACGACGTTATAGTGGACCTAGTTATGACGTAAAAGCTTCTGTCCTAGGGGCATTGTATATTTGTGAGGTAATACCTCAACACCGCTCATAAATAATTATATTCACAGGCATAAAATGTTCATGATACTGAGCAGCAGAATTAAATGCAATAATGAAAAGAAAAAAAATTAAGTTTGCTGCATACTATGTTAGAAATTACTGTTTGTAAAAGTGGGTATATATAATTATATTCCGTAAATTTGGCGTCTCTGCAATAAGTATATATCATTCACTTCTCAAAAACAACAAACTTCATGTACAAAGTAAGGAAAATGTCTCATGACATGCTTTTACTTCGAGTAATATTTTCAGTGCTTTGTCACTTTATTTCAAAAAACTGCATAAAACTGTCCTTTCATAAAAAACTGACAAAAAAAGGAAAGAAAGAAACACTACAGTGGATATTTCAACATTTGGTGCTGCTACTTTGATATTATGTCCGAAATTTATTAGGTTTCTATCATTTTCGTGTCAAGGGGTGGCATAAATGCAAGTAAAGCATTTTATTTTTGCGACATCACACGGAAAAAGATATTGGTTTTTTCCCTCCCTCCTTCGTGTCTAAATCCTCACATTATATTTCAGGAAAACGCTGAAAATATTTTGATTTCCGAAATAAAGTCCCGAGAAAATTTCGATCTGTGAATAACAAAATGAAAAATTCAATTTAAGACAAGTAAAACACGACACTGCACTACATAATTTTAGAAACAAATAGAACAAATGCAATGCTAAGAGAAAATATTAAATTTTTCCGTAAAAATTCTGAAACAATGAAAGTCTAAATATATTTGATATTATTTGAATTTTTCGACAAAATGTATATTTTAAACCGTCAGCCCAACAACAACACTGTTGTGATGGTAGCTGAAAGTAGTCAGATGCTGTTCGAAGTCACTTCTAGCTCAAACTCCGAGCATCATGAATTCGTACGTGCATCCTGGTCCGTTGCTCCCCTAGCTGAACGAGATTCAAGCAGGATGGAGCTCCACCTCACTTCAGCAGGTGTGTCGAAATTTAGGAAGGCGTGTACAAATGGCCGAAGTAAGAAGATATCTCTTATTGGAATGAGTACGCACAAAAGGCGTGTTGAAGTAGCAGTCCGGAAAATATGTGCAACATGTAATTAAGAAAGAAAACGTGAAATCGGAAAATCAAAGATCTTAATTATGGCGCTGCGATCAATTAAAATTCCCTTCTAATCTGATCACATACAGGCTTAAGACTAATCTGTGTTATTTTTTATGTTCCTTTAGAAGTGAAATGTAGTTCCATCGTGCTGGAATCACATCCGCGAACAAACTTTAATTGATGAAAAAAGCTGCTTGAAATGGCTTTAGACGGAAACGACTGTTTTCAGACGATTTCAACAATACCTCTTATCAGTTTAAGACACTATTTACTAGCACACATTCCATTACAAAAACCTTTTATTTCGATTACTTCAACCTGCCTTTTCATTTATGCCAGTTCTTAAAAGACCGGGTATATGAACTCCAAACTCGATATTATGATTTAGAATTTTATTTAGAATCGTGGAATGATTATCTTCTTTTGTGTGCGTAAATACCGACACCACTCGTAAGAAACAGTTTAATTTCAGTAGAGTTTTAAAATTTTTCAAATTCGTACAAGAAAAATGATCACAACTAAATCAACGAATTTTTCTTATATGGATGTGATCGTTGAACACGAACCCGCATTACAAAAAATCGTAACTTTTTTTTTTCTTTCTATATCTGAGCGAAATGTTTTATTGGACAAAAAAAGAGAAAGAAAGTTTACTTGTGGAACTGAAAAAATATTAAATTAAGTTGGTGTTTTATAAATGTAAATTTTATTTTCACGTTGCTTGAATTTATTATCTTCAGAGAAAAAGTATGATTTTTGTAGCTCTGTACATATTTCTATTACAAAGATTTATTATTCTAAAGTTTTACAGTGGTCGTTTGAAAAATTATTTTCACTTTATCCCAGCTTAGATCAGGTACGGGCAACTTTTAGAAATTTGCTGGCTAAACCTTCGAATCAGATTCAAGTCGCGGGCCGTGTATAATAGGTAATTGTGCAAAAGCATAATTATATGTTTTACTTTATATATTTGAAAATTATAATGCAAAGTGACATATCAGAATATTAACACCATGATTATTGCGGGGATCGAAAAATATTGATAGTCCGTATTACCACAACCAAGAATATTTACAATTTTTGGGGGGAGAGGTGATTTTAAAATGTACTGGGAGCCAAATCAAAAGCTGGTTCAGCCCCATCCAACCAGTAGACCGGACGTTGCTCATATACATCTTAGGCACTCATTTTCTTACTGCCATCTTCCGGCGCTAAAATAAGTAATTTGTAGGTACTGTGAGCCTGTTCCTGATAAGTGACCCGCAAATTGGAAAAACTGATTTACTTAAATATTAGTTTAAATGACTACTTTAAAGTTAGAATAAAACTGAAACATAATTTAAAAAAAATCTAAACACTTTCATATTTTAGATAAGCACTAAAGTGCTGTATATTAAAAGCGTATCATAATCCGTACGTCGTCCCTATTTTTCTTCCTTATTCCACTAATTGGAAAAGTATATCGTTATCGATAATGTGCCGTAGCTTTCTTCCTTTTCCATAAAGCACTTCTTTGAAATCGAAATGTACATTAAATTCGCCATCTAAAACTGTTTTACATTCTTCGCCAAGCATATTCCAACTGTACTTCGCCTTTATGTATAATGTTTGGAATGTGCATATTAATCCTAGTGCGCGTGTCTATCTTTCTTGTTCCATAAAACACTTTCCAGAATTGAGATCATAATATAAATCAACTACTAAAACTGTTTAACAATCTTTGTCAGTCATTAAAGTGTATCATAATACATGAGTGTACGAATTTGTCTTCCTTGTTCCATAAAATATTTCTTTGGAATTGAAATACATATCAATATCACCTGCTAAAACTGTTTTACAATCCTCGTCGAGCATATTTTAACTAAGATTTGTCTTTTGTAATAAATTGCAGCATTTGCTAATTTCTCGCCAAATATGAAATATATCGCCAAACATTTTATTCCCCCGTCCCCACGTTATCTGGCAACTCTATTAAAAATGCAACTAAAATGTGTAGAAGCAAATGTGTACTCAAAAATAATGTCCACAAAAATATGTCCCGGAGAAAAATGGAGAAAATATGTCCCACAGAAAAACCCGGAGTAAACGAAATAGCACTCTAGTGATATAAATAATTTCAGTGAAAAAATAAACGTTAACCCATTTGCATCGTTAGCGAACATATACGCTCAAATTTTCTGGTCATTATCACCGGATCACCTGGTCGTTAAGCGTATATATACGTATATACGCTCAAATTCACAGGTCACTGTCACCAAAGCCGTATGCACACGCTCAACTTTGTTGGCCCGATACAGAATCGATGCCGATTAAATTTGGTAATGAAGGCCTTCTTTCCATTTTCTCTTATGATGTAGTAAGCCTGTTTGCTTGACTGTCTTGCACGTAAATTGGTAGCATCGCACAGTTGGCTACTTGCACGATTTTTTTTAAACATTAAACAATTCTGAGCCATATGAAATATTAGTTTTATTTCTATGCCACATTAGCAGTGAAGAAATAGTGGTATATAATCCCTCGATAAAAACGGAGATGTAGGCTACTAAGCCATAGGGATAATAGTTTTGACCTTATGCACGTTTACGCGAAAAATAATAGTTAAGAATTTTAACGAATTTAAAATTTGAAAGTACAAACCTTCTAGATCGTTTACCGATTTTTCTATATTTTTAACAGCAAAATAAAGTGTGTGTGACACATCGACACGAAGAAGGCTTTAAATTTTCCTCATTTACGACTGGGAGGGGGGGATCTTTAAAATTTAAAAATCATGCTGTTGCCCGATTTTTAGGACAGTTTCCACAAATTTAAACTCTAGTTCTTAATTATTATTCCTCGTTCCCCAAATTTACTGGAATGTACAGACAATTAATCTTACAGTTTTTGAAAATTTTAAAATTCTCCCGTTCTCCAATATTTTAGCGAATTTCCAAGATTTCTTATCTGATACCGTTTGGCAAACGAATTCGAATATTTTCGTATTCGCGGAAAAGACTATTTTAAAAGAACCTGAAAATTCATTCTTTTCCTATTTTTAACGGCTTTTCATCAAAATATTCTCTGATTCAACTCATCCATTAGCCTGGAAATGAAATCACTTGACCTCGTACAGCAGTAATGTACCGTTAATCCACACCCCTGAAAGCGTGAAAATGGAAAAAAAAGGAGGGGCTTAAACGTGATTAAAGGGAAGAGCTGCCAAATCTGCAGCTTTTTTCGGGGGGAGAGTTTTTTACTAACTTTTACCTACAAATATTTGTTTAATATGTCCAAATATTTCATGTAAAATAAAACTGTCTAAAAATTGTGGTGGGAAATCTCCCGGAAAAAGCCGGAGACTTGGCAGCAATGCCTTTAAGGGGAAAAGAAAGTTTAATATACCGTTAATGTGCTCCCCCCCCCCCCTTAACCACGACGAAAAGTCTTTAAAAAGAAGGCGAGGTCACTTACTCTTTAATAAAAGGGAGAATTTTAGATTTTCATAGGGAGAAAAATGTTGTGAACCATTCGATTAGTCAGAAAGTCTGCTTTCAAAGGCGCCGGAAGTTTGGAGACCACTCATAGTTTTTCCACATAATAAAAACTTCTGCTCTCTTCCAAAGCGATAAAATACAGTTCACGTTGAATTTTACATGCGGAATAGGTTATTTGAGAGGGGGGGTTGGGAGGGAGGGCGCTCTCTCAGGACTTTTCAAATTCGATTTTGTTTGAAAAGTGGAGGGTGTTTAACCAACACCTCCTAGATAAAGAAAGCCTCACAACTCCTACGTCACCAATCTTCGACGTCATCATTAGAACTACAGTTAAAAGTTTTAAATTCAAAAAATAAAACTATAAAAAGGTTCTGGTGAATTTACTCATAAATAACAATATTTTAACAATTTGAGATAAAAATATAATTTTATGACAAATGGCAGTTTTTAACCATGGCTAATTAGATAATACGATAAGGAAACAGATCAGAATGAATCATTTTGTATGTGAGAGGTATTTTAATTTTAATTTAAGATATTTTGTAATATTTGTAGCATTCACCAGAAATTTTAAATAGTTTTAATTTATGAAACTAAAACTGTGATGACGTCAAAGTTTCAGCTGTTAGGCTTTCAATACATAAAAAGTGTTGCTTTAACCACCACTTCCTAGATACAGAAAGCCTTACAACTGCTACGTCACCAAGCTCTGCCGGTATCTGTTGAGATTACTTATAATGTTTTAAATTCATAAAATAAAACTATTGCAATTTTCTGGTGAATTTACCATGAACAGCAATATTTTAATAATTTGAGATGAAACATAATTTCACGACAAATGGCAGTCTTTAACCATGACTAATTAGGTAAAATGATAAGGAATTTGATCATAATGAATAATTTTGTATGAGAAAGGTATTTTAATTTTAATATTTAATTTAAGATATTTTATTTGCTAATATTTATAGCCTTTACCAGAAATTTTAAATAGTTTTATATTGTGGGGGGGGGGGAACAACTTATAACTGTAGGACAACAATGACGTCAAAGCTTAGTGACGTAGGAGTTGTAAGGTTTTCTTCATCTAAGAGGCATTGGCTTTACCGGGAGCAGTGGATAAACGTTATAATGCGTTACAGCTGCAAACTTCTGCAGTTCTTTTGGAAAATTACCCAACATTATTTTCTAAATACTTTTTATATACTGAAATTTTCAATCTAATGTCATTCATGAAGACGGGAATAAGAAACGTAGGTGGTTAAACGGTTAAACTTCTGGAAAAGCGTGGGGGTTTGCAGTTATTCATCAACATGTAATGAGATCTCGGTCTTCGATTTCGACAGCAGCTTCTAGCATCCTTATTTACGATCCTTCAAAAACCTAAGGAACCTTCACCTCCAATCAAGCTGCTTTGGCCTAGACTTTGACACGAGTGAGTTCAGTGCCATCGAAATGTTATTGAAGTCACGTACTCCGTCTGCCTACCTTTTGCGATTCGCTCACCTACTTTCTCCTTCGTTATTATTGTGTAAAGCAGATGGGGAAACGGAGAGTTGAAGTGACGTTTTGAAGCCAATTTTTTCTAACTGTGGGAGGCTGTTTTAATGACGAAACAATACAATATATACACGGGTGTCCCAAAAAGACTGACCTAAGCTTTTATTCCTTAAATGTTATTGATAGGTGGGGAGGAAATGGGGTTATATTGAAAAATATATTTTTCTCAGCATAAAAATTTAAATGTTTTATTATTTTTTTTCAATGGAAATTTATCTTAGGATACAAGAAGAGTTCTTAGTGAAATGTTAAGAGTTTTCCGACGTATTTATTGGTACAAATTTTCTCTCGCCGTGCTACCTGTTAGCAAGTCATGTTAAAACAATTTCCTCTAGATTGCTTATAATTTGATAAAGCATTTATATGATGCAAAAAAAGGTCAAGAATATAAAAAATGTTAAGAATAAAATTGTAATTTCTGTTTTTCATTTTTTCATAGATCATTAAAATGGTTGTATGTTTAGAACAAGAGAAGTTCTGTTTATGATACTGTCATTTCTATTTCTCCATTAGTAAATATTCCTAAAACAGTACTTATAATCAATCAAACAGACATTTTCATTTTGATTATCATTGGATTCTACTGCTTGTCTTAATTTGATGTAACCAAGTAACATTTACCACACACTGAGTGAACCCGAATTTGATAATCGGGTACATTATTTCTTCAGTTGAATATTTTGAGAAATCATTCTTTACTGCCAATTATTTCGTTCGGTATTTTTAAGAATGCATTGAATTGGGTGCTTTTTATTTCATTCATAGTATTCACATAATTTTTAATAAATGTATGCAGTTACATTTGTACTACCCCCATTTTCTCCCACGTTGAGGAGAAATGGTAGTATCGACATCTGCCTAATTAAAAATGATGCCATAAAAATACATTTTGATGACATTAAAAAAATAATGCTATATTTTCAATCTATATGAGTCGAATTTATGTAATATACATTAATACTTTAATCAGCATAAATTTAACAGCTTCGTTTTAGAACCTTTAAAAAAGAAATACATAATTTTCGCATTTTCCCACACTTGAGTCAACACAATACATTTTAGTTGCTTTTAATAATAAATAAATAAATAAATAAATAACAAAAGGTACAGAATTTTATGGTAGAGATTAAAAATTTCTGGAGATTAAATCTAAATTAATGCGAAATTTAAATTTTTATAGATAGCATCCCTGTACAACAACAACAACAACAACAAAAAACATTGGTAAAACGTGCTCTGTACAGTAATTAGATGAAAATTTCACCCCTTTATCACAAAAAGTCTCAGATATATGTTTAAACAAAATTGGTAAGGGGTTATACAATACCAATTGCAGCAGAAATGTATATTTATGCAATCACCACTTTCTTTCATAATTTGTGTATGGTCCCTGAAACGCTATCATCCTACGAGGTTCTTTTTTCCTTCGGAAGCCCTGGAAAAATAGTTTAAGATAGCATTCATATTTCTTTTTATATTTTTAACACTTTTTTTTTAGCAGAAAATGCTGAACCTGTATACATCAACTAATTAACATATTACTAATTGGGAATTTTTTTGTAACAGGACCGTATAAACGTTTTGTATTTATTAACGATAATTTTAATCGATAGCATAAAATTCTGAACCTTTTTTTATGAAACTTTGTAATTTACTGTGAATGTCTAAGATCAATATTTAAGGAATAAAAGGCTATGTCAGTGTTTTAGGTACACTCTTCATTGCATATATAGATATACAAATAGAGAAGTTTTAGAGGGCTAGAGTGGAATTTAAAAAAATCACGGAAACTATAAATGAATCTGGATCCACTGGTTATGTAATCATATTTATTTTGAAATAGTATACAGACCTTTCTGTACACATATAACTTTATACTACTGCAAAACTACAGATTTTTCAAAAGGAGGGGGAAATTTATAAGGTTTTACGTACTTGTGAAATTCGGGAAAATATATGGTTAGTATCACGTTCATAAGGCAAATGAATATGTTCATTTCTATCGATTGTGAATGAATGTTAGGACTCCTGCCTGCCGTCTTCATACAGGATTTCACCCTTAATATTACCATGATATAGTGTCACTGCTTCAGAATCCTAAAAGGGTCATAATACAGCATTCTCTCTCAAAATGACGGTCGCTTTTCGGAAGGGCATTATACCATTTTAAATTTTTAAAAGAGTGTGGGGAAATCTCTGGGCACCTCAGCAATTGAATAGTAAATTATTAAATTATTTGAGCTAGAACTGCACAAATAGAATACATAACTGCCGATCTTTCCCGAATACAATGACGGCGTTTTGAAAACAGTAAATTTCGGATTAGAACAAAACATTTTTGAATTCAACTATTATCTTCGATTGAATTAACCAAAGCAATAATGTGTAAATAACTTACAGCTGTAAGATTTTTCCAGAAGATTACCCACCACTATTCTCTAATTGTTTAACATTTCAGAATAAAAAATTAAGACCACTGACAACCAAACAAGTGCACAGCTGTAAAGCATTAAAGTATACATGAGCGCATAAACTAAATATTACGTGTTTTCCTGTATTGCTTCTCTGAGAATACATGTAGTTTATTACTATTCACAGAAGAGTGATTGTCTTAGCTTGCATATACTGTCAGCCACGGTTTTGATGCAGAGAAAGTACTCTCAGATCTTACACAGCCCACCTCGAAAAATCTCTTACACTACTAATGATTTCTTTTTTTTTTTTTTTTTTAGGACTAGGGTGCTATTTCGCTCAGTACGAGAATTTTGCCTTCGCGATTTTGCCGAGAGGTTTCGTAGATGTGAACTGTCACGGTGAAGATATTTTCATATGTGTTTGCCACATAATGTGGAGAAGGGGGGAGCGTTAATAAAATGTTGAAAGTCGCAAAAGGTTTGGAATTTCCGATAGTTGATCGCTAAATCTATTGCCAAAAACGCGACAATTTATTATAAATATATTTCGAGAATAGTTAGAAAACGCCTGGCAAATATTATAAAATAGTTTTAGTAGGCGATTTTAATATAGATTTTAATTCCGAAGAACTGTTTTATAGAACAGAGAAGACAATTACGGTACACTCGTTGATTATGATACACTTTCCAAATGGTATTTATAAAGGAACAGTACAGTTTGACTATGAATGGGAAAAATTGTTAAACAGTTTTGTTAAAAAAGTGTTGAACTGTTTTAGTAGGCGATTTCAATATAGATTTCTACTCCGAAGAAATGTTTGATGGAACAAGGAAGGAAAAGACGGCACACTCATGGATTACGATGCCCATTCCAAACAGTATTTAAAATGTCTACGCGATATAGTTCGAATATGCCTGGCAAAGATTGTAAAAATAGTTTTAGTAGGCGATTTTAAGATAGATTTCGATTCCAAAGATGTGTTTTATGGGGTAAGAAAGAGTTGATTCCTATTTTAACGCCCCCACTCTCGCCAGCCTGAAAAACTCCCGCACTTGGCGAGCTTTGCGGTCATGGGTCTCTAGGAGTTATGCACAAGTTTCAACGCTCTCAAACGAACTAGATGAAAACTAAAGTGGACAAATTTAGCGATAAAAGCACCAGTTAAGGAATTTGAAGACGTTTAACTATTTAAACTACATTAATTGGCAACCAAAAATAAATAGAAATGTAACGGAATGGTGTACTTACATGTTTTTCCAAATCGACAGTTTAATTCTAAATTACGGTTGCCACATAAATGCAAAAAATCGTCATGGTTACTGCATATGTTTAATTATCGCCACCTAGGCGAGAGTCGGGGCGTTAAAGTAGGAATCAACCCAAGAAAGACAAACGCAGCACACTTATGGATGGCTGCACATTGGAAGCAATATTTAAACGACAGCGAAGATAGTAAAATTGTTTCAGTAGACGATTTTAACACAGAATTTGATTCCAAAGATGGGTTTTATGAAACAAGAAAGAAAAATACGGCACACCCATGAATAATGATTAACTTTCAAACTTAATGGAATAAGGAAGAAAAATAGAGATGACGCGTAATTTATGATACGCTTTTAATGTATAGCACTTTAGTGCGTATTTAAAATCTGAAACTCTTTTCAGATTTCCTTCCTATTTTTGTGCTTTTATCTTTTTTTGTTTCTTTTGTAACTACCTTTAATAAAATTAAAAAAAACTTTGTAGATAACATACACAAATAGGTAATTATCAGCAGTATGATCATTTCGGGAGGTATAAAAGTTCTACCCGTTCTCATTTGAGAAGAAAAGTTCAAGCAATCGTTAGTTATAAAAAATTCTGAATGAGAACTAAAAAATGAGAAAGTCAATGCCATTTTTTGGGAATACATCCAGGTGGATTATACAGCGCGAGGGATTGAAGATAACGTTCGCATTTCGCTTTTATCTGTATTAGACGCCATTTCTACATTCGTGTGGCTGATTATGAAGAAAAAGGAAAATCTTTTATACAGCATTTATTAAAAACTGGAATACTTTCAATGTAGTCGCACAGAGGCATAGTACGCATAAAACTATCACTGGACCCGAAGGCGCTTACGGTTATGAGGTTGAGGATCCTGTCTTGGGTGGTACGTTTACTTCCTATCACTAACATCTGCATTTGCGTGCCTTTGAATTAGTTTTAATTTATTTTTGTACTTTAAAAAATGCAACTTTCAACGTGTCTTAAACTATATGGAAAGTAAAAGTTTTGCGGAAATTTACCAATGCGGTGTCGCTAATATTTTGGTAGATGTTAAGGGCTTTTCCCTTATGTCTGTAGCTCCTGCACATATTCTATAAACTCCGAACTCAAGGTACTGCGATTAAAGTCTACTCACTAAAAAGATTGTGCAGTTTTAGTGTACAGATGTGTGTACTGGTGAAGCACACTGTATGTGCACTCAGTTTGTGCATTCGGGATGCACAATTGATTGTGCACTTAATCTACATAATGAATGTGTTGTAAGGCTACTCATAACCGTGTACTCAGTTGTGTATTCAGAATGCACAATTAAATGTGTACTTTTGTCGCATCACTTTTGTCAGAGGTGCCAACTCTCACGCTTGTTTCGGGAGATTTTCCACCACTAATTTTTGTAAATTAGTACCAAAAGTCATACGCCCCAACCAAGAGCATTTTACGAAAGTGGCAACCGTCATCCGTCTGCAGTGAACCAAGAGAGCCCACTTCCTGATCAAGGCATCTCTGGCGCCAAGTGAGAGTACAGTTAATGTTAGGTTAAAAATTTAATCAAAAACAAAGCTCTAAAAATTGTGTTGGGAAATCGTGAACCACAATATTGTGGTGGGAAAATGAGAGAGTTGGCAGCTGTGCTTTTCTGGTATTGCTCGAATTTTTGAACACAAAGAGAAGCGATTAGCTGTGCTACAGAGTTAACAGCATTTGAAATAAGAGGTACAATGTTATGTGGAAGACTGCCATTGCTTCTCAATTCAGAAACAACGGATAAAATTTCATGTCTAAGAGCTTCCTTTGAATCAACATCTTGCTCATTTTGTTGTGAGTACGTGCACTCTACTTCCACTGGCTGAACCTCATCATACACATTATCATCCTTAGCATTTTCAACTACTTCAGACAACAAACAAGGAACAAAGGATACTTTTTCCATCGCTGATAAATGATATTTTTCAATACGTTTTTTCAGATTAAATACATTTGTTCATGCACTTTTGCACCCATAATGACAACATTTAATCGGGAATATTAAGCAACATGTAAATTGATGATCGCGAAAATGTTTTTTAATAGAAATCAAATTAAATAATTCGATGTTCTTGTTACAAAAGTTGCAAAAAAACATTTTAACTTTTTACAGCAAAAAAATAATATAATAATTATAAATCAAACATGTACCTTTAATTTGATAGCCAAAATACCATACCATAGCTGCCAACTGCACCGGAATATAATTAACCACTTTTTCTCTACGGTATATTTTTATAAACATTTTATCAAAGGAGTAAATATGTTTGCAAAATTTTGCTGCATCCTAACTCTAAAAACCCTGTTTTAAAAGTGTGGTTAATTATATTCCGGAGCAGTTGGCAGCTACGCAAAACCCTGTAACACCCATTTTGTATTGCCTTGTTTCTCGGTAAGGAAGTAAAGAAATGCGTCACTTTATATGTTGCAGCATAGGTGCCAATAGAAATTGTATGAATTTAATTTTAAACGAATGGCTCCAAGAAGTACTTAACTAAATTAAATGTACGCATAATTAAGACACCTTTTTTTAATTTAAGCTATATCCATCTATTCATAATTATTTTTTAAAAACCAGAAATTCAGTGTATCTCTGACGTCAAGATTTTATTCATGGCGTCAATGTTCATCAAACTATTGTGCAATGATCATGCAAATAGTATGTGCGCTCACGGATCGAACATTGAATGTACGGTTAGAGGATGCACAATTTTTTTAGAGTGTACTTTCCTTTTACTGATATCTTTCTTTTTCTCCCGTTTTCATTCTAGTATTTCCCTCTTATTATATTTTCCGAATAGGAGATAAGAACCGCGGAGTTTTCCCATCAGTTCTATCAGTTGCTGCGGCTACCCAAAGAAGCTTAGTTCAGGCAGCAAGGCATTAATGTTTTCATATTTACTCTATAGTATATTATTTTTTTCATTCTCGGCCATCCTCAGAAAAAAAAAGTGAGAACGGGAAAACTTCTTTTCCATTATGAGATTTTGTAGCAATCCATTCATGTTAAACCAGAGCCGTGAAATAGCCTCGCCGCTTCTTTGGGGTGACAGAATAAAGATTCGGTTTTCCCTCTCTTCCTCGCTTTATAGTCTGGGAAATGTTCGAATGTGCTTGCTATAGGTTTAAAATTAGATTTTCCGTTCAATAATAGAGAGAAGTCTTTTTTTTTTTCTTTTTTTCTCCTGAGCTGATCTACTTTTTGAGATGTTTCAACAATGAGCAAACATATCTTTAGAGAGAAATGAAAATCATGCACTTGGATAGAACGATCATCGATGTATTCTAAAAGATCTGAACGGAGTTTGCCGGTAACATGGCGGTGTGACAATCTTTAAGTTTTGTGTTGAGCACATGCGTGCATTAGAAGTAGATTGCATTATGATTCGTCGCTATGCGTTGCTACAGGGCGCTTATGCAGCTAATCATTAAAAGGATCTCTTTGACAGGGCCGCGCCGCCCATGTGCGACACCTCCTACATACAGAAAGCCTAACAACTGAAACTTTTACGTCATCATTAGGCCTTCAAGTGATGACGTCATCACAGTTTTACTTTCACAAAGTAAAACTATTTAAAATTTCTGGTAAATGCTACAAAAATTAGAAAATATCTTAAATAAAATATCAAAATTGAAATACATTTCTCATACAAAATTATTCATTCCAATCTATTTCCTTAACATATTATCTAATTAGTCATGGTTAAAAACTGCCATTTGTCAAAAAATTATATTTTTTATCTCAAATTATTAAAATATTGCTATTCATGAGTAAATTCACCAGAAACTTTTTATATTTTTATTTTATGAAAATAAAACTTTTAACTGTAGGTCTAATGATGACGTCAAAGCTTGGTGACGTAGGAGTTGTTAGGCTTTCTTTATCCAGGAGGTGTTGCCATGTGTGGGATGTGCGGCGCACACAAGCACCAGATACTCAGGGCTCTTCGTGTCGCCCCTCAGGTTAGGAAAACTAACGCTATCCTAAGACCATACGGTAAAACTGCCAGCACCTTTTTATTAAAGTGGAATCTTCGGGAATGGAACTTAAAATTGGGAATATTTCAATAATTTACTTTAATCTCAATTAACCCAATGTTCCTTAATACTTACTATTCCGTAGTGATTTGAATTACCTATAAAATAAAAGAGCAGCAGTTGTCGTCACTATTACTGTTAACGATACAACCGAGTTCACATGACTACCCAAGAAAGATCATTATATCGAATTTTTTAAGTTTTTTTTTTGTATTTTCTTCTTTTCTGAACTTTCAGTATTAAAATAAACAAATATGACCACCATCAGTGTTTATGTATGTCTTAATAAAGAACTAGTTCTGCATATTGGCAGAATATATTGGAAAAAGTGTTCTACATGACAATATTAATGATTTTCATAACTTTTTGAATCGGCGGACTAGTTGTTGCCGCTGATTAAGTTGCAGCTCATTCAGCTTCAATAGAGAAAATAGTTTCCGCCTTTAGATTAACCTTTTCAGACCCTGCGTCCACAACTGAGGACACACAAATAACCTGTGGTATCGTACAGGATGGATGTCTTAATTTGGGCACTTGCAGAAAAGCACATTTCCCAGCAAAATTAAACATTCGGGATTTTTTATTTTATTTTGTTACTTACAAATTTAGTACCCATTGTCAACAGGAAAATTATTTGATTGAAAGAGAAATTATTTAATCAGGTTTGAGACAGTTAATATCATATAGGAAGAATAGGGTTAATAAGATCGAAGGTGCGTAACAGGTTAGGTTATTAAAGTTTTAAAAAATTGAGAAAAAGGTAAAAGAAAATCTGAAAAGCTTTCGTATTTTAAATACGCACCGAAGTGCTATACATTAAGAGCATCATAATTCATGCTGTGAGCATTTGTAAGCTGGCAGAAAAAATTCTTCGGGTCAAGGCAAAATCTTAAATTTTCATATTTTCGTAATAACGGCAAATAGCAGTTGCAGTTTTTTTCGCTAACTTATACAAAATTAAATCAATAATGCAATGCGAAAAACAAACAGTGAAAAAAAGTCCTTCACTTTTCTTGTAACCATTCTGCAATTTCATGTGTAGTCAGCTTCCTTAAAAATTTTGAGGTATTTTTTTCTTCTGAATTTTTGCTGATACATCGACATACTTTCTTGATCCAACAGATTTATTCAAACTAAATAGCATTAAAAATTGAAAAAAAATTAATTAATTTGATAAAAGTTACGTTAAAAGAAAGTCTGACTCTCTCTCATTTAAATATTTCACAAATACAGATATGCTTAATATTTTCCACCCTTTTATCTCATTCTTCTCCTTTTCGCTTATGCTAGTCTTATTTCCCGCTTCCGTTCACATTTACTTTGGAAAAAGAGTTCGCTCTGAAGAGTAGCCCGTTCTCTTGTCAGCTCTGTCAGCTACCGTTACAAGTCGGGAGTTTCATTTATAGATAAAGGGTTACTCCGCTCTGTCAGCTCGGGGCAAGATAGGAATGAAATCCGGAAAAGGGTGGTCTTCCACCATTATTTATTTTCGTGGAGCTATTGTCTGCTCTTCAAATGCACCTATGCTATCCTGCAGTAGACGTTCGGCTGGTATTTTTTTTTTTTTTTTTTTTAAGGAATTGTAAAGAACAGAAAAGACAGTTTGCAGATTTAAATGTTTGGTTTCTGCGACTAAGAATACACGCAAACTCAGAATACACGCGCTTTGAAAACTAAGAGATATTTTAAGGCGAGTGCTGATGCAAATGTCAAATGTAATTTAAAATTGCAACAATAAAATACGGATATTTTCATAGAATGTTAAATGCCCAGATTTTGTGGGTTTCCTTTTTACCGCTTTATTCAAAAGGATTTGTATTATGCACATTGTATATGCATATACAGGGTTGTCCAAATTAAACTTCCATAACTCAGAGGCCTGTGCAGGATGTTGTACGGGTCATAATGTGATGACATTTTGAAAACAGACACTTTAGATCACGCGCTCGTGATTTATTTAAAAAATAATAATTAGTAGTACAAGAAGTGGCCGATAGGTGGCGCGGCAGATCAACAAGACGTTCTACAGAAGTTCTATATGTGTGCCGTGGTCGAATAGGGCATATTAACAGCACGAGAAACACAGTGTCACAGTGACAACACCATGTGGCGATTGGCTAGTGGCGTCCACGACCGCCAAAACAACGTCTTCTACGCTTGCAGAATCCACAACATGCCGTCCTCTATCTGGTGAAATTTCCAGCCATCCGGTTCTTTCGAACTTCTTCATCATGTCTTTTAAAGCGCGCGGTGTCATTGGTCCTCGGCGTAAGTTCTTCAGCCGATGGAATGCTCTGATCGCAGCACAGGAGTTCTCGTCATTCTGGTAGAAATGTTTCACTAACAGAGCTTTGTCTTTCAAAATCGTCATTGTGCATCAGCGAACTGGAAACAACTGTCTATGCAGCGCCTGTCTTCCACTTTTGTAGGGCTCGTCTTTTGGATAGGTGGCGCAGAAGCTTTATTTCTGCAAATCACGTTGGTGCAATATGCAAATTACTAGTGTTACAGCGCCACCTATAGGCAACTTCTTGTACTACTAATATTTTTTTTTAATAAATCACGAGCGCGTGATCTAAAGTGTCTGTTTTCAAAATTTCATCACATTATGACCCATACAACATCCTGCACAGGCCTCTGAGTTGGGGAAGTTTAATTTGGACAACCCTGTATATAATATTAATAAAAAACTTTGTGTAAAAAACACATATCTTTAAACACCAGTTTTTTGAGTGTTTTTCGGTAGTTTTGTCCATTTGGACCAAGTGGAAAACACAAAATACTTTGAAAGGCCTAGGTGTTAGTGTTCCCTATAATAAAATTTTGTCATGTCATATCGTGTGATAAATACATTTTAATGTGTGTTCTTACACAAAGTTTTTCGATACATATTTTTGTTAATCAAATTCAGGAACATAAAACTGCTTATAAATAAACTATCGTCAAAAACCTGATTATGAATTATCATGGTGCACCTTAAAAATCTGCGAAATAATATATGGCTCTAATTCATCTGCATTTAAAAATAATTTTAGAACATTAAAAAAAAAATATGGTTCCCTTAAACTTTTTTGGCTTATGTTGCATTAACATAGCTACACATTCTCTTGATCGTTTGGAAGATTTTCCACCACAATTTTTAGATAGTTTTAATTAATATTTGGACTTATTTAACTCTTTGGATTTGTCATAATTAAGTCGCTTAGAAAAAGTTGTAGCAAAAGTATCGGAGCAAAGGAGGACGCAATTAGCCCACGTGCTCAAAACGCATCGAGTACGGCGTAATGGAAAAAACTTCCGAAAGATCAAGATTGGACAAAGACTGAGGAATGCACAAGATCTTGGCTTTAGAAAACTGAAAACGATGATTAGAATTCCAACAATGTGAGTGTGAGGCAATAGAAGATTTGGAAAGCTCGTGCTTAGAAACATCTCTCATGCTGTTTGAGCCTAAGTTTGAGAGCTCTTCTGGTCTGACCAATATAACCCAAATCGCAAGATCCATAAGGAGTATAATAAACACCCCAACCATTCTCAGTAGGAATAGAATCTTTAAGGGAAGAAAATTTAAGTTTATTCGCATGTTTAAAAATGACTTTGAAACCGAAATTTTTGAGAAGCTTAGAAATTTGGTAGCATAAAGGCGAAATGAAAGGAAGTACAATTAATTGATTATGAAAATTAATCGTAATAGAAGAAGTATAATGCTTATTAAATTTAGGAAGCACTTTATCAATTATAGAGGGGTTAAAACCACGAGAGGGAGCTAAGGATTATGAGTAATAAATCTCATTATTAAAAGATGAATAGTCGGAGAAAATTTTGATAGCACGAAACACATAAGTGTAAAAAGCAGAAAGGTTTTGCTGGTAAGGATGATTGGATAGAGCATGAGGAGGTAAAGAAATAGAAAAGGGTTTACGGAAAACAGAAGTAGAGAAACCGTCAAGATTCCTCGGAACAAGAACACCCAGCAAAGAATTGTTGCACGCCTCTTCTAGAGTAAGCAGGATACACGGATCGACAGAATTAACTATCAAAAGTAAATTAGAAATATCACAATTGGAATCCTCTAGAACGAAAGTATCGTCAACCTATCTGACCCAACACGAAAAATTAAAGACCTTGAAGAGCTCCTCTTCAAAATCATGCATATCACATAAAAGAGGCGAGAGATGATTACGCATAGCAAGAACCAGAATAAACCATCAAAAATGAGAGCAGTTTGTTTAACACAAACGCTTACTAAAGATATAAACTCCTTAATAGAAGAATAATGAAACTCGCGTAAACGCTTTTCCAAACAATCGATCGCACCTTGGATAGGAACATTAGTAAGTAAAGTTTTAACATCCAGAGAAAGCATTTTACAATTAGTAGGAGAAAGAAATTCAACTTTGATAGCAAAATCATAAGAGTTTTTAACAGTGTGAGTACTACTAGCAGTCAAAGGTGAAAGAGTATGCGAGAGGAAACGTGCAAGGTTATAAGAAGCAGTACCAATGTTAGAAACAAGAGGGCGAAAAAATAAATTAATTGTACTTTTATTTGTATTTTATGTTATTTTTGTTTTTTGTTTGTTCTGTTTTGTATTTTGTGTGTGCGTGAGTGTGTATTTGTGTGATTTTTATTTATTTATTTATGCATTTTTGTTCGTCGATATATTTTTTTTCTACTTTATTTTTTAAACCACCCCTTTCCCGCCCTTCCTTTAATCTCCGTGGTTTCTCGCTTTTTCTTTCTTCCAAGTGGCAAAATCCTTATTAGTGTTTATCTTTTTAAGTTCCCACTTTTAGTGAGACGAAGGGTTACGATTGATGAAGACTGAATAAATTTTCAGCCGAAAAGATCGTATCAAAAACGATCGTATCTTGTTGTAAGTATCACTTTGTGCTTTTTACACAAAGTTTTTATTTATTTTATCTTTCACACCAGTATTTTGAGTGTTTTTTCTGTTACTTAGTAACTATGTAATTTTGTAACACAAATGTGCTTCAGAACGTTATAGTAACAAAAATTTTAGTGTAAATGTTTTAATTGTAGCAACAAACACATAGATATAACTTCTATCGTTGCCGTAGTAGCAAGAGGAATGTAAGAACGGAATGCAGAAGAAATAGGTTTGAAACGTACGCTATGTATGTTTATCTAAGTTTAATTTGTAATTTTCAATTTATTTCTTAATAAGAATTTTAACAAGAATTCCTCTCGCTCTCGGACATTTCATTTTCGGCATAGAGGATGGGATCATGCCTGACAGTGAACGTGTGCAAGATCTAAAGAAACAACCACCACCTTTCTATCTTTGGTAAATTTGAAAATAAAATAAAAGTTACAACTTACTCAAAAGCGTAACAAAGATATAAATACGAAGCATGCATTGTATTTTTATCTTCCTGTTGCCATTACAGTAGCGATAACATTCATTTGGTGTTGCCAAATATATTGCAATGTTTATCTTTCTGCTCCAAGGGAAAAAGAACAAAGAAGGTGTTTAAAGGACAAGAGAAACTTTAAAAATTAGAATAGGAAGCATATGTTTGCTAGCACCAAGAAAATCTTTAAAGGAAAGTGTAATTGTGGTGTATGCGTGGCTGACGAGATATACAAGCTTTGGTGCTGACTTTTTGGCCAGACCCCTTTGCACCCAAAGCATCATGTGCCCAAACGAATGTGAACATATTCGTCTTATATAACCAAGGTAACATTGTTACATCCCTTAGGTCACCTGACTGTTCGAGTGCAAAAGGGCGTGACAAAAATGTCAGCACCGCAGCCTGTATATCTCGTCAGCCATGGATGTATAATAGAACTATTAATGAACTACAAACGAACTACCTTTGTAGCAATTGCGCATCTGACTGACTGACTGAAGTTTTGGTTTTCATGGAGCGCCGTAGCATAAAAGCTTTACTTCCAGTGATGAGAAGTAGAAATCATGTGGCTCTTTATCTTGAGGTGGGAATTGTGCATCAGACTTAATAGATCTATAGCTATAACATTCTGCAACTGTTACATTCTGGTGTTATTTGATGTAATGAGTTATTTTATATAAAAAAACTAAGAAGGGCTGCTCTTAAAGGTCTCCACCGGAAAGAAGCTTAATAATTTTTAACTTCTAAACTATTTGCATGAATTCAGAAGTGACTTCATCCTCCTTTCTCCGGAATAAGAAGATAGGATTATTGTGTGACATTGGATTTCGCTTGGAAGAATTCTTCAGTCTTCCTAATTCCTTTTAGAAATGTTCGTGTAGGAAAACTGGACAGGAGTTAGTTTCTATGGAGAAGAGAGCAGTTTCTTCGAATATCCGTCCTTCAGTTTTACATTTTCTGTTGGTACATACTTTTAAATATTAACAGATATCTGACAATTTAAATAGTATTTTCTTCCGAGCATAGAATATCGTAGCTGTACATAAAATAAAGTTTATTATGAAACTGAAGTCTTTTTGAGGGTAAATATATTTATATTCATGGATAACATATGGTATTCCCTACTTCTTCCCTTTCTTTTTCATTTCTTTTTTATTTATATTAAATCTTGTCCTACTCCTACACATGTGCTATGTCTATATTATCTGGCCAGTACTACAATTACAAAATATGATTTATTTATAAGAAAAGTTTAGACACATGTGGGCTCAACTCAACACATGAAATTAACCAGGCAATGTCAACTTTTTATTTGTTTTTACATATTATTATTATTACTGGAGCCGTTCAGTGCAGTTAAGAAAGTACTTAATAATCGCAAGGGAGGAACACAGAAGCTATAATTTTTATAATTTTAAACACCAGAAATTAGGTTTCAAAGAAATATTTCATTACTAATTCTATAACGGTATTGTCGATGGTTGGTGGCGTTGCACAAATACATTAGGAGATGTGGCACAATATCCTATAATAATTGCTCGTGATATTTGTTTGAGTCGTCCTATTATTTTAGTCAGCTAATAATATAGTTCCATTCTTCGTAGATTAATAGGGCTTAGTCAAAACCTCCTACATATAGAAAGCCTTACCACAGCTACGTCACCGAGCTTTGACGTCATCATATGCTACTGCTGGCGCTTTGCAAGACCCCAAAAACCTCATTGGGACCGGCCGTTGCTGTAGGGCCTCTTCAAAAAATGCTACCGCTAGCCCGTTGCGAGACCACAGCGTTCCTCTACGATTGTCCCTTCCATTTCGCGGCCGTGGATTAAATTCATCATCGTCAACGGTGCAACTCGCCCTTTTCTCCTTTCGACCGTTGCAACTAATCCATTCCCGTACAAAGGAAGCATTAATCAATGGAGCACGAATGCGCATCAAGTTTATGCACCGTTATGCTATCAATTGTGAAGTTTTAACTAGAATACCATGTAGTAGGAAAATTTGGATTCCAAATAAACGGACAATTCGAAATGTCCCATGTACAATATCTTCTGGAGCTATTTTATCATTCACTTATCTCTCAAAAGAAAACAATTTGCAATTATACCTCCATATGCGATGACAATTAGTAAGTCTCAAAGACAAACATTTGAAAAATAAATAACAGTATTGAAGCCGCCAGTTTTTCAATTGTACGTCGCAGAAAAGTAGTGTTCGATCATTCCATGGTTTGAGATGTTATATTAATTTTCTACTTAAATTTTATATACTTTTAAAAAGATACACGAAATAACTGTGTAGCCTTGACGAAACCTGGGCACTATAGGAAATAAAATTCCCAAACATTCATTGGTATACGCTCGCAGCTGACGTAATAGAACAAAATAAAAAAAACGTTATAAGCAATGATTACAGAGGTATAAGCAATGCTTATTTAGAGGTTTAATATATTTCGGTCGAATTTCAACCACTGGGCGATCACTGGTCCTGTAAAAATACGCGGAACCTGTTAGAGTTAGGGAGAGGAACGGCGAGAAAAACAGTCAAGAGCGTATCTTTCAGATATCAATCTTTATTTTATATATCAATAAACGTTTTAAAGGTACATCCAACATAATATTTTACATGTAATCTCAAACTCACAGGAGGTTCTCGTCTCTCTATTCAAACCCTACATAAAAACGTTTTAAGAAAACAGTGAAACAATAATAGTTCAACACGGAGACTTTTTGGAGGCTAAACCGATATCCAGATGGAACAACGGTTTAAGAACACGGGTTTGTAACACCACGAAGAAACAAACACTGGCTGCAAACGGTTTAAGAACAAAACAAAAGAATAACAAATGGACACTCCGTGGATTCTAACCCAACCTCAAGACGGAGCAAGCAACGGTTTAACACGGGGATGGAACACCACAAAGAAATGGACCCTGGCTGCAATCAATCCCAAACAATAACAGAACCTGCAGTTTAAAAACACGGATAGAGAATAATAATTCGAAACCTACCAGCAGACGAAATCAACGCTTAAGAACTCTGTGATAGAAAAACACAAAAAAGTACACTATCTGCATTCGAACCCAACAAACAGAGGAAAACATCAGTTAAACAACACAGTTAAAGTATAATACAAGACTACGGACATTCCCCCATTCATACCCAACCTCCAGACGGAACAATGGTATAAGAGAACAGTTAAAGAATATTACTACAACATGGACACTTCCTGGATTCTAAGTAATTATCATGAATTACCGCTTATTCTTACTGGAGATTTTAATGTTAATTTTCGCTCTCAAGAATCTCCGCCGTTTGTTGATTTTTTAAAAGCAAAAATTGATCTAACTATGAATACTTCTCGACTTCAATCAACAATGCGTTTCGGCACAACAGTACATGCTGTATTTTCAAGAAAGATAGCATATTTAGAGAGTAAAATTTACGTTTCACATTATAATTACCACAAACCTATAATTTCATACCTAAAAAATTATGATGACATTCAAGTACCTATTTCCAATGAATAATATGAATATAACATTTATATAATCTTTGTAAAGTACATGGATAATAAATATAATTAAATTGTAATATGATATTAATTTTAAGTTAAGTTTAATCACTTCAGTGATATGTGTCGTAAACGTCAAAGAAGTTTTACTTCAATCGCGCGTAAAGATTACACGCACACCCTTTTTTTTTTTTAAATAATTTTGAAAATTCGATTTTTTGAAGGTTCAAAGGTCCTTACCCCCCTTAAAAGCAAGGTTTGTCATCGATAGTGGTTTTTTAATGATAAAAAACATATATGGGGAACACTGTTTTAGGAACTACTCCCTATCGGGTCGAACTTCAAAAAATCGTGAAAAGGATTTTTATATATTTATTTTGTTAAAATTTTAAAACAAGGATTTCGTGACTGTATCTTCTTTTCATTGAAATATGAAGGCCTCTGTGAAAGCTTGGCTGCACCTGCCATTTACATGGAGGCACCTGATATGTGCACCAGCGTTACCAGCAAGGCTCTTGTTTAAGGGAGAACAAACCCCCCCCCGTCTCTAACGCTTGCAAATTTCATTAAACTTCGCAATATTCCATAGGGGCGTAGCCATCATCAGAAATTTTTTGCCATACAAAATGTGTATTCTTCACTACATTATCACACACGCGTATACATATATATGAGTTCTGGTAGTCGTAACGTCCCCCCCCCATGAAAAATTTCTGGCTACGCACCTGTTCCATACCTATTTCGTGAATTCGTGAACGATAACTATAACTTTCTATTTCTGGTACTTTTGGCAAAATTAAACAAATGCAGTTGGCAAAAGTAAGAAGTTGGTAATATACGTGTAAAAGTTTCTGGCTTAAAATGTAAAATGCCTCTGCTCCTCTGAAGGGACAGATGAAATAAAACCCAAGCCCATGCCGGGAATCAAACCCGGACCCGTGGAGTAGTAAATAATTTATATATATATATATATATATATATGATTCACATTTCATTAATCAGAAAATAATACAGCATTTTGACGTGCACGTTTGTAATTTCGAGTAAAAACGACTTCATATATTTTTGCACAGATTCTGCCGTTGCGTTTCTTGTTTATAAACCTAGAAATAGTATGTTACTAAATACATCATTTGAAAATCTCTTTAAGAACTTCAAAACTTAATATAGTACCGAAAAATTAAGGGAGAAAAATCCTACAGATAAGTTTTCGCCTTAGTAACATTCGGAAGCAGTTCTACCGTCCAGTTTTCGGAATTCGTATTTTGCATAATTGCAAAGGTTGCTCCATTATCCTACTATGTATTTAAGCTTATCTCTGACTCACAGACTTTATAACAGTTCCGGGCAACCTGTTCCAAGATAAAACTTTTTCGGCCATTACTGCAAAAAGGTTACAAAGTTAAGTACTAAAAGCCTGATAACATCAACACCGTTTGTACTATCCGCTTGAAATTTTTACAATTACGCATAAAAATATAGAAAACAATCTGCGCTACTTTAAAAATCTGAAAATCCACCCGTTCCCTCATTTTAAAGCGATTTTTTGCTATTTTCTGTTACATTTTACTTCCGAGAGTAAACAAAATTAATCCTTTGCGTGACAAAATTAGCTATTATAAGTGACAATGACGTCCTATTAATGTTACAGTCGCCTGTCTTTGGAGGAAAATTTGTGACTTCAATTCGTTTGAATTTATTTTCCAGATTTATAAATTTAATTTATTTTTCCACTAATAAAATAATTTTCTGGGGCTGTTCCCCGCGAAATGAAATCGTTCGAATGCAAAAAGTTTCAGCACGTTCCCAGAAGAGCATGAAATTCGATTTGATTACTTATAATAAAAATTGAATGTGAAGTTATTCATTTTAGGTGGACGAAGATTAAATACATTGAGTGTACACATGATTTCGTCAAATGCTTTTTTCTAGCGCCCGTTGTAATTGCATTCATACTCATTGCTGATTTTTCTAAACACGATAGAAAAAAGGCATCCCATATTTTGAAACCAAAACATCCTATAAAAAGACTTCAACTTGTATTACAATATCTAGACTTGAAGGAGAGTTATAAGCAACGAAATAGAGAAAAATTGGAAACTGAAATATTTGACCACATTTTTCAATGATGATTTAATGCAGGGATCAAATGAATCTTCGGACTAGGCTTAAGTTTGATTACAATGTGGAACCACCCTACATCATCGTAATTTATGCTTTGAGATGCATGCCACCGCAAACGCAAGTGGCTTAATATAACACAATTCATGTATTCCGTGTTGTTTGCCGTAATCAAAAAATAATCAGCACGTTCCCAGAAGAGCATGAAATTCGATTTGATTACTTATAATAAAAATTGAATGTGAAGTTATTCATTTTAGGTGGACGAAGATTAAATACATTGAGTGTACACATGATTTCGTCAAATGCTTTTTTCTAGCGCCCGTTGTAATTGCATTCATACTCATTGCTGATTTTTCTAAACACGATAGAAAAAAGGCATCCCATATTTTGAAACCAAAACATCCTATAAAAAGACTTCAACTTGTATTACAATATCTAGACTTGAAGGAGAGTTATAAGCAACGAAATAGAGAAAAATTGGAAACTGAAATATTTGACCACATTTTTCAATGATGATTTAATGCAGGGATCAAATGAATCTTCGGACTAGGCTTAAGTTTGATTACAATGTGGAACCACCCTACATCATCGTAATTTATGCTTTGAGATGCATGCCACCGCAAACGCAAGTGGCTTAATATAACACAATTCATGTATTTCGTGTTGTTTGCCGTAATCAAAAAATAATATTTTATGAATCATTTTACAATTTATTAATTATGGTGGTTTAAACTTTCAGGGAGCAAATGTACTTTCCAAAATTCTTATATTAACGTTCTAAAAGTTTCTTCTGGTAGAAAATAGCCACTCTACAAAATCCGTCATAATCGGGGGTGGAATTTGCTCAGTTACAAAGCACGCCTGGTTTTGTGGATAATTCCGTTAAAATGATTTAAAAAGTGTACCAGTGGAGCATTTTATAAGCTGTTGTACTTCCATGCAACAAAAAGCACTCGGCACATTCTGATACCTTTCTAAAAATCTACAGTGAACTATATCGTTTGTTATGTTCAGATGAAATTTAAATTTTTCTTCGCTACAGATCATTGAATTTCTATCTGTTGAAAAATTGGCTCCGCCCATCCAAATCATGTGCACACCTCAAGTCAGTTTTCAAATTTCTAGAGCAGGGTTTCTTGAACTTTTCGTGCGTGTACCGCATAATATTTACGAACATTTTTTGGGACCCCGTAAGCATTGCGCAAATCCGACACACGCGTGAGTGAAACGGTAAGTTTCTTCGCTTGTTCATTTAAGGGTTCATTATTACACTTTTAGGTCATTAAATTTAAATTTTAAGACATGCAACACTGTGAAAATTTTAAATAAGTAACAAACTTAAAGATACAATACATTTGTAAAAATAAATTCAATTTCTTGGGTAAAGTCAAATATTGACTACAATCTGTGCATTAATTGGATGGTCACTACTGAGAAAACCCACTTAGCGCATTTGCGAAGATCAAGTATCATCAAGTTTCATGTAATGTTACCGGGAAAACCGCTATCCATATATTCAAATGCATAATCCTTTGCAGATTGGCGTATTTAACACCACGAAATGGATCTTCTCGTCGCGGTGGCAAATATCCAATCTGCACTTAACTGCTATAATGGCATAGTTAACGCCGCCAAATATTTCTACTGGTTGCAAAAACCCATGTTGAACCTAACCGGCTTTAAAATAATCTGCATTTTAATTATTTTTAATTTTCAAGATTCTGGATTCTAACATTTTGAAACTCGCGGTTTAGATTCACCCTGTTTGGAAAGATACCATTTTGTCAGATCTTACAAAAGGGCAAGGTGGCGCTTTTTAAGTCAGTTACAATTAGTTATTTTGTCTTGGAAAAACAAATAATCAGTTTAAATTCACTTTTTCTCCAAACGTATCTCAGCGTGACTTTCACGCCAATTTAATGCTTTTTCTCCATCCCAAAAGTGCTCAACGCGCCTAAAGAAATTTTCACTTCAAAAACATTAACCTCCGCCCCTCCTTCCCTCTCTTTCCCTTATTTAAGCTACATTCTCGCTTTCTTGAGACATTTTCCTCTTTCAGTTCACTGCAAATCTACTTAGCGACTTTTTTTTTCATTCACATCTAACACAAATAATTGTTTCAATCATCGATTAATTTTTAACTTTTTTGTGTGCCACGTTGAAAAGCCGTGCCTGGTTTACACTGATGAAAGAAGGGGGGATTGGGAAAAAGTTTAATTCTTTCAACTATATCTCCTGAAGACATTATTACGGAGTATGTGCCTTCTCTTTCATAAATATTTAATGCTGATTCTGGAAACGTGGGAAGGAGGTATTTTAATAAACATTTTTCAAAATGATACATAATAAACTTCACTCTATCTAATCAAATTTGAAAGAGTTCTTAAATTAAATTAATGTCAACGTACAGTAGGTGGCCAAGTTATTTTAGAGAGTTTTGGAGAGATTCCCTTTTGGTCCAATTACAATCTTTAGTCGGTACATACTTGCTTCACCTATTTTTGCATATTTTTGGTGGTTAGTATTATAACATTCTTAGATTTGAGTTTTTATTAACTGGCTCTTGTTTGTTCGTTCGTTTGTTTGCTAGGAGAGGACAGCTCACGTCACTGAATGTGTCGTTTAGAGCTGCATGCGTCCTTCATGGAGCTTTCAGCCACAATTTGAATCTTCATCGGAAAATAGGGGACTTCTGAATATTGGCACCCCTCGGAAAGTGCTAGCGACCGCTGAGAGAGCTTTTGAAACCCTGGATTTAACGTGCACGTACTCGGAATGTACACGGTGGGCTTTAGTGGTACGCTGGAATCGAACCCACAAGCCTCTGGGTACGAGTGCTATGCTTTAGCCTTTGGGCTACCACGACCCCATCATCTGGCCATTGATGGTGATCAGGTCTTCGGCTGTCGCCTACTTGCTGAGTTTCCAGGGTGTTATCTATGGTGGTGGTGGAAGGAGAGAGCACCCGGGCCACATGAATCCTTGATACACATACGACGATGCAGTACTGGCACTTACCAAAAACAACAATGATGATATTAGCAGCAAAAACAAGTAAAAAACGTGACGTGAACAAAGTACAACTCGAAATGTACTCGAAACAAAATATACTTGAAAAATTCCTTTAAACTAGATAAAACAAGAATTTGAGTAGTATCTTTAATAATTTGGCCAAATACTGCTTTACACTTTTGGTAATATTTTAAAAGTGAATATTAAATTTGGCTTTTATGTCCTACATAAGTTTCTAGAAAGAAGTGTCCATTATAAAATATTAAATAATAATAATAATAATAATATTATAAAACCCCATTTTTTTTACACTTTCCAAGAAGGTTGAAAAGTGTTTATGTTTTCGGTTTGTCTGTCTGTCTGTGGGTCCGTCTGTCCGTCAGTACTCCCGTAAATATGCATCAATTTCTACTAAATTTAAATATGTTATTCTTATCTACTGTACCATGTAGCGGCTACATGGTACAGTTAACTTGACGACACCAAAAACCGAGTTAATACTTTGGTCTCGTCAAACGAATTTATTGGCCGCAATTTGCTTTATTTTTTCAATTTTGGCACCGAAATCTAGCATGGCATTTAAATAGCCCGGAGCAAAAGGGTTAAACTCGTGTCGAGTCCATTTTCGAACTACCCCCCTTAACAATCAAACTACGCCCCTCTGAGGCGTGGTCCCCACGTTGGGAAACATTCATGTAGCCTATTGAAAATGGTATATATAGCATTTATAGTTTTACTACAGGAGCACTCAAAATATTTCAAATACATTGCGCTCCATTGGACGTTTTTTTTTTTTGTTTTTGTTTTTCTTTTTTTAATCGTATCATCCTACTATACAATTACGCTGATCCCTGACATGAAGATAAAATTGTTTCCGCCATTACTACAAAAAGATTAGACAAAAAGCCTAGTAACTTCTTCACCGTTTGTAGGATCCGCTTGAAATTTTTCATAATTATGTATAAAAATATAGAAAGCAATCTGCGCCTGCGCTACTTTAAAAATCTTCAAATCCACCCGTTCCTTCTTAAGCGATTTTTCGCTTTTTTTTTCAGCACCATTTTATTTCCAAGAGTAAAAAAAGCGAGTCATTGACAAAATTACCTATTTAAGTGATTATGACGTCATACAATTGGGATTCCAATTCGTGTAAAATAGTTTTTCCAGATTACACAGTTTATTAATTTTTTTTCACAAATAAATCGTCTGCATGGTTATCAGAACAGCTGTATACACAAAACGAAATCTTTCGAATGCATAAAAATTCCATGCGTTTCCAGAAGAGCATGAAATTCGATTTGGATATAATAAAAATTGAATATGAACTTATCTATTTTAGGTGGATGAAAATTAAATTTATTACATGTACTCAATTTTTTTTCTAACGCCCGTTGTAATTGCCTCCGCAATGGGATTTTACTTCTAGTTTAGTCTATGTAAAAAAAAAAAAAAAGACGAACTGAAAAATGTCAGTTAGTTGGTTAGTTAGTTTGTCTGTGTCTCGCGTAGCACCGAAACGGTGATCATAGACCCACCAAATTTTGTTTGGAAATTTTCCAGCATGGGTCCCGAGGTACCCTCAACCGATTTTTTCGAAATTCGAATTATTTAGGACATATTGATAAAAAACCTATCGCAAAAGGCTGATTTTTGCTCTCCGCCAATTCGCAATTGTAACCCCCCTCAGTGGAAAGAGTGAGGATTAAACATATCTAAGTTGCCATATTTAGCAAGTTTATTTAAATGTTTCAGACTCTTGAAGTAAAAAGATAAGAATAACGATTTTTTTTGTTTAGACTATTTGTAAGGTTATTTTTTATTTAAAATATCGTGTGCATGTGAAATCAGATCAGGAATGAAATATTTTATACTAAAATATACACATAAAAGAAAAGTAGGATTAGGAAATTTTCCGAGACTAAAATGTGAAACTTTTTAATTTGGCTAAAAATAAAATAGTGTATATGCGATTTTGAGAAGATGTGATTCTAACGCTTGGCGCATTATATCGTCTGCTACTTGGATTATGAATACACCTGAATAAGTTTTTGAAATTTTCATTCAGTTCGAATTTTGCATTTTTCTGCGCAGCTTTTCCCCATCTATTTCTAATGTATTATATCCAGGTAAAGGATGTTAGAAATATCAATTTTAATTTTGTTTAACAACACTCATGAATAATGATATACTTTCTAACTTAATGGAATAAGGAAAGAAAATAGGGGAGACCCATAAATTATAATGCGCTTTTAATACATTGCACTTTAGTGCATAATTAAAATTGGAAAGTGTTTCACTTTCTCTTTTTTTTTCTTTTTTTCGGCTTTCCGTTTTTTGATAAAGGTCAATATATCCAGAAGCTCTTCAGAATTAATATAGGACGAAAATATTTTGCTCATTTTTGTAGGTTTTTATCATTTAACCATCTTATTTTTGTAACCAGGGGTGGCCCGACACCGTAAGCATCGCATCTGGGCGCCAGATTCGAAGGAGCATAATTTCGAACTCAAAAACTAAGTAGAGCAGAAAAGAGGGAGTCTTTACATTAGCAGGGGGCGGCACTTACCGTAGAGCCGCTACTGTTTGTAACCATCTTAACTTTAAATTCCATTCAGAATCTGAGAGATTTCAGTTCCAAGGAAGCAATTGAGAAACAAGATTCTCTCCGAACAAGATTTATTAAGATGGCGAACCAACTGGTCGCCGGAGGCGGCTATAAAAATAAAAGGTTATTATAAATCGGTTAATTACTGCGTAACGAATTTTCAAAATTTCTAGTGAAATCGTCATAGCTTAATGTAATCAGATAAAATATTTTTCGAGGTACTCCAAGGTACTCTCTCCGAACTTTCTTTCCTTATTCCATTAAGTTGGAAAGTATATCATTATTCATGAGTGTCATTAAACAAAATTAAAATTGATATTTCTAACATCCTTTATTAACCTAGTATATAATAAAAATTGAGTATGAAGTTTTTTATTTTAGGTGGACGAAGATTAAATTTATGGAGTGCAGACATATTAGGTTGTAACGAAAGTTTCCCGCCACCGCAAACTTCGTCAGCACACAGTTCTCGTTGGCGTATTTGCTCAATTTTGTGAAACGATTTTTGGCATTTGAAAGAAAGAGGTTTACTTTATAACACTGTGTTGTGAAATCTGTAAAAAATATAGTTATCATTAAGTATAAGGTGTCTCAAATAGAACTATCACTCTAGAGGATTAGAACAATCATTTACTTCCAGTTGTGTTGCAAAAAGTCATCTACATAATATCAACGAATTATGAGTACAGCTCAAAGTACTATTGTTGTATCATGTGACACTATGCAGGTTTGGTACCGAAAGTTCAAAAACAGTTATCTAAGGAGCTAGACGTTAGTATTTTAGGCAGATATGGCGGAAAACTTTCGTTACAACCTGATACTTTCGTCAAATGTTTTTTCTAGCGCCTGTTGCAATTGCCTCCACAACGGGCTTCTAGTTTTAGAGATATTCTGCTACTTGAAATGAAACAAAATTTATATATGCGATTAAAGATTACAAGATGAAGCTTTCCATCGAAAATAATGTCTGTATGGTAAATAGTTTTTCTACAGAAGCAGTCAAAATAATTTCAATGCAATACGGTCAGTGGCAGTTTAGAGACAGGCACCTGTTTAAAGCATATAATACTATCCTACAATATGATTAGCTAGTAATCCGACGACGATCGTGTGCCTCCCTCAAAGTTGTGCCGAAAGTCGCCAATGTTGGCGACTTTTGCAATAAATTTCCAAATAGGGTGCGAAAAAAATGCTTTGAAAATGAACCGAACTTGGCGATATTTTCATTATTCGGCGAAAATCGAGAAATGTAATTACATATAATCGCGGCGGTCATCAACGTCAAACTATTTTTTGCTCAAATTTGCTGGTAAACTGTCGCCAATAGTATACCGAACCATAAATAAATTCATGTGTCCGGCATTTATCTTGGCGATAAATTGCTCGTCTTGGCGGAGGACCTAAAAAAAAAATCTAATCTGATTATATTAAGCAATGACGATTTCACTAGGAATTTTGGAAATTCGTTACTCGCGCATTAATTAATCGATTAATAGCATTGTGTTTTGTTAAGGAATGGCTAAGGGCTATCTGCTTAGGAGTGGAACGGTGTTGCGTCGGTCGAAGGAATTTCTCTGAACGACGAAAACCCGTTAATATGTTACAACCCGAAACGGGTTAAATTATTTACAAGAAACAAAATAGCAAACTTGGAATCTTTAGCGCGTGTAAAATTAATTTTAGACTGCTAACCCTTAAAAAAGTAAATTTCTCGCTCTCTGTGTTTATCCGATTCCTTTTATACCGTTATATTGTATAAAAGGAATATTTATATTTTTAACTTACCAGCAAGTTTGAGAGGTCTTTATGATTTCGGTTTGTTTGTCTGTTCTGTTGTCCATTCGTCAAGTGTTCTAACTGGTGTAAATATACACCGATTTGTGCGAAATTTATGTTTTTTTTTCTATGTACCTTATTGAAAATGGTGTAAGTAGCATTTATAGTTCTTTTACAGGAGAAAAAAAATCCAATACATTGAATTCTATGGGCAGTCATTCTTGAAAACGTATTTTAGAGATATTCGGTTTTTTGATAGAAAACAAAGTTGGCATACATATCATTAAGGCTCACAAAATAATGCTCTCCATTGAGAATAGTGTCTGTATTATTCATAGTTCTTCTACAGGAGCACTTAAAAGAATTCCAATACATTACAGTCTGTGGCATTTGAGAGGCACTAATACATTTCTAGCACAAGACACTGAGTATAAAAATTTTATATTCTTCAATTAAACGCTGGAAAAAATATTTAAAGATTTTTTACAGGGTCTCATAAAATTGCATTTATAGTGATAATACAACATTATCTTATCTCCAAAACCTCACCAGTTTTAAGGAAAATACATCACCAAATTTGTTGCAAAAACATGTTTGTGTTGGAAAGTGTTTTATAATTTATTCTTTTGGCATGCTTTATCTTTTTCGTGGTCTTTTGGATAACATTTACCTAGTTCACAGTTTTGCTTAGACACTATTCGGATGTGGCAAATTGAGCTTGTGCTGCCACACATGTGCATTCAAATACAAATGACTGATAGCAATGATTGGAACCGTACAAGAATCGCTTCCTACGAACATGTTACCCATGTTAGAGCACTGGAACGCATTTAATCATTTATTTATACAGTAATATATGTGGAGGAAGTTAAGTGTTCGAAAGTGACATGTAATTATTTGACAAGTTTGTCGTTCTTGTTTTACTACAGCTTAAATATTGTTTTATAGGAGTCTTGTACGGTTTAGGAATTCGATATGATTTAACGAAAATTATTAATCTGTCAATAGGTTTGGTCCATCCTTTAATCTTATCAACTTTTCGATACAATGCCATCTGAAGAGATTGCTTCCATTCACAAGCACAACAGTACTGTTTGTTTATTGATCTGGATAACGCTATTAACTGCACTCGCAATGTATACTTCGGGAGTTGAATACTCCCTCAAACTTGACTACATAGCAGAAGTACGTCAGCGCGCCGCTAATTTATACAATACTCTCGGTGACCCGTCATTTTGAGTTAAGGAAATATTTGACAGTGACGCGAAATGTATTTACTCCTTCATTCAACATTAGTGAAATGATAATACATTTATCGATCCCACCGAGTTTCAAATGTATGACTCAATAAAGTGCGCCAACGTGGCAGAAAATACAGCTTAAACTTTCTCAAATGCAGCTGCGAGTTTCGATAACCAAGTTACAGAACAACTTTGTTTGGAAGCAAACTTCATGACTAAGTTACGCCCTCGTAGTTTTGCTTAAGGCTATTGTAAACATTCAGAAAACGTGCATATTAAGTAATGAGATAATAAGTATTTAAAAGTTAAAACTATATACTTTACTTTTCAGGCAGTTTTTTCGGTAAAATTTAGTTGAAACCTTGCTCTATAGACTGTAATTATAAGTGCAGTTGCCTATATTGAAGTATCTTTAAAATCTAGTAAAGAATGTTTTCGCTATTCCAGGTGCAATGGACATTTTTAGTAACTGTAAGAAATTTCTTTATTGTCTGCAGTTAAAAACCAGAAAATTGCGAATGTTTAAAATAGTAACAATAATTTGTATCCCTAGATGATGAAGTCGGGGATGTAAATTTTTTATCTGTATGCATAAAGGAAGATATCCTGACTGACGTTCAACGCCCTGCAAGATCTACAGTAGATACATACATGAAAATTTGGGATCTTATAGCTTTTGTGCCCTAGGCTTCATTTAAGAAACTATTTTTAAGAATTCGTTTTCTTTTCGGAAGGGGGTGGCGGCCAAAACGTTCTTTTCACATTCCCTTTCATATTTCAGAGGGAAAAATTAGATAACCATCAAATTCTTGCTTTAAAATGTAACTAACAGAAAATCCTAAAAATCTTTTCTGGGTTTTTTAGAATTCTCAATCAAAAGGGAGTAAGGGTCCAAAACGTTCTTTTCACATTTCTGTTCATACCTCAGAAGAAAATAGTTAGACGCAAGAATTTTACGGCTAACAGAAAATTTAACTAGGAGTATGAAAAGGAAATTTATTACTTTTGACGCCATTTTTACATAATTTTAAAATTGTAGCAATAAGTTAAACGCTAACACGGTTTCACAAAAAGAAAAAAAAATTACCAAAAAATCAAAATTGTTCAGTCATGAAAAATGGATCCAGATAAAAATAAATAAATCATTTAGGAAACTAAAATTCTGTTAAGACAAGCAGATAAATCTAACCAAAATGTATTTATTATTTATTTATTTTTATTTGTTGGTTTAATAGAAGCCATTCCGTGCGAAGAACGGGTACTCCAGCTAGCGTTCTCATAAAATGTTTAATGGAGCATTTGATGTGCCTAATCGTGCACTTGTATTGCCAAACAATGCACCCAATTTTTGCTGCGAGTATGGCCATAGTCAGAGCGAAATGAAACATTAATTATATTATTTTAGAAAACTAAATAAACTCAAAGCAAAATATATATAAGAGCGGCTGCGGCCGAAATGGAGTGCAGGTGAACTCTCAAAACACATCTACTGGCATATGTCCATGCCACCAGTATCACAACTGTTTAGGCACCAAAATCAAGCATCACTGAAAAGAAAACGGCACAGTACACTTGTACAGAAGAGTCTAATTAATCTGAGTTCTCTTTATTAACGTCTCCTAGATATAGAAAGCCTGACAAATCAACGTTATCGACTTTGACGTCAGTATTAGATAGGCGTATGAGAGTTTGGTTTTCAAAAAATAAAACTATTGAAAATTTCCGGTAAATGCTACAACTATGTATTAGAAAATATCTTAAATGAAATATTAAAACTAAAATACCCTTGTCATACTGATCATTCTGATCTGTTTCCTGATCATATTATCTAATTAGTCATGGTTAAAAACTGCCGTTTGTCCTAAAATTATATTTTTTTTATCTTAAATTATTAAAATATTTTTATTCATGAGTAAATTTACCAGAAATTTCCTATTGTTTTATTTTATGAAAATCAAACTTTTAGATTCAGGCTAATGACGGGGTCAAAGCTTATTAACGTAGAAGTCGTGAGGCTTTCTATATCTACGAGGCGTCTTAATTGGAGCTCCTTTTAATGCGTATTGCTAAGCTTTCTTGTAGGAAATTAAACAACGTTAGATTCGTTTTTTAAACAGAAAATAAAGTGTCATGCTTTTTGGAGTACTTTTTTATATTTACAAACCTGTGTGCTCGTTATTTTTTCGCTATTTGTCTCGCACTGAACCACGGGCGTATAAAAGGGGGGTTTAGGGGGTCTGAAAATTCCCCTTAATGTAAGCAAAATTGCTTATTTTGGCCGAATAGCCGCTTGTAATCTCCACACTTTAATGGGTAATAAAAAAATTGCGATTAGGATTAAAATCCTTTTAATGCAACTGAATTGTTTTACAACTTATTTCTAGGAAAATTTATCGTCAATCAAATTTTACAGTAAGAATGGACCCCCCCCTCTTCATACCTGGATCCCTCCCGAGTGAAAGTTATAGCTATGTCTGTGCACTGAACGTATATTGAAAAGTCTCTCTTCGATCTTATAATGCAGCTCCCACAATCCGAGTTTTCACTAATCCGAGTCTGTTTCGGTCTCGATCGACTCGAATTGTCGGGACTGGACTTTGCGCAAATTAGTCCTTGTTATAAAATGTTCTGCAGTCAAAGCGTAGAACATTATTTGCATTTCTTGTTTCGACTGCATTTGTAAACTATCTCATTGACACAGCGCCTTGAATACGTGTACATTTTATCAACTGTATCTATTCGCAGCTGACGTGTTCAACGATTCCCTGAAGAAAACAAGTTAATGCTCGTAATGCTCTTCCTCCACTGTCAATCAAGGGCCACTGTGACGTAGAAGTGGCCGCAATTTACCTGTCGGACTCTCTGAAGACTTAATTATACCCGAGTTTCACATTGTGATACGGATTGTGCATAGAAGAGTGCGTGTTGGAATAGAATCTTTTAAACTCTGTGAGTTTCTAATTTCTTTTGTAGATCGTTAAATTGCTAAACAGTTTATAATTATACTGCACATACATTTAAAATACCTGCGATTACAATGAACGTGCGCAGTGGTAAAAAATTGTTACGTATCTATTTAACCTGTACTCGTGTAAAAGTATTTGTGTAAAATTTTAAGTCTGTCAGATAAAATGGCATAGAATTGTATTCGAAACAAATAAGCGAATAAACAGTTTTAGATTTTTTTCGTTCGTTGAAGCCATACTTTTTTGTGTGCATTAGCAAAAAGGAAATGCATCGCTTGCGTGGTGTCTTCGTAATGATGAGTGCAATGAGGGTAAACATTTGTGCGCAATTAAAAATGACATTAGATGCGCCACGCACTGACAGCGATTAACTCCTTGCGTACCATGTAACCGCCAATGGATGCATAGTATGTATAGGACAAAATCCCTTTGAAACCTCATGTGGATACATATCTTATTTAGGTGTACAACTAGTGTAATCAGCACAGGAAACATTTTAAGGTATATTCAGTGTCATATTACCGGCAGGGCAAACGGGGCAACTACCGAGGGCCCACAGATTTTAAGGCCCAAAAATCTGACATATTACACATTATAATTTTAATATAACATTAAAAAGGATAAAACAGTATCAAAAGTTAAATGATTTTTAATCGTAAAGTATAAACAATTAAAATAATTCAAATTTACATTTGTATAAATTAATTTAAAGTTATTTTTAATTCTTTGAAATGCTCTCTAGTCGATATAACATACGAATTGTAGGAAAATAAATGACCACATTTTGTAAAGAGTATTTTTAATATTGAATTATCGCAAAAGTTTAGGCTTCATTAATAAATATTTTAAGAAATGACTGTTGGCAAAAAGTGGTTGTATTCTGTACTTGTTAGCAATGTGATATAGCATTTCGATGCAACGTTTAGCTATGGTAAAAAACACTCAAATTACTGGTGTTAAACGATAAAGTACATAAAAACTTTGTAAAAAAACACACATAAGAAGTTATAGGTAAGACGATACGCATGTTTCGGTCAAAAATTTTTTGACCTTCATCAGCCCAAGCCCTTCGTCGCAAGGAATACAGGGAACTCAAGGAAAAAGGAACACAGGGAACTTGAGTCCCTGTGTTCCTTGCGACGAAGGGCTTGGACTGATGAAGGTCAAAACAATTTTTGACCGAAACGTGCGTATCGTCTTACCTATAACTTCTTATGTGTGTTTTTTACAAAGTTTTTTATTTACTTTAACGTTTAACTATGTTTCCTTGACATCATGCAACTATATTCGTTTATTTCAGATTACTTAAAACAAGTGTTTGAAAGGGGTAAGATATTTAAAACTTTCAGCATAAGCCAATGGTAATTTTTTTAAGGGGGAGGTTATTGGAACTAGCCCAATTTGGGCTCTTCCAATTGGGCCCCTTTCTTCTGCCCGGGCCCACGGTTGTCTTGATCGGGCTCTGGGTATGTTTTCTTTTATTGGGATTGTAAAAAATTGCAATCCCATTAAAAGAAGTTATACAAAGTATCCGAAAAGTCAATGCACACATTAAAAAAATTCATAGAAAAGCAACAAATTATCGTATGAGTATGTGGTTTGTACAATAATGCTACACAGGCTTACGTTTTTTTTTTTTTTTTTTTTTTTTTTTTTTTTTCACACCGTAAAAAGAAAATAAGAAAATACATCTAAATTGTGTTTCACAGGTGGTGCTGCACCTTCACAGTAAGAAAAACAAACATAATGTAAGGTCTTTAATCATCGTATTAAGCAGAATGCAATATCTTTCATTAACAGAGTTCAAAGTGTGCACCTTTTGTTGCTGGAACCACATCTAAACGGTTCATCCCATGTTCTAGCTAGCATGCATTGCTCTTTTTCTAAACATGTTACGAAACTTTCTGTGAACTGTAGATATGTATTTTGATTCGAAGTACCAACCAACGCAATGTGCTTTCTCAATTGCAGTCGCCATAGTTGGCATGAACATTCCCGCACCGTCAGTGCTGTTTGAAACTCACGAGAAATCCCTATTGGCTTTCACTGCTGAAAACTAGAGATGAAGCGCAATCTTTGAACACATTTTGGAAGTAACTTGTTTTAAGATAGAAAAATAAATTCTTGGTTCTGTGAAGCACTACTGAGGAACTGCATATTCATACAACAATTAGTTGCTTTTCTGTGAATTTTTGTGTCAAGGACTTTTCGGACACCCTGTATTACAAAATGTCTGGGTTACAAAATTTTGAAAAAAAAAAAAAAAAAAACCAGGAAAATCAGAATTAAAATTACAAATCTTTGTGAAATTTCTCGAAATGTTTATTAGATCAAAAACCTTTTCCATAAGCGCTACATAAGTATTTTGTCATTTTTTTCAACATTGTAAGCATACCAAACATGTTTTCCGCTTTCTTCTAGAACCTTCTACGAAATTGTGCGCAAGCTTGTGAGATGCTTCTGTGGGGTCATCTCTCTGCTTGTAGTCAATTAGATTTTTGTGTAGCTTTTAATTTAATTTGTTAGAACTTCATCGAAGATCGTTAAGTGAACGTATGTAGTTCAGTTTCGCTTGATGCTGAATAACTAAGGTGACCATACGTCCCGTTTTTAACGGGACAGTCCCGTTTTTAGGAGGCTTGTCCCGTTGTCCCCGAGCACAGCTTCGGGACACCGTAATGTCCCGTTTTTAGAACATGTCCCCTGCAATGTTCCGTTTTTAGAAAGAGAGCAACCCACGGTAACGATTTCAATAACGGCCGCTAAAAATCTAAAATCATCCAACGGCAGTGTCTGTAAAAAAAAAAAAAAAAAAAACACTAGACCTCCCTCCTTCCCCTCTCGAGAATCAAAGAAAACACAGGGGGATGTATTGTTTTGTGTTTGTTCTTTTAATGTTCATTTTCGTCAACTATTTCAATTTATTTATTATTTCTTTTTTTAAAGTCATGTTCCTCTTTTGCTTATCCCCCCCCCCCAATCTCCACTTTATTTTCCCTTTTCACTCTGGTTTTTTAGGAATTTTTTTCCTTCCGAATGACAACTTCCTTTTTTCTGTGTGTACTTTTGTTTATATTTCTTAATTTCTCTGCCTTGTGTCGGATGGTGTTTTTGAATTCGAAGAAGGGTCTACCCCTTGTACCACCCGAAACGGAGGTCTTGAACTATTTCTTATAGTATATGTGTGTTAACAAAGATTTTTGTTTTCATTTTATTTTGATATTAACATTAACACATGCTTTCTTGTGCTTTTTGTTAACAACTAAAACATACCCAGACCTGTAAATTCAGTCTCCCTACACTATTACCTTAAAAACCGTAGATGTCACGTTTTGAGGAAGAAACTAAATACACTACTGCCAAAAATGCACTAGATATTCCGTTTTGAAGGAAAGAATAGATGGTCAAGTTACCGGTAACGCACCATCGGTGTGCCTGCTTTTACGATTTTTTTCACAAATTTTAACTATTATTGTTTTCTGGTGGTTTGATCTTAGTATATATCCAAGGTTATAGTTTTAGGAAACAGTGGTGGTTAATATGAAAAAAAAAAAAAAACTCGTAAATGTTAACCGTTATCACACCAAAATCCTGGAATTCAAACGTGTGCCAGAAGACGCAGTTTGGTACGGGGTGAATGATCACATATAACCTTTATTAACAGCACAACGGTATAGCGTTTAGTTTATAGCATCCCCCTTAACGCAAATTTTAAGAATACTGAGAACGAACTTAGTGGGATAGCAGAGTGTGCTACGTATTTTATCAGAATTATTGTTTACCAAAAGCGGTTGATTGTGTTTGGAAAGGTTGATAGCTATGGTGTCCCAGATGCACGATCTTACTTTTGAAAAAAAATTCTCTGTTCTCGCTTACATCAGGCTGTTTTAACTGTCCGATTTTCCGAGCAGTCTGAGAGTGGCTAAAATTCCTGAACAGCTGGTAGAAAGATATCCATAGCTATCAATATGTACGGGAAAATAATAATAAATAAATGAACTGCAAGGTGATCACGTTTCCCTAAACGTATCATACATACGTCATGTTTGTGCTTTACAATGTTTTTTACAATACAATTTTTCTCTTTCAGGTGAGTTACAAGTTTTTACTCAAGCTACGTAAGTTATGGGCTTTTCTTTCTTTCTCTCTTTTTTCGTTTTCGTATATTTTATTTAAACTTGCATTTTACTTCAAAATGCGCTCATTCAGCAAGAATAAGTTTACGTGCTTTTTTAAGATACACAATTGCATATCGATTCTTCATAATTTTCCTTCCGTTTCTTCTTTTGCCATTACGGTACTGATATGCCGAACAAGATAAGACTTTACTCTGAAGAAAAATAATCACACAATAAGAATTCTCTATAAAAATATTTTGGTGAGGTTTCAGTCAATATTTGCCAATTCAAAAGGCATATCACTTGCTGCATTTCGCTGTTTTATTGAGCGTACAAATATTTACTTACATCTATATCGAAATATAACAATTTTTTTAAAGGAACTTTTAAAAATATCTAGTTTCATTTTGAAGTACCATAGCATTATTGCTCTTCCCCACCATTTTATAGAGAAAGCATATCCATTAGCTATAAATCAAGTGTTTTGATATGTAAATTCTTAGAAAAGTTATTTATTTTATTAGTTGTGGTTTTAAATTGCTCCCATCTGCGAAACCCGAGGGGTCTCTTCAGCTCTCAAACAGTTAATTTATTTTTTTCCTGCCTTTGGACAGTATATTAAGAACTTCACTAATCTACAAATTCTTTACATTTTGCTTTGTCCTGTACGCCTAACTAAATTTTTTTTTTAATGAAAATCACAGATTTCTGCTGCATTTTAAAGGAATTACATATGAAATATTTACTTTATTGAGCCATTAAGAGCCATTGATTATGTTGAATGATCCTACTGATTTCTAGCTTCGGATCTCACAGAGAATTTTAATAGCAAGACCGTGCCAACAGTGCGATAAGTCTGAGAACAAGTTCTTCCAAGATGCATCCAACCTCTCCCATAGCTACCCAATTTTGCTGTATTTTTGGACGATTTTTCACCACATTTTTTAATTAGCCTCGGATCTAGGTATAAAATGTTAATTTATTTTAAATTACCTAAGGAAGAAAGAGGTGAAAATATGTAAACATTGGTAGTTATGTTCCTTTGACTAAGAAGAACATATTTTAAGCCTGAGTATAATTCTTTAAAAAAAAAAATTCTTCAGACTTGTTTTGTTAAACTGCTCCATACCTTTCGTCTTGTATTTCTTCTCTTGGCGTGACGACAAAGAGTGCCTTCTGTTCATATCGTTGTTTTTCCGTACGATCATCAAATCTATAGCTGCGAAATAATCGGGCATTCAAAGACCCTTGCCGGAAAGGAACGATACCCATAAAAATAAAAAATGATACTTAGTTTACTCAGCTAAGAGCAAATAAAATAAAATGATATTTTTAACCGCTGCCTCCAAAACTATTTTATGAACTATGCACTAGTGCTAACTTCACAAAGAATAGCGAAGGATCTCGAGAAATCCTCCTCTTTTTCTTTTAAATTAGCATTTTCAAAAGTCATATTCCCATAACAACTTTTTTGCCTGCTTTTAAACTGAAATGCTTAACGAATAAGGATGGGAATAAGGAAATTAGTTTCGTAGACAATATTTGCGTAATAATATAATTATATATATATATATATATATATATATATATATAATTATATATATTAAAACTATTATAAAAATATTTTTAAAATAGTTTTTTAAAAATATTATTAAAAAACTATATAATTTTAATTATTATTAAAATTATATAGTTTAATTATATATATATATATATATATATATATATATATATATATATATATATAAAATTAAATTATAAATGGATGTACCATAACGAGTGCCCCGCGACTATGGTAAACCCTTAACAAGGTAATTCCGATTATCTCAAAACTTTCTCTTCATTGCCTACCACCGTGCATGGGCATGATCTTCCGCAAGGGTCAACAAATGACTCCGAAAATGTTAATGGCCTTTATCCGGAATTAACCCGGCAATACTGTTGAGCTCTTTAAATAAATCAGTATAAATGCTCGATACTTAACAATAATTGTTTATATTAAATTAAAATTCTCAATTTCTGAAAGTTAATATCTTCTAATATTTTTATAATAATAAAATTGAATTAGTTTGTATACTTAAAGCACGTACGAAAACTTATCAACGTGTCACTGATGTTTTTTCGGGTCTCGAAAAGGACCAGCGTTATCATATTTTACAGGGGCCCCCTACAGCGATGGCCGGACGCACTGATATTTTTTTGGATCTCGCAAAGGGCCAGCTTTAGCATATTTTCGGGGGGTCCCCTAAAGCGATAGCCGGACCCATCGATGTTTCTTTGGGTCTCGCAAGGGGCATATTTTCGAGGGGGCCCCCTGAAGTGATGGCCGGACCCACTGATGTTTTTTGGGTCTCCCAGAGGGTCAGCGTTAGTATATTTTCCAGGGAGGGCTACAACGGTGCCGGACCCACTGATGTTTTTTTTGGTCTCGCAAAGGGACAGCGTTAGCATTTTTTTGAGGGGGCCCTCTAAAGCAACGGCCGAGCCCATCGATGTTTTTTTTGGCTCTCGCAAGGGGCCAACGTTAGTATATTTTCGAGGGAGCCCCCTAAAGCTATGGCCGGGCCCAGTGATGTTTTTTTGGGTCTTGCAAAGGGAGAGCGTTAGCATATTTTCGAGGGGGGCCCTTAAAGTGATGGCTGGACACACTGATATTTTTTGGGTCTCGCAGAGGGCCAGCGTTAGCATATTTTCAAGGGGGCCCCCTAAAGCGATGGCCGGACCCATTGATGTTTCTTTGGGTCTCGCAGGGGGTCAGAGTTAGCATATTTTCCAGGGGGCCCCTACAGCGGTGGCTGGACCCACTGATGTTTTTTGGGTCACGCAAAGGACCATCGTTGGCATATTTTCGAGGGGGCCCCCTGAAGTGATGGCCGGACTCACTGATGTTTTTTTGGGTCTCGCAGACGGCCAGCGTTAGCATATTTTCAAGGGGGGCCCTTTACAGCGCTGGCCGTACACAGTAATGTTTTTTGGTCTCGCAAAGGGCCGACAATAGCATATTTTCGAAGGGGGAGCAAGATCCAATTTTTAGTGGATAAACCATTAACATTCCTGAATTCACATGGGAAAACATGGGGCCCTGGCACAACTGTAGGGGGCCCCCCTCGAAAATGTGCTGACGCTGGCTCTTTGCGAGACCAGAAAAAAATCAGTGGGTCTCGCTTTAGGGGGTCCCCCTGGAAAATATGCCTCCGCTGTAGGGGCCCCCCGAAAACGTGCTACCGCTACTCGAATAAAACGGGTTTTTCCTAGTTAATTCGGGTTTTGCCTAGCGCTGTCAGTCAGAACGCGTTTTGCCTAGTTAATTCGGGTTTTCCCTGACGCACTCAGTGAGAACGCGTTTTCCCTAGTTAATTCGGGTTTTGACTGATTTCGGGTTTTAACTGTAACATATATACATATATATAAATCATATATATCATTTTGTTCTAATTAAAATGTCTCATTTTCTTGAGTTAAAGAGACGTAGATCAACTCATAAAAGTTATTATTAAAACGCATGTTAGGTGTACGGTGTTCCTAATAAATCTGTACAAAATATTAGGTGAGGTAATGCACATAACACGGATTAAGAATTGCATTGAAAACGATAACCGCAAACGTCATTTTAATCATTTAAGAGCCAGTTGCTTCCGGTTATTTTCTAATTGCTGTGGGCGCGGCTTTTAAATGTTGAATTTTTCACAAAGATTTTTATGTGTAAATTATTACACGAAAGGAATAAGAAGTGCAATAATGATGCTCTAATCCATGTATTAAGATGACTGATTGCAGGACTATGAATATTAAGCAAGAAATTGTAAAAAAGGCGGTGTAGTAAATGCATTGTAGGAAGAGTTAACCCCGCCTACTCTTCACTTTTTAAAATCTTGTTTATTCCAGTATTTTGAAAGTTTCATTTTGGAAACTGCAGCTTTAGATATCTATCAGGTTCCAGAAATTTTTTATGATCTCAAACCAAGGAAAAATCTCATTAGACAGGAAGCAAATTAAAAGTTATTATGCAGTACATACTGCAGTATCTGAAATTTGAAGATAAGCTATCTAGTGTTATAACTATGACATGCATTTATTCTTGTACATTTTGCTTTCTGCTAATACTATCAAATTTGATTGTGGCACATTGAAAGGATGGTTTTTTTCTTTTTAAATGTTTTTGTACGCCAATTCTATATTTTTTCACGACAATTTTTGCAGTTTTAATTACGGAATGTTTCACTGATTTCACTTTAAATGTTTCTGTTTTAAAAATTAAGAGATTACTTAATTTCAAAGAATACGTAATATAAAACTTTCTCTTTAAAAATAATAAAAATGTTTCATTACCTAATATAGTTGAATAAATAGTAATCAACATGTTTACTTGGAATATGAAACTTGGAAGAAAGGAAAATTCGCATGTTTACTTGTATAAAAGGAAAAAAAAAAATTAAAAGATTTCTGACATTTAAAAAGATACTTTTAAGAAATACTGATTTGAACTGGAGGCATGAACATGTAAAACATAAATAAATAAATAAATAAAGTTATGTACAGCCTTTTTAAATAATCCTATTTCTATGCTTATACATTCTTAACGTATTATATCATTAGCGGGTGTATGCAAATGCTATGACTGGACACAAGTCACTGGAGAAAACATGTTTGATACATCCTATTGTTCATTTCATCATGTGTTTTGAAACTTTTTCATTTAATTGCGTTCAAGAAACACGCGTTTTTTTTTTCCTTTGGTTAGCTTACAACATCATTTACATATTTGCCATATTGCTTTCCCTTTATAGATCCGTGTGAGGATGAAAGTAATTTCTTTCATTAAAAACTATGTGTAAAATGAATAAAATCTACCATGCTTGACGAATGTATAGTTTCTGCGAAAAGTTAATGAGGACTTTTTACAAAATTAAAATTTCTGTATTTTGAAGTGCGAATTAAAAGGATCTCAGAACACTTTCACTTATAGTTAAGATGTAAAGTTTTAATTAACTTTCAGCTAAAGCATAAAGCTGCTTAGGGATGTCTGTCATTTTACAGTACAGTGTTTCCAGTTATGTAGTTCAAACTTAATTAAAATTTGCTTTCTTCGTACATTTTTATTAATTCACAGGTTCTACATGTTAAAAAAATATTAAGTTTTTGAAAATCTAATGCTTAAAAGAAGTGGAATATGATACTTTACTTTAAAATCTTCCTTTGAATAATTCGAATAAGAAACTAAATGCATTCCAAACGCGTACGTTGTAAAACATTTATTAACAGTTTCGTTTCTAAAGTTTATATGTGCGGCTGCTCGACGGAAATCAAAATTCATAAAGACAAATTAAAATTGTGGTTGCCTATCATCATTTATCAAATTTATGATTGCTTAAATACATCTTTCGAGCAAAAGTTAAAATTATATATATATTTAAAAATTGAAGCTGCAATCACAATTTCTAACAAATTTTTATATAATATTTAATAAGTCTAAAATCAAAATAATTTTTATTTAATGATGATCAGCAACCAGAATCATATTTTTGAAATCTTAAATTAAACAGTACGCCCCATTGAATCCATAAGTCTGCAAACTGTGTTTGTAAAGACTATTACTGACTCTCTGTAATTTACCAAGACTAATCCGACCTGGAACGATCTCCCCTTCACTTTAGACTCTAGTATTTTGAAAGTAATGCTGTTATAGGAGATTAACAAAAAGTAAGAATAATTGAGATTTAGTGAATAAATAAAGAGACAAGAAATGAAACTAAAAAAAATTACATTTCACTTATATGACTTGATATTTTTAAACCGTTGAATCGTTAGCTGCTGATTTGAAAGACTACTTCCTGAACACAAATATTGCCACATTTAGCTTTTCGTCGCCCTATTGGCAGATAAATGGGTTAAACCAGAATTCAATCATAATGTATTATGCGTCTGCTATATCTGTGCCTTGAATGAATCGTTGCCTCAAATTGTCGTATATCATAATACGCTACAATACTTTTGTCTGCTCCTTTAAAATACTATAAATTCTAGGAGATTTTTTTTTCGATGGAAAGTATTATTTTAAAAACCTCAATAACATAATTATTATTTTTTGTAAGAAAGTGTGCTCGTCTACAATGCTCTTTAAACAGTACTTACCTATAGGGCGTAATGTGTTAGAATTCTTTTGCGTATTCTTGAGAAAGACCATGCAATGCTGTCAACTTCATAAATTTGTTGCAGTAGGGTACATGGTTCAGTGTATTACAATAACATATGCAACAATCCATTCATATTTACCGAAGTTACAGCATGAGCAGATAGACAAATAAGGAAGCTGGCAGGAAGACAAAAGGAAATCATAAATGCATTTCATTTTTGGAAAGTGTTAAAAAGAGACTTATTGTATGAAGCCGCCAATTGCGGTTGACATGCCTAATTGGCTTCATTAACTATCTTGTTTCATTGGTTGACGGGCTTGTCAAAGAATGATTTTTTGAAGAATTACAGACAAGTTTGCAGTTATTGACCCTATGTCGTATCGCTTGAATGGGAAATTAATTCTCAAAGTTCTCTGTTGTTAATTTGCATATGCTTCAAACTGTATCTTATTAAATAAAAAAATCACCATAATAGAATAATAGCTTCTTACTTAAAATCTTCCAAATGCCTGTTAGCGAATGCGCAGTATGAGGAAAGGAAAAAGAAAGTACGCGTTTGTTCTGTAAAACGCGTGTGTAGTACGAACGCTGTGTAGGGAACCGTTAGTTTAATCCATAATGTTTTGAGACATTTTATTTGTCCAAACCCTTAACATCGCGACCGTCAAAATCATGGGCTAAGCCTTCTCCATCTTTATCTCGTGCCCGCAATATTGCCAGGCAGAGGGGGAGCCTGAATCTGAAAGTGCTTCAGACTTTCTTACTTTTTTAAATTTTTGTCCGTTTCAGTCGTTTTGTTCCGTAATTTTACATTGGTTCAAATTTTTACCCCGCTCCGATAAAAATTTGGTGTTATTTCTATGACTCTACTTTGAAATTGGTCGTGTAAAATTTTTATTATCCTATGTCTCTTGCTGCCATTATTATGTAAATACAACTTTAAACCATGAATACATTGATTATCCATATACATAAAGTTGAAATAATAACTTTCCACAGCTGAAACAATTCTGAGCATATAATCTACCACTTTTTGAAAAAATCTATATTTTTATGCATTTTTTTCAATAAAACAACTGAGTTCTTCGTCAGTGCCGCTTGGCTTAAAAAAATCTCATTTTTCTAATAAAAAACTTACTGCTTCCAAAAAGTGGTGTTTTTAATGTCCGGTATTGTTTCAGTTGTGCTTTACACTGTTTGGCAATACATGGATTTAAGATAAAGACTTTACACTGTTGCTGTATGTTATTAATTTGCCGATAATGCTCAAAATATAATATTTTACTTAATCCTTTAAGTGTTAACGGAAAATAACCATAAGAATGAGAAACATTACATAGATATTTATTTTTTTTAATGGATTTTTTTCATTTCTGACTGTCTGGAGACATGAATGCGTCTGAATAGATTTTTCTTGGAAGGTGAATAATTTGTACTTTTTATTGATGTTTAAGACTGTTTAATTGACGGGAAGCATATTTATATGCTTTCACATGCAAGAGGAAAATAAAAAGTTTACTGTGCATGTCTGTGTGGAGAAATCTGCCGAGTTATTAACCTACAGGAAATAACGAGCTTAGTAATTAGTTAACGATTTTTCATCTATTTATATATTTCTTTTTGTAAGATGTACCTCTATTTTCTAAACTGAATAGTGTGTGTGGTAAAAAATAGTTATTTAAAAGAAAAAGAAAAAAATGATGAAGCAAAACTTTTGTTTCAAAATATATATATACATATTTTCTTCCATGAAATTACTCAAATTTTATTTGTAGCAGTGGTCAGTTAATTTATCAAAAGTTATGAAATAAAATGCTATTTCATGGATATATCTACTTATGCCTTTTTCGATACGATTTTATGTTCATTGGATATGTTAGAATACCTTAACTGAAGTGTGATTGATTCCTTGATTCGTCCAAGTTTAGCCATTTTACTCTCTCTCTCTCTCTCTGTATATATATGTATATATATATATATATATATATGTATATATATATATATACATATACATATATATATATATATATATATATATATATATATATATATATATACTATTTAGATGCATAGCACCATTGAAATAAGGTAGAGTTTATGAATTTGAAAATCATATATTTAAAAAATAAAGTCAGGCGAGATAATAATGACCACTTGGTGCATTTTTCAAATTTTTCACTCTTTTTCATGATAGGAAAAATAATATTTTAGGTAAATAAATAGCAATCCATCTTTTAATGAGTGCTTAGTTAAAATTTTAACGTTTTTACATGATTAAGTTCGATTTAGCTTTTCAAAACACTTTACGCAATACATAGCTACCAACTCTCCCGGATTTTTCGGGAGATTTCCCACCACAATTTTTAAACAGTTTTGTTTCATATTTCAATTTCGAACTTATTTCAAGTATGAACTGATAAATGAAAATTAGTGGTGGAATATCACCCAAAAAGACCGGGAAAGTTGGCAGGTATGGCAATGTGCGCATCTCTCGGCGTCGCATGCTGTCTTGTGGTGGGAAAGCCAACTACTGTTTTTAACGTTTTTTTAATGCAGTGTATATTGCAGAGTTATTTTTATAAAATATTTAAAAAATTACTTTTTGCGAAAAGTGGTGAATTGTATTCAGTGAAGGTTAGCAAATAGATTGATTATTAAATATTAACTGAAACACCGTAATTTCTCTAAGGGCTATGAGATATTTGAAAACAAATAAGAATTATTTTAACTGGAAAACTCTAAGATATTTTAAAAAGTAATGCAATAAACGCACAAACGTAAACACATACATGAAATACAATATTTATTCAGTCGATCATTATTATTCCCGTTTCACAATATAATGACTAACTTTCATATGCTTTTTTTTTAGTTCTTGCACAATATACAGGGCGCGCATGATAAAAGTTTCCCTATTCAGAATGTTGCACAAAGTAAACTACTGGCAGGAATACTAACAAATTTCCGTGGAGCCTTAGTGATATGATGGGAGAAAAAGTTACAGAAAAAAAAGTTAAAAACTTCATCGCAAGGTGGCGTTTTGCAATGTTAATTCCTGATATGCAATTGTAAATTGTCTCACGATGCAGAGGTATAAAATATCTGCTTCCAACCTCCTATAAATTGTTTCTTTCTCTTGAGAAGGGGGACTGTTTTATTCGGACTAAACTTTGGTGAAGCACCACCTGGCGATGATTTTTTAACTGTTTGTTTCCAAAAAAAAAAAATCTCTCCTGTAACTTCATTAAAGATTGCTGCAAATTTAGTAAGATTCTGACCAGCAGCTGTACACATCTCTGAATAGGGAACTTTAATTATTAATACCTTGTACATTAGTTTTATTATTACTACTACTCAATAAACAAAACTTGAAAACGTTTATGACACATCTCTAATTCAATTGCATTCGAGCCCCAACATGGCCGCGTGGATAACGCACTCAAAATGGTAGACGGCTAAAGTGTGAAGCACCATCGTGCGGCTGTCGATCTAACGATCTGAGTTTTGGTGCGTTTTCTCCATATGTATCCCTATATGGGTCCTAACTCGTACCTTAGAAAGGCCTCCGACCAAGGTACCCTCCCATCATAAGCAGATACCCCTCGTGCAAGTTTGCCTTAATACACACAATACGATACAATTAACTGCATAAGTAGGAGTGGCACGTTGTTGTTCGTAAAAGAAGCTGTTTCCCGATTGTCTGATGCAATTAATTGTTTTTCTAAATGGCCTTAAAGTAACCTCTTTCTAGACTTTTTTAATCTCTCGAGAAGCGTTAGCAAGCAGGCACGTTTATATCTTAGATATTAAGTTTTATAAGTGACCACTTAAATAAGGTTTAATGCAAAGTCCGAACGTGTCCGGACTGTTGCAAAAATTCTTCAACGTTTCATTAATTTTACCATTTAAATATTCTTCACAATTTTGTCATGTGTCAATATTTTGAATAACAACAAACCTTAATATAGGATAAATTTGAAATCATTAGTGATGAATTGAATTTCTTATTACAGATGTGAGCTATAAGAAAGAGTGGGAAATGCTAATATCGCGTTATGATAATAAGAAAGATTTATCTTATGCTGAATTAAACTGTGGCTGACGATGAAAGACGAGCTGGGGTGCTGATATTTGCTCACACCGCTTTTGCCCTCCACTCGTCATGTGACTTAGGAGGTGTAGCCATCTTGGCAGGCTGTCTTTCAGGTCTCCCATCGAATTAAACAAATTCTTCGATGCCAAGCCTATGAAACCAAAATCTGGAAGGCCAATATTGGACATAATAGGTAATTGTAACGAAGCTGTGAAAAATTTAATGTTTAAAAATTGAGCTTAATACCTTTGTACAATTAATTCTAGTTTAATCAGTACAAAGCAAGCTTGCCAGTAATCTACGAAGACAGCGGGATTAATTGTCAGAAGGTGACTCACGAAAGGGCATGGACCCCAAGTGCCCCTACATAACTGCTAACATCTACTGAATATAATTAACCATTTTTCCAAACAGTAATTTCTCTTTTTAAATATTGGAAAACTTTACCCGAAAGTTCGTTATTATTCTGAGAAATATAGCGTCTGAGAAAAATGATTAATTCCGTAGATGTTGGCAGCTAAGCCGATGCGTTAATGATTGTAAACCTTCTGCTCCTCTCCTTAAAACTCTCAGCAATTTCGTAAATTCTTTCTGTTCTTCAGTGAAATTAAAGTTAACAACCACTTTTTTCGAGAAGCACTATAGATAAGTTTTAATATATAACTAACGGTTTTTAACTTTTTTAAGATTAAAAATTGCCTAACACAAAAAGATTTAATAATGCCTAAGAATCAGCATTTCTCAATTAATAATGCACTTCGACCATTTATGAAAGAAGGAAACAGAATCAGGTCACATGAGCGAAACTACAGTAATAAACAAGTAAGGTATTTTTTTAAAAAATTAAAGTCAATTCCTACTTAGGTCAACAAATAAAAATTGGCGAGGTATCGCCAAATTTGTCGTCAAAAATAATATCGCATTTCGAATAACTCTAAAACTTGTGCCTTCCTCAAGAATTACGTTAAAATTTGGCGATATTTCGGCAAAACTCGCTAAGGTCAACGAAAAATGGCGATTTTTTGAGCATGGCCAAACAATGACTGACTATCGCCTAATTTGCGATATTTTGGCGAAACTCGCCAAGATCGATGACAAATGGCGAGATTTTGGGCATGGACCAAACAATGACTGACAAGAGATGTAATATATTGAAGATGTCCATAGATATTAATCTATTGAAATTCTTTTGGATCGTCCTTTAAATAAACTCCCCAGTAGATTGGAACCAAAAATCGAGATGCACAACTAGATGTTATAACTATTTTGAAATTTCAGCAGTCTACGACTAAATAGTTTTTGAGATTTGAGAGTAAAATACATACACACGTGCGGAAGTCGCCAAGCTTGGTGACTTTTGGCGTAATTCTAGAGGGAGCCACGTGACCGTGGTTGGACCATCACCTAACTATATGGTAGGACGGTATTGTACTTGAAATGGATGAATGTCCCTAAAATTGCCATTGACCGTAAAGTGTTGGAAATCTTTTGAGTGTTCCTGTAGCAGCACTATAAATAACAAAGACACTTTCTTCGATGGAAAAATTCATTTTGTAACCCATAACAGCATATATCACTTGTGAGTCGTTTGAAGTAGCCTAATACCTCTAAAATATGCTTTAATGAATTTCTGCCCATAGAGCGTAATGTATTGAAAATCTTTTGGGCGGCCCTGTAGATAAACTATCTAGTTGAATGGGACCGAAATGGCGGGTGCACAACTAGATGTGACAACAATCCTGAATATAAAGTTTCAACATTCTACGTCTAATAACTTTTGAGATATGCGAGTTTAATGAATTTCGGTCCATAGAGCGTAATGTATTTCGAATCTTTTGGGCGGTCCTGTAGATAAATTATCCAGTCGATTCGAACCAAAACTGTATTAACATCCAATGACATGCACTAAAAGTCTAAAAAAATTTACTTGAACTTGAGTGGATGAATAAAATAGTATGTTATTAACGATTGAAAAATTGTACAAGATAAATATAGGGAGAGTGTGAGCTAATAATAGGAATTGAAAAAATAACAAAGAATAATTGCATAACTTCGACAAAAAAATGAAGTATTGTTGAAAACATGCCTTACAACTCTGTACACTACAATATAAGTCATCCATTTCCCTATTTATAATTTGAAATAGAGTTTGAGCAGCCCTTTCTAGCAGAAAAAGCTTTTTAAACTGCAGTACAGGGCGTTTAGATTACAGGGGGATTTTAGAGTACAGGGCGTTTAGATAACAATCATTTCTCATTAAAGCAGATTTCACAATTCTTCCTTTTCCCTCATTTGGAAAGACTGAATGGGTTTATTTAATGAAGGCAATTGTAATCATTTTCCAACTGATGAAGCTCTCCGCGATATTCCGAATATCACAGATGTATATATGTACGTTCATTATATTTCACCCGGTGAACTTTGAATCGAAAATGAACGGAGGTATGATACTAAATTAGGCTGTCTTGCAATCGCAAATTGCATTATGCAAGTACGAGTTAACATGCAGTCAGCATGAGATCTGTGGAATTGAATTTCGATACACGAATTGAATTTAGCGAAGTCGTACAACGGCAGTGTAGTTTAACTCAAAGACAGTAAATACGGCGGAAACAAGAGATTGCAGGAGCTTAATAATTTTTACTTTTATTAATACTATTATTATTTTTAATAAAAGTGGTTGATTATGTTCCGTAAAAGTTGACTGTTAGGCATTAAAAATAATCATTCAGTTTGTCAGTCTCTTCTAATTACATTTTATTTATTTTTTACATTCTCTGAATGATATTTGGCACTGCTCTTGAATTATATATAATCTCAACAACATTTATCAATGGCATTCTGTGAGGCAGACGAGAGGAAATTCTTTTCTCGGGGGTTTCGTATAATTCAAAGTTTCCACCGGTATTAATTTATATCCCAGCATCAAGAAAACGCAAACACTGTTTACGTGGACCACAGGAAATCTGACGTAACATATTTATGAAGGAAATTGAGCCGAAGCTCAAGGAATTAAGTCACTTTAAAGTATCTTTTTGGCATTGTCCTTTGAGACCAATCCATGAGTTATTCTATATGCTCTTGTAAAAATGATGGAGTTGTTACATGTAATATTTTTGGCTGATAGGATTATTTTTATAAAGTTAGTAAGCTATATGCTTATTCTGTCTTTTATTAAAGGTTCTAAAATGCGTTAATTGTTTCATGTGATCATGCAATGTATCCATTATTTCTACTCATATACAATATATTCGGTGGGATATATCGCATAGAAATAGAAATCAGTAGCATATGTTTCGTATAATTGAAAGTTTCTACCGGTATTAATATCTTTAAAGCCCGGCATTAAGAAAACGCAAAAATTGTTTACGTAGACCACAGGAAATCTGACGTAACATATTTATGAAGGAAATTAAGCCCAAGCTCAAGGAATTAAGTCACTTTTAAGTATCTTTTTGTCATTGTCTTTTGAGAACAATCCATGAGTTATTCTATATGCTCTTGTAAAAACGATGCAGTTGTTACATGTAATATTTTTGCTGGTAGGATCATTTTTATGAAGTTTAGTAACATATATACTTATTCTGTCTTTTATTGAAGGTTCTAAAATGCGTTAATTGTTTTATGTGGTCATGCAATGTATCCATTAATTCTACTCATATGCATTATATTCGGTGGTATATATGGCATAGAAATACAAATCAGTAGCATATGTTTTATGAAAATCTACGCGTATTTATGGTAGCTAGAGCACGGAAGACTGATCAGTGAACCTATAACCATAAACTCCATATGGACCGATGGACACCGTAAATCATAATCATTTTTCATTTTCGTCCGGAATTTTTCAAAATTTTCATTTGAGATACCGAAGGAGTACCTTCCTATGTCATGCACAGATAATTTGTAACACGTCTTACACCTAACACGATGTAAGTAATAAAGTTATGGATTCTTCTGGCGGGATTGATGCGTTCCTTAAATACACCAATGTTTACGAGAATGAAGTTATGCAAACGCAGTCTTTTAAAAACCTCTTAAAAAGGTTTCATATTATTTAGATCCATCTTAAAAAGAAACTTTCTCCATTAACCGCATAGTTAAATTGCACATTTTATGAATGATAAGCGAAAGAAGGGGATGTCTTTGGACAGAAAATATAACAATACTACTCAAACTTACTGCGCGGCGAACATTAAAAGGTAATGGATCCATTTAATGATACTTCTTCTCAGAATCTGCATGGTCTGGATGTGAAAAAATGTGTGTCTCTATTGTGTTCCTTAAGGCAAGTGTACATCATTCCAGAAGCTAACTTGGGAATATACTAATAACGGCCTTTATTACATCATGTTTATGATGTGAATGTTGTAAAAACAGAAAAAAAATACTGTAGATAACTAATCAATAACTCTTTTGTAATCTGTATACTTGTTGAATGTTTTGCACAAAAAAGTTATTTCAAACTCTATTTAGCGATTCATTACTGTATGAAAGAATGTAGAATCCACATGTTCAAGATAGACTTTCTTACTAATCATTATTTTATATAAGCTTATTTTCATAGTTATCAGAAATGTATTTTCCTTTATGAAAAACCAATTTTCAAGTGCCCTCAGATATATTTTTAATCATTGGTTCTACCTTGATATACATGTAGAAAACTACATACGGTCAGTAGCCATTTGAGTGGTAAGCATTCAGCGGCTCCAGTGGCGCAAAAATCGTAAAAACGAAAGAAATGAAAATCTTTTATCGTAAAATAATATAATTGTCTCAATGCATAAAAAAAGAATATTCTAAGAAATAAAAGCAATTTTCATGTATTTTGAAGGACTTTTTCTAATGAAAAATTATATAGTTACTGTTGCAGAAAATATTTTAACTCAACTGGTAGTTATTAGTGTCAGCAATCATGTTGTGAAACATTTTTGTATGATAAAATTTTATCAAGGTGCTCTGCAAAATAACTGAGATAACATATCGCTCATGCTTTAGGAATCAGATGACAAAATGAAACAGTTGTCCACACAATGTGATGTTATTATAGATCATAACCAGAAAGACAAAAGTTTATCCAGAAGAAGCACTTTCAAGGAGAACAGGTTTGTTTGCAAAGCACTGTTTACATTCTCTTTCATCTCAAATAACGCTGACATAGTTTAGTGTTATTTTGAAATTTCGTAAAGATAGAATTACTAATCTCACTTATATGAATAAAAGAAATATTTGATTCCTTCTTTACCAAACGGGTAAGCAGATCCCGTTCAACCTATAAATTTTATAATTATTTCATGAACGGCAATTGCGTCTTTTCATTAAATTCGGCTTTTATGATGGCACCTAAAATTTGTAATAACCCTAACCTAAACAAAATTTAATAAAAAATACTATTATATTAAATATGAAATAAGTATTAAAAAAGAAAACATTTTTAGTAAAATGAGCCCAATAATTTGGTCAACTTTGTACTAAATATAAAGAACAGCAAGGCATGGGGCAGACGAGGTGGCCACCAACAACCTTGTCAACTAGTGTTACATCAAACAATCTGAGCTCCTTGTTATCAATTTAAGAAAGCGAAAGAAGAAACAAGTTTTGTGCAAAAAATGGTAAGATTCTAACCGCTCCCCTTCCCTTCCCAACACATACACACACACAGTCCCCGTGGAACTTATAAAATTTCCCATTTTAAACTATCTTATCTATTAAGTACACAATATTTTTTTTAATAAAGTTAATACTTTATACTAGTTAAGAAAGCTCATTTTTCAAAATTTTCGTAATGTGTTCTTTTTTCTTCTCCCTTATAATAAAGGAATTACACTTATGTGTAAGAAAGGTAATTTGTTTCTGGAAAAAAGCTTCGGTTCCCGAATTCACTTTATGCCATATATATACAATACACAGCTGCCTACTCGTACTGTATTTTCGGAAGGCTATTTATTAATAGTGGTGTGTAATCTTCCAGAAAAACCGTACACGTTGACACTTGTGAATATCAGCTAAAGTAATATGTTCAATTATTTATTGCAAATCAAGAGATTTACAACACGTGTACATTTTTCAAAGTATAAAAAAAAAACCATCTACGCTGTTCTTCATATTTAAGTTTATTCCGTATAAAACTCGATGATATTGAACCACTTATAGTACAAAAAGAAATAAATTATAGATTGTAAAAGCTAAAGAATCACGATTTTATAACAGTAGAGATGTAAAGTAAAAAATAATCATTAAACATAGGAGCTTTGTTCAACTGTAATATTATGTCCCCGAATTCGGTACAGCTTTATTTTTGAATTAAATTTCGTAAAGAATTCCTTTCTTTCTTTTTTTTTTTTCTCCAACATCGTTTTCAGTTATATGATTATTTTAAAACACGCTTACATGAGATTTACGCAGGAACTAGACCACATGATAATTATTCAAAATGTAAACCTCAAACACGTGATAAATATTTAAAAAATTTGAAGAAATTAAGGTATGCCAACCAGTCGATTTAAATTTCGAAATGCTTTAGAAGTAATTAAGAAAATCCTGGGGGTAAAGGCGTCATGGTTGCCATGCTTGGCGATTTTCGATCACATAATGTGATTTGGGTTCTTGATTCCACCCAACAGACACTTGGACAGTAATTGGTTAATCTTGAGCAGTCACTTTAATCCGAAACATCGTCTGTGCGCAGCAACAGAGGTACGATTAATTGTTTTAGGTAGCGCGGTAAAGAATTTTACAAAAAAATGTCCTAATTTTAGCGTTCTGCCACTGCCTCCTAGATACAGAAAGCCTGAGCGCTGAAGCTTTGACGTCATCATTAGGCCTTCAAGTAATGACGTAACCACACTTTCATTCTCATAAAGTAAAACTATTTCAGATTTATGGTGAATGCTACAAATATTAAAAAGTACCTTAAGTTAAAGATAAAAATTAAAATACGTTCGTGACACAAAACAATTCACTGTGATTTCCTCCCTTATTACATTAGATAATTTGTTACAGTTAAAAACTGCTATTTTTTGTAAAATTAATTTTTCTATCTCAATTCATTAAAATGTTGTTATAAGAGAGTAAATTCACCAGAAATTTCAAATAGTTTTACTTTATGAAATTTAATCTGTGATGACGTCACCTTTAGAAGGCCAACAGATGACGTAAAAGCTTGGTGACGTAGCAGTGCTTAGGCTTTCTTTATCTAGGAGGCAGTGGTTCTGCGAGGCGGGGGAGGAAAGTTGGTGGGTTGACCTGTTTAGCGATTTTGAGCAGGTAGATTGTAAAGTTTGTTAACCTCTTCACCGCCTTGAAAAGAAAAACTTTTCTTCCCTTTTTCGCTAAAGCTTCCACTGGGAAAACTAACAGAAAACGGCTTGGTACTCAGCCATACAAATGTTGGTTTCCCTGCTCAGCTAATGTCATCCCCCCTATTCAAATGTCAAGAAATTACACGGCACAACCCACCCACTGTGCACAGAGTGAGCGGGGAGATTCACCCCCAGTTTTTCAAGGAATTCTGTGGTTTTGAGAGAGGGCGAGGGAGGGGGGGGGGATCATAGGAGGAGCAACTTTCACCCGGGAATAGCTTATGAAGTGTCAAGCATTCGCTGATAAATTTTGTAAGGCTTTATTGCAATTAAGTGGATTTTTATTGTGCGATTTAAATATTAACGCCGTTTAACCAAAGTTTTTTGATAAATGTGTTGGCCGTGATGAAAATCACGCGAGATGCAAAAGAAAAAGAAAAAAAAAAAAAAAAATCGAAAATGTTTACTTACAAGTGTACATTTGTAAAAACTATAAACCTGGAAAAGCAATAAATTTTTAATACTCTTAAGTATATCACGGCTCAGAGGTTATTCGGTGAAATAATATTTTTAAAATCCTTTCTTCCTAGTAGTTCAATAAATTTTACTAATTTAGTACGTAATGCACTTTACTGCCTGGAAATATCTGACGGTGTTTATTTTTTTCTCTGGTTAAAAGTTAAGAGACTATTTTAAAGTAATATTCTTCAATGAAATAAAAATTACAGATTCTCCTTTCCAGGAGAATATTAGGAATCTTAGCCGTAATTAAATAATTAAAAGAGCAATGCGCTCTTTACTTTTAGTTTCGGCTGTACGTCAAAGAAGAGCACTTAATATCTTAGAACAGCTTATTCAAAGCTTTTAAACAGTCCCTTGTTCATTGTGCAAGTTTTTCCTATGAAAACCGAGGTCCGGTATATATAAATATATAATATGCTAATAAGCAAGGCTGTAGCCAGCGGGGGAATCATGGGGATTTAAAATTTAGTCAATGCATTAGTAGCGTTTTACTTACGATGACTCTTACTGTAGAGATATTCTATGAAATTTATATGCAGAAACGAACCTTTTTCCTTTAAAAAGATTCTTGTTGTTAAAAAGAAAAACAAGTATGTGATGAATTAAAAATAACAATAATTATCCCCAAACCATAGTGGTAAATCTGAGAAAATCAAGTTGTAGTCAAATTAACAAATTCGTTGCTGTGTATAAATAGCTCGCTGAAATTAAATTATTCTCCGTTGAGCGAAGTTTCTTAATAGCTCAGCCCCATTATATATGGCCTAGCACCAGAGGCAAGGGCTTACCGTAAGCCCTAACATTCCCCGCAATGGGGGGGGGAGCCTCAAAGCTGAACGGGACCTCCAAAGTTTCACCTCTGTATTTTTAAGAGTGAAATTTAGATTTTTTTCTTAAATAATTACCCCCCCCCCTTAACTCAGAGCCTTATTATCCCATGGGCAAATCGGGACTTTGCCCAGGGTCCCCAATTTCAAATATTTTTCTGAAATATATTTTTTATATCAAAATTTTATGAAAAATAAAACAAATTTCATAGATGGGGGCCCCCAAATTCTCCAATGCCCGGGGCCCCCGTTGGTCATAATCAGGCTCTGCCTTAACTTGTTTCTTCTGTAATCTTCTGCAGTTTTCCTTAACTTGTTTATAGTCTGCTTTTACTTTTGCAATACTGAGTCCATGAGTCATTCCATTTTAATTCAAATAGTAATTGCCTTCGATCACCACTACATCCTCTCCCCCCCCCCCAAGTACAAAAAAAGAAAAAAATACAGAAGCCCACAAAAACCTGTGTGTATTTACTATATACATTACTTCACTTATAATAGTAAAGGTTACTCCCATTTGTATATAATGCAAATAATTATCTTAACCAAGAATAAAAATATTTCAAGTGCACCCAAAGCGATGTGATGATTATGGTTTGTACTAATGTAAACCAAAACTTTTATTGCCACGACTCCAAAAATTTAGAAAAGTTGCGCTCAAAAAACGTAATAAAATCCACCCTGTTGTTTTCAGTGGAAATGTTTCATAATTATGTAAAAAAAAAAAAAAAATGTAGAAAAAATAATACACGCTACACAGTGGCGGATCCAGAAAGTCTGTTTTGGGAGGGACTAAATTTTGAAAAAAGCTTATTTAACCCGAAACAAAATGTACAATAAAGCAAAATTTTAGTCTAAACCAATGTAAAAACTTTTGGGAGGGGCTAAATGATTAAAAAAGATCACTTTACATACTCAATGTGCATAATGAAGCAGAATGTTACCCTTTAGCAATCTCTTTTGGGGGGGGCTGAAGTCCCCTATCCCCTCCCCTGAATCCGCTACTGACGCTACATAAAAATCAGAAAATTGCCCATTCTCCGAATTTCAAAATTTGTTTGGAATTTTTAAGTTAGAAAATGGTTTTATTTGGATAATAAAAATAATAGCCACATGTAGATCATTCTCAGTTGTATTAATTCGTAATTTTGGGGATTTTCAGAAAAAAAATATAATAAATTTTTTTATTTTTCAGTTCTTCTGGAATGTCCTTCCTACTAATTCACTATGTTCCGTAAACGTCAGTTTTTCGGGTTTTAAGTATTTCTGCTAAAGAGGGAGAATTATAAAAATTGTCTATTGTTACAGTAGCCCTTTTCTAAATATCTGTCCAGTAAGGTCATTACGGCCTTTACACCAGTTCCGTTTTGTTTGTATCCTGGCTAGTATTTCGTCTTTTTTCCGGTGTATATCATCAAATTCGAAACGTATCCAGACGATTATTCACAGAGCACGAAAAAATTTATCCCGAATCCTGCTCGTTTAGACGGTATAATTTCCACCCGAGCCTTCCTTTGAAAATCAGAAGAGATTCATCAATTGATAAATCTCTCTCAGGTGTGTAACATTTCTGAAAATTTTTTACAATAATATGCATTACTGTTTCGATTTTTTAAAGTGGATTATTCTGGTTTTCTTCATCCACGTAGCTCTCATTATCACAAAAGTGCAAAAATTTCATGATCAGGCTAAACCTTTTTTCTCTCATATTTTTGACAAAGTAAGGCGTTTCCAAAACTGGAATTTTCGACAAGTACAGGGACTCTCGGGGTTTTTCCTGAAATCCCTCTAGAATCAGCAACGATAAAAACAGCAGCATTTCCTTTTTATCAGTGTTTGCCCATTCTGTGCATCTTGATTTTGGAGTAACATTGTGAGTATTGAAATACTGCAAAGCAAACAAATTCGTTTGTTCCACGATTTGTTCAAGAACAGCATCATCAAATAATTTTGAGAAAAACTGTAGAGGATCGGTTGGGTTGTCAATTTGAAATAAAATACCGGGTGACTCTGTGAAATGAAATCGAGGCGGGGCTGGTAACGGAGAATTAATATCTAATTTACACCAATTATGAACAGATGAGATATCCACAGAATCACTATCACTACTAGAATCAGTCTCAAAAAAATAATCAGATACGCTGTCACTGACGCACATCATAATTAAATTCAGCTGTCAGAGAACTCTTGAAAATAATCTGAAATTTACACGCGTAAGAGAAAATCGGAATTGATGTTTGAGGGAAGCAAATAGCAAAAAGAAAATGCAATATATGTCTTGCTTGTCTATTTGAAAAGGAAAGGAAACTCCATTATTTTCCCACTCCCGTACACTTTTAAATTTTTCCGAAGAGTTTTTCCACGAGAATTTACAAAAACAGTCTGTAAAGGAGCTCTCCAACCCAAGATTTCTTTTTATTAGTGACAATCACCTTGTCTAAGCTATTGTTAGCAGGCTTTACAGATAGAGTGATAACACTGGAATAGATCTGCACAGAACAGTATCTGCCGTTAAGCCTCCACAGTTATAGTTAAACATTGTAAGTAAAACAGTAAGTAAAATAGCGATTGTAGCGTAAAAATGGTGTAAATTACACCCAGACTCGAGGTCTTTGTGCAGTTCATACGATTCGTTTTCCAATGAGGAAATGCAACGGAAGTATACTTTTGTTCTATTATTACTAGGGATTGCGGGAAAGACCACCTTTTGAGATGCTCTAAGCAATTTATAGAAGGAAAATAAAATAATGTATTAGAGAGAGAGTACAAAACACACAATTTTCCAGGAATCGATCCAACGCTAATTACAGCTGATAAAGGTCATTTTATTATTTTTGATAACAATGATCCTCAACTTAAAAAATATTAATATCAACAAATAAAGTACCTCAAAGATAAATGCATTGATTACAACGCAAGGCTCCTAAAAATCTGAATTGCGCCCTACTTTTAACTTCATAGTTTCTCGTGAATATTAAAGCTGGAGTGTATATTTAGTGTCCAGGGGGGGGGGGCATAGGGGCACGTACCCCCAGACGAACTAAATTTACACTGTAGAGATGATTGACTTGTTTTGTAAATTCTAGTGATTTCATAAGAAAATGCGACAAAAAATGTTTTGTGCCTCCTCCAGAATTATTATTATTATTATTATTATTATTTTAATCCGCCAATGCGAGTATCTACATACTCTTTTTGTGCAATGCGATCACCCCTTTTGCTTTTAAAAGAATCCTTAGATATACAGTTTTATCACAATGGAAATAAATTTTATTTTCTAAATAATGTTTAGATTTTAAAGTATATATGAACTTACAAGTAAATAAAAATAATAAAATTGCTCTTATAGATTAGTTTTTATCCCGATCAGAGACAGTTTTTAATGACTGAAATAACTTTATGTATTCGTTAATTATTCAATTTAAGCCGTAAAATTAAATCTGAAAATTATTTTTAGTTATGTGTATCATTTTAAATGATTTTTTAATACCTTATGCATTTTATATATTTGACTACATTTTAAACGCTTCCAGATAAATCATTATACTTTTTATCTGATTTCGCATTACTTTCCCTCCCCGAATAAATAAATTAATTAATTAAAAAAAATTCCAATGGACTATAGTTCTGTGTTATAATTATTTTTATTAGTATCAAAATACAATAGAGTTTCAAAATAATCGATACGAATAATATGTCATCTGTGTTGTAGATTAAGCATTAACAGAATTGCTTTATGATTTTTACATAAGCAAGCATTCCTCTTGAAAACGATCAATTAAAGAAATAATTAAAATCTTTACATAACTTAATGGATTAAATTCATCATAAGTTGCTAATTATTTTATTTGATTGTTTTTTTAACAATAACCAGAATTAATAATACCGAATCGGACCTACAGATTTAACGTGTGAGTTTCATCTGTTTTAGTTAGATCCTTAGTCCTATTTTCTATCAGTAAAATGTTTCTGGCCTTTTATAAAATAAATTATATTTGTCTAATATTGGCCTTTAGACATTCAAACCCAAGCCAAGCCAACCCCCGAACAAGGTGCAGTAGTATATTTTTTTATTTTGAATATAAAGTAGTTCAAATTAAACATAACTAAAGGGTTTTATGTATTAAAAAATGGTTTTTTGACGAAATATGTTATCTTATGTACCAGTTTATTTATTTTTTGCAGTTTCCTTTACTTCTTTTCCTCATTCTAAAATCTAAATATTAATGTAATGACTTAAAACAGACTAAAAATGTACTTGTAGTAATGTACAATGTACTAGTAATGATTACCCATTGAAACGCTGAAAAACTCGTAAAAATATTAAAGTGTGATGTTAAAATTCGGGTTTCGAGACTTTAAAAATTAACAGTGAAAATTTTAGATTTTGTTTTCTTTTTTTATTCATAATTTTAATTAAAATATTTGTGTTTAGCCTTCGAACAAATGAAAAAACAAAAGAAAACCCACAAAGATAATGCTTATTTACCGGACATAAGTTTCCAATATATATTTGTAAATGAGAAAAGGCCAGAGAGAGAGAGAGGTATTTGTCTTGTAAATGACACTTTGCGCTTCTCTTTTTATCAATTCCTCAGAAAAACTCTCACGGCAGTGGAGCATCAGGGGGAGGGGGGTTTGTTTCTAATTGGGGAATGGGGACGCTCACTATCTCCCTCCATCTCCCTCTTCTAGCCCAGGATAGCTATGAATGGAACGTAATAAATAACATTCGTTTTACTTGACCAAACAAACGGGGGAAGGAACGAGACAGAATTGAATGCGCCTGCGATTGAGACTCGTGGCTGCCGAAAAACGTACAGTTGTTTCTTGACGAAATAGATCGTCAGAGCCGAAAATCGTAGGATCTCCGATGACGGATATATTCGGGGCAGCCGGTCAAGGGGTTAAAAGTAAAACAGACAAATGTTAATAAGTAAATAAAGTAAGCGCGTTAAAATATCCAGCGTTCGTTTAAACAAAAGAAATTGCCCGAATGTTCTTTTATATTTATTTAAATTTAACGTTAACCGTCAATCACTCTATACTGTCTTCAAAAATAAAGCAGACTTTGGCGCATACTCAGGTCCTCTGAGTAGCTGCCAACCTTCTGGATTTCTTCGAGATACTACTTAACACTAATTTTTACACAGATAACCATGGTTAAAAAACGCCAAAATTTAAATGTAAAATAAAACTGTTTTAAACTTGTCGTGGGAGATCCCCCGAAGAAATCGGGAAGGTTGGCAGCTATGCTCTCTGTATTTTCTTTGCAACCGCTTGTTATTCGTAAATGTATTTAACAATTCTAGTTCGTCTTCAGGATTTATAATTTCTAATTGTTCCGAATTTCAAACGTGAACATTTGATTAAATGCATTTGTAAGATGCCCGTCACGCTCTCGATGCTTACACTCATTATTGCCTGAAGTTGATTTTACTGAGCTTAAAAGGACCATCATATGCATTATCAGACCTAGCTAGTAGTTCAAATGCTAATCTGTACGGCATTTACTAACTTAGCAATCTGTAAAACGTTTTCTAGATCTGATTATGTTACGTAGTACCGCACTCTAACTACTGTACGAATAACTCTTAATACTGTAATTTCGTAAGCCATTTTGCTATTACATGACCACGTGATTAGACGAAATGGATCCTCGATTGAACTTCATAAGCATGACGATCGATGATTTCTTATGTTTCATTCACATTTTTCTGATAGACGGTTGATCAACAATACAAAACACTGAGATTCATGTTCGATTTGTTAAGTTAGAATGCTCCAGAGGAAATTTTCACTGCTATACCCAATCGCTCATCCGCGTAGGCATCTTCCTTAATGTTATACTTAGCGGCCGAGGAATGCTCAAAATTTTAGGTCGCACCCAATCACCGGTATTTTTAGGTGGTTCATTTGTAAAAGTCGCTTTGTTCAACCAGGTCATACCCATTCACTCGCATGTGTTTTTTTATTTCACTAAAAGAGTCGTGGCCACGGAGGTATATTGTAGGAGTGGACACTCTCCATTAGTTGCTTGCTTAAGTTTTGGTACCCAAACACGGAGATATATTATAGGAGAAGACGCTCTCCATAGTTGCTATGCTGGATTTTTGTTACCCCAAATAAGTTTCAATTATGTAAACATTAGAAATCTAGTGACGTGCAGTGATCCTAGCGGCAAAAGAATAAAGCATTTTCCGTGCTGACTGATAACTTATTTTACTTGTTTTTAATTTTCCGACCTAGCATGTAAACGAGATTATTAACGGGAGAACTAAATTTAAATTATTTATTTCCTTTTTGCTTACATGGTTGCCTTAGTAACAAATGATTAAATAAAAAAAATGTTCTATCTTAAGATTATTAAAACCATTGAGTTTATATGTGTTACGAGTGCTTATACCGTGGCTGTCAGAAAAGAAGTTTTCCTCTGCCACGGTATACATTTACATGAGAAAATGGCTTAGAAATCACGACTGAGTTCTTTAAGAAACATGAATTTAATATTTTAATATGAGTTTTTCGCGGCATTTTAAAGCTGTGTTAAAATATTTCGCAGCATGAAATAAATGTAAATACTGCTTGTTTGAGTGTGATCGTCATTATAATAAACACTTTATGTATTGCATTCACACAAACTACATTCTTCTAAATTTATTAATATTTCTTAAAATACAGCTTTTGGGCAAAATAATAACAGACATTACATACATAATATTACTTCGCTTCGAAATTATTGCTTATATTAATTACGAAATAGAATTCTAAGACAATTATGCAATCAAAACACACCTGAATCCAGAAATTATTATATATCACGTTCATAAATCTATGTATTTAATATTTTGAAGTTCTGCTAATTCAATGATCTCCATTTACTTCGCCTCGATGGAAATATAAACAACCTGGATGCGCAGAAGCAGGAGATGCGCAGTTACCCAGTGTGCGTAGCGCCATCTGTTTGCAACAACGGCGTTATCCAACTTTCTAAGAGAAGTGTCCCCTCCTATAAATTTAAGTTCGTGTACCCAAACTAAGAGTCAATTATGTAAACATTGGAAAACTAGTAACGTGCAGCGACCCTAGCAGTAAAACAACAAAACATTTTTTGCCCTAACAGTTAACTAGTTTTACATGTTTTTAATTTTCCTACCTAACATATGAACGCAAGCATTAAATTTTAATTTTTTTTTTCACTTTTGCTTACGGGGTTGCTTTAGTAACAAATTTTAAAAAGAGGGGAGAGGTTCTGTTTTGAGATTATTAAAATATCCAGTTTATATATGTTAACGAATGTGCGTATCGTGGCTGTATCCCAGTGTATATTTACAATACAAAATGGATTTGATTTCATTACTGAATTTTTTATGTAACGTGATTTATTATTTTAATATGAGTTTGAATTTAGCGGCAATTTAAGCTGTGTTAAAATTTATTGCTGCGTGAAATAAATGTAAATACTGTTTGATTGAATGTGATCGTCATTATAAATAAATACTTTTTAAATTTTCTTTTCTCTTCGATTGCTACACCAGCAGTTACCGAGTGAGGTGTTGCTCCATCTATATGCAGTAACGGCGTTATCACACTTTCTAAGAGAAATGTCCCCTCCTAAAGATTTAATTTTGTGGTCGTGGCTGAAATTGTGGTCACACCCCTTTATATCCGAAGTGCTATGTGACCAGGAAGCCGCGGACATCTTAGTCCGCGATAACCCCAAACCTTTTACGCTAAATTTTGGCGGAAACCACGGAAAACTGCATACCATTAGGTCGGCGGATACGACCAAAACCTCCTAGATATAGAAAGCCTTACCACAGCTACGTCACCCAGCTTTGACGTCATCATTTGGCCTACATTTAAAAGTTTGATTGTGATAAAATAAATAAATTAAAAATTTCTGGTGAATGTACCCATGATTGGCAATATTTTAATAACTTGAGATAAAAAATATAATTTTACGACAAATGGCAGTTTTTAACCATAACTAATTAGGTAATGTGATAAGGAAATAGATCATACTGAATAATTTTGTATGAGAAAGATATTTTAATTGTAATGTTTAATATGAGATATTTTCTAATATATGTAGTATTATCAGAAATTTTTAATTTATTTATTTTATCACAATCAAACTTTTCAATGTAGGTCAAATGATGACGTCAAAGCTCGGTGACGTAGCTGTGGTGAGGCTTTCTTTATCTAGGAGGTTTTGACACAACCTGGTTTTGAATCAGGCACCTTCCGGCTCCCAGTTAAGAGCTCTATGCCCTCATCCACTGGTCGGCCATTTTTGTAGTGGAATGTTAGTATATGCTTTGTGGTCGTTTTTTGATCTCTCCGGAGCGAAATAGTAGAAAAGTACACTAAAAGACCTGTTTACTCAGGAAATTACCCGAGCAAAAAAACAAAAAAAAAAGTTTTTTTTTTTTTTTTTTTTTTTTTTTTTTTTTTAGTTTTGCTCTGCGACATTGACTTAACTTACTAAAGCAAGAGAGGGCAATTGACACCCCAAAAATTCATAAATCCTTTATTTGAAAATATTTCTTACAATAGGAGAAAAATTTCCCGTCAATATATTTACCGCTTAAATTTCACATTTGTTTACACTTTTCTTTAAAAATCAAATTATAAGAGCACATAAAAGTTATTTGTCGGTCGGGCCATCCAAATTAGTATTCTGCTTGTCTGTCGTATATTTTTGTAGTCTCGTACCAGAGGACCATCGTTAATTTCGAGACCTGTATATATATATATATATATATATACATGTATAAAGGGTGATTCATGACGATGATTATGAAAAAATTTAAGGAGAGGCAGGACACATAATAAGAAATCATATTTACAAAACAATGTGCGGTGAAACACACAGATTCCACATACCTTTCACTAATCATTTCGGGAAAAGTGTTGAAATGTTAGTCTAATTTCTTAATCAAGATTCATAAGCAATGGCACTGTCTCCAAAAAATTTGATAAGTAAACTAAAACAGAATTTTTGAATAATAATTTTAGTCACATGTTTTCTGTGAAAGACACGCAGTGGCGGATTAATGCAAGTTTATGGGGAAGGGGGGGGGTTAGTTAGAAGATTGTCATATACATCCATTTTATGGAAGTAAAATAGGATCTTTTACATTAATTTATTTTCCTCGGGGTGGGTGTGTCACCCCATCCGCCCTTGGAGACACGTTAGATTTTGCCGAATAGTGGTCGGAAATCACTAATATTTCAGTGCATGTTAGAAAGAGATTATTACCAGCTATATGAAGACGTTTTTGACCCCACATTGATATGTGATTCTTGATACTTATTACATGTATTACCTCATGTTCAATTTCGTCAGAATGGGACTGCTTGTATTTGTATATAAAAGCAATCCATTCATACGCACAATATGCAATACTTAAGTGGAAAGACAGTACGTAATGCGCGGAAAGACAGAAAGGGATCTCAAACACTCTTAAACTGTGTAAGAAAAACTACTGAACAAGAAAAAATAATGAATAAGTAAATAACAATGCAAATCTTCCACAGTTTAGCTGTAAAAGAAAGTTGAAGTGACAGCCGGGTGATAAAACAAACATTATCGCCCGGGTTGCAGAGAGTCCGAGACTATTCGGAAAAAGCAGTTGGAAAAGCTCAGGAAACGAAACAATAAAATGCTCCCAACTGTGTAGCTGACTCAGTAAGGCTGGAAAAATGAAGAAAAGAAATCGGGTTTATACTCGAAATTGAAATGTTTATTTGACATCCAAGAGATGGGAAGTTTTGGAGCGAGAAAAATTCCACCTTTTACCCATCCCCTTCTTCCCATTTCACGTCAGATAGTAAAAGAGGATAGCTGAATGTTAAGTTTCTTTGTTCTGGGACAGACTGGAAGTGGGAGCGATATATATTAAAAATTGCCTTATGCTAAAGAAATAGGGAAAGCAGTGACAAGTGTGCACGTCTACGCATGATGAGCAGTTCTTGAATTAGATCCACATATATAAATGTACCGTTCTTCAGTCAATTTTAAAGAATGACATAGAAAACTTTTCTACACATCACGTCATTCAGAAAATTACTTTGATTTCATAATATGATGGATCTGTGCTTTCCAAGAATTAAGACCTACGAAACTGTTCGTGGATGACAAGATCCTTGGACGAGATATACAGTCTATGGTGCCGACATTTTGGCCATGCCTCTTTGCACACGAAGTGTCATGCGACCGAAGGGGTGTGGCTATCTATGTCCAAAGTAACCTCAGTAAGATGGTCTTAGGATTTTTCGAGTGCAAAAGGGTGTGACCAAAATGTCAGCACCCCAACCTGTGTATATTTTCAGCCACGGAAGATGCTAAGGGAGAATTAATTACCAGTTAATTGATCATAATACTGGGCAAATAAAAAATATATATGAACCGTTTTATTAGAAAAAGCTGCACATATACAACTGATATCTAGGCAGTTTTAAAGATAGAAGAGAATAATTCAAAAGATTAAAGCAATTGTAACTGTCAGAAAATCGATTGTAAATATCGCTTTCAAACTTTGAAATTGAAAAATAACTTAAACTTGAAATTTAATTACTAAAATATGCAGTTCTATTACCATGAAAACAAACTGCAGGACTTCTGATTGAGAATAGGTGTTTTTTCCATTTCTGTACGAAATGGAAAAAAGTACGTAAGTAGTAGATACGTAATACAGTATATGCTACGTTTCTTTAGCAGATACGTAAAGTAGTAGTAGTAGTACGAAAGTACAGATTAGAAATTTTTTAGGGGGAGGGTCTAAATTTTTAGAAAAGCCCATTTCGCTCAATTAAAATATATTATAAATCAAAATTTTAGTCTAAATCAGCGTGCATGCTTTTGGGAGGGGCTAAGTTATAAAATATGATCATTTTAGCTATTTAAAATGTATAATAAAGCAGAATGCTGCCCTTTAGCAATCTCTTTGGGGGCAGGGCTGGCCCAAGGGGGGTGCGAATGTAGGCGATCGCCTAGGGCCCCGCGCTTAAAGAGGCCCCGCTACTGGGCCATTTTTATGCTATCACATTAGACAGAGCTTGGTATATGGTTGCGATATATCCCGAAAAAAGTCGAGAAATACAGCCAATATGTACTAGCAGTGCTAGTAGAAACTTACATAAGACGTGATAGAAAAGAGGCCCCGCACGATACTTGGGCCGGCCCTGTGGGGGGGGGGGGGCGTTGAAGCACCCTAGCCGTTCCCCTGGATCCGCTACAGGATTGAGATATAGTTCTTACTATCGGAAACTGCGCTACAGCTGCAAGGCGCTTCATATCTGATTTATAAAGAACACAAAGCTAAGAAATAGGCTGAAATGTAGATGTTTGCCGGGAAAATATGTGCGAGTAGTTTCATGTCAAAAGTTTATTTCTGATATAACAACAGAGTATGGCTTTGACGGTGAAAACGAACTCTAAAAATGCCATTTGAAGGAGAAGTAAAATATTTTCTCATTTGATGGAAAAATCAAATGTTTGGAAATAACTGTTTTAGATAGTTGCGGAAATCTTTGAAATAATTATTATAAATTATACAGAAGAAAATAAAAACGCACCAGAAAAAAGTATGAGATTTTTATTTTGATTTAAAATTGCAAAATTGGTGCTCTGACCTGGGAAGTTTCAGATAATGAATTGATGTTGAACCTCACACTGATTTGATCAACTTCTGATTTCGCTTTGCCAATAAAATGGCCAGTAGCGGAAGGTTACAGAGACCTCTTTCTTGGATGGTTTTTCTTCATTGAAGCTCTTCGTCTCAATTGGGCTGGCCATATTCAGTCTGAGTCAGTCATCCAGTTGCATTAGTTCTGAGACGGAAAGGGCACGCAATGTAGAAGCAGTAACTGTAGAGGATTAGTATAAAGGATCACCATTGCACCGATAATACAGCATGAGTGCTTCGTAATGTTATATTCAGGGAACTCGGTATTTCGAACTTAATTATTTTTAATTATCAACTTAAAAGATAAATTTTGGTAATTATGGGAACACAATTAACTTGAAAAAAAAACCTTTTTTTTTTTAAAATAAAAAAGTCACAGTTTGTCTACTAATTTTAAGAATGCTACTCCATCATTACTTTTTTAAATTTATTATTATTATTATTTTTATTATTCAATTTTCGTATTCTCTAATAGGTATACTTTGACGTCAGCGTACTACGCCGTCAGCGTTAAATATCGATCTTCATTAGCGTTGTTGCAAATCAACGGCCTTGCCATGGTCTTTATCATGCATTTCCAGTCTCTATAAAACGGTTCCAGATCCTTGATATCACACTGTGTGTGCGACTCCAATGGTTTCTGCTACTTCGACTTGTGTTTGGCCCAGGGCTTAATTTCTAGCAAAAGAAGTACCGGAGCCCTAATATTCTTGAGCTTATGCTCATATACAGCGGCGTACTGTAAGTTCGAGCTACCCCTTCAGTACGGGGTAGGTAGAACATTCAATTAAAATAATAATTCAAATATTTTCCCGTGTAATAGTCTTTGACATATTTTTATTATTTCATTGCACAGTTGTTATATCACTGTAAATGTTAGACGGCCGAAGTGTGAAGGTTAAAAACTCCCGGGTTCGGGTCCCATCGCGCGGCTGTCGATCTAACGGTCTAGGTATCTAACTAGTTTTGGTAGGTTTTCTACAGATGTAACGTGAATACGCGTTAGAATCCTTAGAAAGTAATCAAGTAATCTTTATGGTGTTATTTTACAAAGTTTTTCATTACTTTATTTTACCCTTAGAAAGTCCAACTACCAAGGCATCCCCCATCCTTGACAGATCGCCCTAGCGTAGCGTTGCCATAATCACACAAATGAATATTTCACAAAAACGGTTAATAATAAATGATTTGGAATTAGCATGAAGAAATATGTACAATATACAGTAGAAGACCCAAAATCTTCAAATTGGGAGCAGACCTTGTGCAGATTTTACATTTTTGCGGCATAACATGTAAAGTAATTTTATTTTCCCCTAAATAAAAGAAATAAAGTAAAAAAAACTGTTAAAGTAATGTAGAAGTGATTGAAATACTTAATAAAAACAAGTGAAAGAAATAATGTTACAATTTTTAACACATGAAGAAACAAAGAAATTTATATGCCATAATTATGAAGACAGGGAAATTCAAGAAAATTCAAATTACTTAGAAAATGTTAAACATTTGTTGAACAGTTGCATGTAAAAGAATATTATTTCCTTCTTCTAACAGAAGAGTGAACAGTTATAATTGCATATACTTGTGCTTAAAAAGTATGATTATTTCTACACTGCCATAGACAGTAATGTATTGAAATTCTTTTGGTTGCTCCTCTAAAAAAGCCATAATCACTGCGTCAGTAGTAGTGACGTCAGAAGCAGCAGTTTTGGTTTTGGTTAAAAGGAAGCTACGGGTTGAGCCCTAAGATACGTCACAGATAGATCGGCTTCTGTATGCTGACTGAAATCGGTTTCAGGATGCTAGAATTGGTTTGAGGCGAAACGAATCCTGCGTGGTGTGCCTGTTAAAATCTATGTGTGTGTGAAAAGCGTGAAAATGACAAATTAATATGTAATGGTGGGCTCCGGAGCCCAATATTCATGAGCTCCGGTTGGTTTTGCCTAATATGTAAAAATTCACTCACAAAAAGAAGTACCGGAGATGAGCTTCGCTGAGCTCCGGCCCAAATTAAGCCCTGGTTTAGCCCCTATCTAACCGACCAAAGATTCTCCAAGATTCTGATTCAGTTAACATCCTTCGTTGAGACACCGCACTTATGAAAATAAAGCATTTGCGGACTGTAGATCGTATCTTTTATTTAGTTGAAGGCCAAATTTCATTCGCTGCCACAAAAGCGTTGTTTTTGACGCCAAACTAAAAATTTGCATACTCCAAAGTTTGAAAATCTGAAAAATTTGACTGTTCTTCCATTTTCTGAAAAAACGAATTCCTTATACCGTAGTTTTACATAAAACTTCCAATATCCTTTAATTGTTTTGAGCAGTGTATATAGACTATTTTAGTATAAAAATCTTAAAATCGATATTTTCATTGAATTTTGATATTTAGGGTTTGCTGTGCCCCTTCAACTTATGTATTACAATTATTCTCACATTTTGGCTGAAATTCGATTTTTTAAGTTTTGGTGGAACCCTTTCGAGTCGAGCTAAAATTCTGGGAACATAGAACTATGGAACTGAATGGAAGCGTTTCTCTAACCCCTCCCCTTATTTCGATTTCGAAAAAACTTTTTTTTTAAGATACGCTCTAATACTCGGATATATCTGTAGTTTCAAAAGATATCTTGTTAAAATTATAAGATATTGCTTCCTTATTACGCTTTTTTCGCCCTATTCAAGTGCGGAAAAAAGCTTATCTTTTCTCCATTTCCGAATTGGCCATCTTTCTTCTACAGCTGTTTTTCAGGATATCAAACTAAATGTGTCCTAGACCACCTTTTTTTTAAAACATATCATGAGAAATAGTCAGATTGAATGAATGAAATGGGGTTTTCGTGGGGTGGGTGGGAAGGCTGTTTACATATGCTGCGTCATACTGTATTAGAAATAGAATGTAGGATTTAGATAAAAATCGAAATGTTTACCTTATCCCCGGAGGACTCGCGTTTATTTCTATATTTTGTGTAGAATTCGATGCCAGGAGAAAAAATACGAATAACTGTGCGGACGGGAAATTGAAAGTACCTTTAAGTCTTGACTTGAAATAACATTTTTTTGTTTGCTTTCAAAAAGAATTTTAGACTATTGTTAAAATGCGCATTGATAGACGGAAATCAGATGTACATCAACAGAAAAAAAAGCAGCTCGATATAAAAATGTCACATAAAATTCAATGGGTCATTTTTACAACATAAATTTAAGACTCATCTTACGGAAGCTTGTTTATTTTATAAAATAGACAAATCGATGAAATCAATAAAAACTTTGTATAATCAAAAATAGAACTTATCCATAAATTGATCATCTTGGGCGGTACAAAATATTCAATTTCTTCTGCTGCAAAAAAGATCCAGTACAGATAAGTATAGAAAATCCGTGAATGCTTGGACTTTCTTGCAACTGAAGAAGGGTAAACGTTTTGTACCCGCCGAAGTTTGTTTACTCCACTTTGTTTATAAGTACCATTTTATCTGTGCATATTGACTCTACAAACAAATTAACTGCTCGTTGCACTTTAGTGCATGCCGTAGGTGAGTTTGAGCTCTTTTTGTAAAACCTGAGCCCAAGTCAGAAATTTAAGCTACAGTATTGCGTCGAATATAACGCGACACCGAAATTTTTCAACAAAGATTTTTAGAAAACCCATTATGGAATTCAACTCGATACAGGATTTTAACGGGAAATGATCAGTCAAAAAATATCATGTTATATTCGGGCTAATATGGTATTCAATCATCAAGGAATTCAAACAATATCTTTCTCAGTCTCAAGCTTACTTTTTTTAACATCAAAAATTAAAATGATAAATTATCTAGTAAAATCTAGTTGGATCATGTTAATCTATATAAATGAAATTAGACTTTTGTGTAGATTTGGTGAGATGATAGGTGGTCACTCAACTTAAAATATAAGCTTCGAAATGTTTTTAAATCTTGATTAAATTTTGAGATTTTGCGGAAATCGTTCCAAACTGCTTACATTTATGTTCGCGCATCACTTACAAATGACTGAATCGAATGAAATGAAATTGAGTGTCGTGACACGTGGTCACTCAACTTTAACAGTAATTAAAAAAAATTTTTTTATTAGATTTTGAGATAATTGTTTCAAATTAGAAAGTAGTAAATTTTTATCCGCGCATCACGTAATAACGACTAAAGCGAATTAAATAAATTTGGTAACATAATAGGTGGTCATTGAACTGAAAATATAGACGACAATTTAAAAAAAAATCTTAATTATATTTTGAGATTTTACGAAAATCAGTGCAGGAGTGTCTGAAGTGATTAGAGGTAAACAGCTTTGCTGCTGAAATAATTTTACTGTCGGTAAAGGTTTATTAAATCAAACATTTTGGCTCTCATTTCGTATTTACAAAATACTTTAATATTGTCAGTTAGAACAGGCTGAATCCAGTTATCGAAATCAGTTATATTTTCTCATATTATTCTGCAACACTGGGTGTAGTGAGATATTGAAATTGCAAGCTTAACCCTTCAAGCCGGTTTGATGTTTATGTGCACGGGCGTTCGTAGCTGCCAACCTTCACGGAATATTACTAACCACTTTTCGTAAACACTCATTAAAAAAAAACTATGATAATTGCCTCCTCTGAATTTCTGACAGACTGATGGAATACTCATGTAGGCGGGCCCTGGGCACAAAGCCTTTAACTCAAGTGAAGATCTTCACAATGCATTTTTACCTTGATCCGAGTTTTTAAAAGAAGGCAGGTTTAAGGATTAGCTGAAATGTGATGTTATTTTCAAACTAAAATATTACACTGTCTACCAATAAGTATTTAGGCACCAATGCAAATGACGATATCTGCGGTCCTGAGTTACGTCACGGCCTCCGCTGGTATATATCGTGTAGGAACAAAACCTCCTAGATATAGAAAGCCTTACCACAGCTACGTCACCCAGCTTTAACGTCATCATTTGGCCTACATTTAAAAGTTTGATTGTGATAAAATAAATACATTAAAAATTTCTGGTGAATTTACCCATGTTGCATCTTAAATGATTGGCAATATTTTAATAACTTGAGATAAAAAATATAATTTTACGCCAAATGGCAGTTTTTAACCATAACTAATTAGGTAATGTGATAAGGAAAGAGATCACACTGAATAATTTTGTATGAGAAAGATATTTTAATTTTAATGTTTAATGTGATATATTTTCTAATATATGTAGTATTTACCAGAAATTTTTAATTTTTTTATTTTATCACAATCAAACTTTTAAATGTAGGCCAAATGATGACGTCAAAGCTCGGTGACGTAGCTGTGGTGAGGCTTTCTATATCTAGGAGGTTTTGGTACGAAACAGCATCGGCATTAATCGCATGCAAGACGCCGCATAGTTGGGAGCTCTCTGATTTCAAGAAAGGTATAATTATTGGGTATCACAAATGAGGCCGATCCTTAAGGGACATATCTAGCGATCTGAAGTACACAAAATCGACAGTGGCCTATGTGATTAAAAAGTAGAAGGTGAGCGGTGATTGTCGGAATGTGCCCCCAGTCGGCAGACCAACAAAACTGGGAGATAGAGACCGACGAGTGCTGTCCAGAGAAATTCGGAAGAACTGCACCCAACCGATGGCCCTCATCCGCGAGGAGTTTCACCAGGCATCCGGGAGCATTGTTTCAATGAATACCATCCGTAAGGAAGCACATCTGCTTGGTTTTCATGGTCGTGCTGCTGCCCATAATAAGCCTTTGATCACAAAGTCCAACAGCGCTGCTCGGTTAATGTGGTGCAAAGCACATCGAAATTGGACCGTAGATCAGTGGAAACGGTTCTTTGGATCGACGAATCAAGGTTCACCCTTTACCGTTCGGATGGCAGGGTCTGGGTCTGGCGTCTCCCTGGAGAACGTCTCCTGCCAGAATACATTGTGCCAACAGTCAAGTTCGGCGGAGGTGGCATTATGGTCTGGGGGTGTTTCTCCTGGTATGTACTGGGACCCTTGGTCCCCATTCATGGTAAGCTCAACGCCGATGCCTACTGCACTATTTTGGATGACAATGTGCTTCCTACGTTGTGGCAGTTTTACGGATTGGACCCCTGTTACTTTCAGGACGACAATGTCATGTTTCGAAGTTAACCAAGGCTTGGTATGGTGCCAATGGAGTTCATCGAATGGACTGGCCTGCCCAGAACTGAACCCTATCGAGAACCTCTGGGATGAGTTGGATCGCCGAATTAAGAGGTGCACTACCCGTCCAAAATCGGTGAAGGAACTTCTAGGTCGAGTGGAAGACAATCTGTAATACAAAGACTTGTGGAAAGTATGCCCCTGAGGGTTCACGTTGTAATTGCCTCTCGTGGAGGCTCTACCAACTATTGAATTGTAATATAGTTTTTCTTTTCTATCACAGGTGTCCAAATACTTATTGGTAGAGAGTGTATATTGCTTACAAAAAGTGGTTTTATTCCGTAAACGTTGTCACCTTTGGGTACACCCTTTAACTACAGGCTTGAAGGGTTAAAATAAATAAACGAAAGCTAAAATAATAATAATGATGATACGCAGATGCAGTACTCACTAGCTTGTTTACGGGAAGAAAAAACAAATTCTTATAATAAAAAATAAAAAAAGAACGTGGACTGCTCATATTCGATATAACTTCACACTGGTAATCTGACTAACAATAGAAAACTTATTTCGTTACTTTTACATATTTTGTTTCCCAAGGTACACGTTATATTGTGCCATGGAAACAGCGAGTCCATATTGAGAGAGTTGTCGGCCACGTTTTATTTCTTTATAATTTTAATGCTTAATAATCTGTCTCCGGCTATATTTATATTTCTTTTCTTTTTTTTAAATAACTCCATGAATGCATAACAGCATGAGAGACGCTTTGTTTCAGAAGAAATATTGAGAAACAGATACTTTATTTAAGCAGCTAATATTTCATGTCTTCTTACTAATTTGCACAAACTTTTAAGAGCATAAATGAAACGATGTTGCCAACCGTTCCGATTTTATCTGAAGATTTTTCGCTACGATTTTACAGCACGTGAACTCACTTTTAAAATTCGGACTTATTTACAAAAAAATACAAGGAAAGTTAGTGGTGAAAAAATGTCTGATAAAATCGGAAGATTTGGTAGTCATGGATTTGTATTCCCGGCGTGAACAAAAATATAAAACTACGCTTTCTGCTTCATGTTCATAGATTTACTAATGAAATTAGACGGTCTCAAGCTTTTCAAAGATCCGCCCATACTGAACGTTTTAGAGACTGAAATCATTTCCGCGCGATGGAGTAAATTACCGTCGTACGGTATTTTACTCCAGGACGAAGTTTATTGATACTATACACACAGGGCCGTACCCAGGAAATAATTTCGGAGGGGGTATGACTTATTGAATATCATCATATTATATATAAATATACTCTCACGCACATATAAATATATACATATTGATAATTTCGGGGGGGGGGGGGTTCGGACCCATAGGACCACCCCCCATGTATACACATGTACTATATTACGGACCCAATTCAAAATGATGTGGATAACTTTGATAAAATTTAGTCATGTTAAATAACTAACGTTTATTTTATAGAAATGCACAAGGATTCAAATGAATTTATTCTTCAAGTGGTAATTTGTAAAGTGCAGTTTAGATTGGTTAAACAGTAACACTCTAACAACTTAGCAATTTAAATTTCAATGTGAAATAAAATAAAATGTGTTGGCAGCTTTTCATAAAGTTTAAATATATGTAGAAAGGTAGACAACATTAAATCATAATAACTGTCATAAACAGAATAACAAAGGCGAAATGAGACTCGTTTTCCATACACTTCACGTACGACGAAACACAACAATTAAGGGTAACCGAAAAAGTAGATATTTGATATTAGCTGAAACATTTAGACTTTTTGACACACATACACATACTAGAGCAAATGGAATTTACATACTTATATAAAACTTTACTATTTAAATGTTGCGGTGGTTACTGGCCAATTTATTATGGGAGCACCCAGTGGGCGACCAGCGGTACCCCTATGAAGGGACAGACAAGTTAACACCCATGCCAAGCCGGGATTTGAACCCGAACCCAAAGCGTAATAGAATGGTTCTCAAGCCACTACACTCTGTGGGAGGCTTAATAAAAAATACTATTTTCTGGAAATCAATCGTGTGCCAGCTTTTTTTCAATATTCTGTGCATTTGACATGACTGTTTCTATGAGGAACGATTTTTGTTTCTCAGACGATCGATATCATATGCAACAAGAAAAATAAATCATGTCAAACGCTATTTAACAATTTTCGACATAAAAATAATTTTGCGCCAAATTTGGCGATATATTGTACTTGAATCCAGTGAGATTTTGAAAATTATCTTATAAAAAGCTCTATATCACTATTAATGTAATTTTGCACGACCCTATAAAAGAACTTTAAAAGTTATTTCTATCATTTAACTGTAAAACGTTAGTAGTACGAGAGTAAAACGTTATAAGCGACTATAAATTCACCGGAATATACCGTTAATCCGTCACTTACTCTTTAATAAAAGGGCATATTTTGGAAAATTTTCGTAAGGACGCCACGTTTTTTCTACACAACGAAAATGTCTGCTATCTTCTGACGGATAAGATGCAGTTAACGTTGAATTTCACATGCGGAACAGGGTTATTTAAAACTGGGTGTGGAGAGGTCGATCTTTCAAAATTCCAATTTCTTTTTAAATTGAAAGGAGGCGTTTTATTTGAAAGGGCGGATTAACAGTATATTACAATACTGTATTATACTTGAGAGGAATTAAAGTCTCCTAACTGCGATAGACCTTAATGTATTGGAATTATTTGCAGTTTCCTGTAAATAAACTATAAATGATTCAGAAACTGTTTTAGATGGAGCATTTTTGTGATCCATAATAACATATAAATTTTGTTTTGTTTGAAATAGCCAAAAGTCCATAAAATACGCCTTAAAGAATGATTACTCATAGAGCGTAAGGAATTAGAATTCTTTTGATTATTCCTGTATAAAATTATAAATGCTCCATACACCACTTTCTATAGGGTACATGGTAGAGTACATGTGAATAACATATATATAAATTTCGCAGTTATCGATGCAAATTTACGGTAGTAAGGGCACTTAAGAACAGGCAGACAGACCGAAATTAAACACTTGTTGAAAAGTGTTAAAAAGGAGTCATCCCATTATTTATTGTGCCCAGAATCATATTTATTACTGATTTTAAAAAATGGAAATAAATAAATGATCGCCCGGGAGAGTGAGAAGAAAATACGTAGAATTTCCAAGTTGTAGAATAACCCCGGTCCTGATTTTTAAACTTAAATCGATTTGCAGAAGTTTCCGTTTCTTCTAGTGATGAAAGATTGCCGGAAACATAATGATAGGCTTTTCATTTGATTCATTCACTTTTATGATTATCATCAAGATAATAGCTAAAATAGAGTTTGCCAAAATCTCACACTTACTTTAATATCCTTATAATAAAAATGAAATCCTGTTTGGGAGTTTATGGATTTGGATAGTATGCAAATCCACAAAAATGGACCTGTCAGCCTGAAATTTTGCACAGGTATGTGAAATAATATAGAATAAATGAGAGTCCACTTTAAAACTTTGAAAGTCTACCCGTTCCCGGAATTTAAGAGATTTTTTATGTTCTCCACGCAGAGAGCTTTCCGTAATTGTAACCCCTGTAGTGAAAAAATTGTGAAATCAGCATCGTGGTTGCCATTTGTGGCGATTTTGCCGAATAAAATGTTTTAAATTCTTGAAGTAAAAATAAAAGAATAATAATGATTTTTTTTGTTAGTTTATATTTGTAAGGTAATTCTTTTATTTAATTATAATATCGTGTGCATGGGAAATCAGAGTAGGAATGAAATGTTTTATACGCAAAACAATAAGAATTGAAGATTTCCGAGGCTAATATGTTAAATTTTTTAGTTTGGCGAAAGATAAAATGGATGATATGCCGATTTTGAGAAAGTGAGTTCTAGCGGTTAGCACAGTTTTCGGCTTGGCCCAATTTACTGAGAGCTTAAGGAAATAGATTTTTGAAAAGAAGTGCATAGGTTTTATTAGAATACAGGGTTAATTTTAGTAATCCGTGCAGAAATAATGCAGTTATTAAGGGATTTCAAGCGATCTATCTTCTGAATTCTCGCCAATTGAGTACATTGATTTAAGTTGGGGGAATTCCGCCAAATTTCAGAAAATTGAAATCTTCGCATTTAGTACATCGGAGTAACGATTAATAAAACACGTTATAGTTGATAATTTTAAAATTTCGGCTGTATTAAGGGATTCCACTTTTCAAATAAATGCCTGCTTTACTTTTTGGGCGGTCGAACCATTTCCCATTAATGCTTCGAATGATTCCCTGAAAAAACTCTAGCAAATTGGCGTATGTTGGCACTTTGGCGAGGCTTAGTTTTGAAACTGGATTTTATTTGAGACTGGTATATATAATAACACTGGTTATACATAAAAATGAATGTTGGTATGTGTGTATGAGGTTAAAAAACTCCAGCACCGTTTGACCGATCACCATGAAAGTTGGTTCATCTTAGTCTTTTATCATGGAGAAGGTTTTTGTGCTATCCATTTTCCTCTAATTGGCCACTAGGTGGCGCATAGGTTTAAGTTGAACGTCGAATTAAGCAGAACGTCGAATTCTATTCTGTTTAGCCGTTTGCTATGCGAATATCGTCCAACCGATTTCGATGAAATTTGGTACACGCGGATATTAGAACACGGAGAATATTTTTCACAATCCATTTTGCTGTAACTTGCCGCTAAATCGCGCTGCAACGCATCAACTTCTATACCGTTCGATCGATCTGCATAAAATTTTTTATACTTACACATTTGAGTACGGCGAATATATTCTAACTGTGTTCCTTTTGATGTTACTCACCACTAGATGGCACTGCAATGCATTATTATTTTAACTCGCCATTAGATGACGCTGCAGCAGGCCAAATTTTTGACCATTCAAACGGTCGCTATGAAAATCAGAGTACATAGATATTTGAACAATGAGAATATTTTGGCGTTTTCCATTTTGCTATAACTCGCCCCTTGACGGCGCTGTAGCAAATCATTACTTTAATTAACCACTAGATGGCGCTGCAGTGTATCACTTCTTGACTGTGCAACAGATCACTATGAAAATAGGTATACATAGATATTTGAATACGAGGAAGAATTTGGCTTTATCCATTTTCCTATAACTTGCCACTAGATGTCGCGTCAATACATAAACTTCAGGACTATCCAGCCGATCGTCATGAAAATTCGTTTACATCGATATCTTAATGCGAAGAATATTTTCGCCGTATCATCGTTTTCGCCGTTTTGCTAAAACTCGCCACTAGGGGGTCTAATCGGAGACAGTCGGTTAACCGAAGGTTCGGTTGCGTGACGTCAGATTGACATCAACCGAACCCTGTCAGGGAAATTTGGTAAACTGCGATGCACGGATGGAAGATTTTGCGGAATTATCCCTTCCGAATGTTTACATTCTAACGTGCTTTTTGTCCGCCAAGCTGTGTGTTGGTGGAAGGAGTGCGGTTCGTGTTTGTTGTTGTTGCGGAGCAAAGAATAAAGCCTAGGCTTCACGTGTTTTTTTTCAAAGGAGAAGCATTTTTGGATCTATTTGACGCGATTTTTGATAAGAATATTATTAAGCGTAAGTTTTACAATTCTCCTGCCTTTTCTAATAATTCCTTGAATAAACCAACGTTTGTATTGCACCTATTAAATGCAGAAAAGCTAAATGTTTCGTTATGTTACGTACAAATTTCTTGTTATAAATTTAACTAAACGAATTGATTAATGCTAATATGTGTGCATTTGTTTATTGAAAACAGTTTTTTGTTATGTTTTGTTCAAACAATTTTGTTTGCTTATTTTCATTCAAATTTTAGCTATCAATGAAATTATTTATTAAGTTAACACCTTACATGGACTTTAAATTTATGTAACTTCTTTCTCAAGTAGTTTCTTTTTGCTGTTTTTGTTAGGCAACTTGTTGCTGTCTTTTATCTATCACTTGAAGTTATTATTTTTTTAAATTGCTTAATAATAATGATTATGCAGACAAAACATTCGATGTAGCTGTTGATTTTTAGACTACTGATACTTGTAATACTGTTATATATATATATACTAGGGGGCAAGGCCCCTAGACTCACTAAGCTTGCTTTTCGTATTAGGCATTCGGCCCCTAACAAGGCTTATTTGTAAAAAAGGCATAATTTCAAGAAACAAAACCAAAAGGTTGGATCAGATAGAATGTTACCGAGCTACACATTGCTTGGTTTTTTTCATGTTCCTTGGAACTTAACGATTTAACTTCACACTATTTTTAATTATGTGAAATTCATGGAACACCCTTTTATTAGCCAATTATGGCATTTTTTCATAATTTGGCGACTTGCGTATATGTATAGTTAAAAATTAGCTCTAAGAAAACAGTACTTCAACTGACGACTTGGGCACTAAGAAAACAGTAGATAGTCTGACTTAATTTATATTGTTTCAAATAGACACGAAAAAAATTGAAAGCGTATATGCTATTTTGCTGGGAACCAGAGGTTGTATAAATTTTTCAAAGCGTGGGATTTAAAGAGTTAAAGAAAAAGAAGAACTAAAAGGAAGGTAAAAAAAAGTGACAAATTCAAAGCTAAAGAAATTGAAATATGCACCCAACAGAGAAAATCCGTCATTTTATGCAAAATCATCAAAAAACACCTGAAATATGAAATTGCATATGCAAATATGCGATTGCATATATTCCACGGTCTGGTCATAAGATTTTTTTAAAAAATTGAAAAGCCACAAAATTTAGCATCTGACTGTTTTCTCTTACATTAAAATTATTTTGAATGTGATAATATTATGTAACAATTTGAATTAATTTTATACTATGGTACTGTACTATACTATAGTCCATCTCATCAGAATAGGTGTCTTAAGGTCACAGATCTTTCTCTCCTTTCGCTTGTAACTAGGATACCAAGTAGTGTAGGCAGGATTTTATTTCAGATAGGGTGGGGGGAGAGAAATCGGTATTTTTTCTTAAAAAAATCTAGCATTATTTCCACCTGTGCGGTGGTTATCTTCTCTAATCTTGGTTTTTTTTGCTTCCATCTCAATAACTTCACGATAGTTGTATGAACAGACAAGCGAGGCACCGAATAAACAAACATGTGCTGTTGCGTTACAGTTCACTGCTTTCACTGTTTCTCTCAATTGTATACTGAATTTTCATTGGCTAGAAAACCCGAAGAAAAGAAACTAATATAAACACTCCTACTTCAATGACATCACTGTTGGGGGACGAACCACACATAACTAGACCCGCCTTCCGCATATCACGGCTGAACCGACCAACCGTTCCAGTTTACCAAATTAGACAATTTGCGGTAACTCACTGGAGGTACGGATGAGTTCCGTGTGACGTCACGCAACCGAACGTTCGGTTAGCCGACTATGCGAGATTAGACCCCTAGCTTGTGCTACGCCGCATCGTCTTCTGCACTGTACAAACGATTGCCTTAAAATTCGGTATGCATGATTATTGAACACAATATAACGCGATATTCATTTTGCTATATCTCTTTATTACAATAAATAGTAATCACAACAAATCGTAATATCGAAAAGTCCATTCATTCCCGTGCAAAGAACGGGTACTGAAGCTAGTACTTTGTATATTTTAAAAGACAGAATGAGATTAATTATGCTGATAACCCGGGAAAGCACAGCGAAAACCATTCGGTACCACATAAAAGCGAACTCTTCCAATCTTGTCGGAAATTTTCCCACCACTAATTTTATTTAGTAGTTTAAGTTTAAAAATTTTAAAAAATCTTACCATTAAGTGTAATCAATAATAACTTAAAATCACAAAACTATTTGTAAATTGTGGTGGAATACCTTCAAATAAGATTGATAAAGTTGTCAGGTATGGGGGAATCATTCCCGACAAAATTCTATTCACTTGCCTTGTGTAATAGCCACACAGTACCATTTGCTACCAGCAGTTACTAATTTAGTTAATTTAATTTTTTAAAGTGTGTTCTAATACCGTAAGCCAGGCAATGAAAAGGAAATGTTAAAATTCGAGAAAAAGTTTCGGGATCGAAATTATTTCAAAAATAATCTTATTTCGGCATGTACTTTACAAACAATTCACTTTCTCTTTACTTTCGTAATAAACATCCGGCAGTGACCCTCTTCTGTGCACTGCCAAGGCAGAATCTTAGCTCCGCTATCGTCCACCTTTTCATCAAGAGCAACAAGTTACAAGATACTAACCTTCAGGATCATCTTGCCGACAAGATTTGAGTATTTTTATGCTCCTCGGGGGGAAAAGGGGGTAAGGAGATATCTAACGGCCTTTACTTTTTTACTTTTTTTTTTTACATGCACTGAATAACAGAATTTTTTTAGCTCCAGCACTATCCTGGGAGATAAATTAGCATTTTTATTTAAACATTTCTAAGAAATAAGACGAATTTCGACAGTACGATTTAGATATCTAAATAACTCAATGATTAATAATAAATACAATTTTGTAACCAGCAGAACACAAATAATGACTAAATGAAAGCAATCAAACGGAAGGAACAACACTGGCCCCTCGCTTTCGATAAACAGATCGTGTATGAACTTACCGCTTTGTTTCACCATATTATATAAAAAATACCAATGAACAGGCAATTAATTAACATTGTATAAAAATGCTAATTTATTGTACAGGTTGTTCGCCAGTGGGAAAGTATCATAAATACTGAAAATTGTGGTAGGTGCCTGAAGTGTGAAAGTTCAGAGTTATAGACATCCTCTGTCCGTCTGGTGTTTTCAGCGATTTTCTCCAAATGTAAGCGAATAATCGTTAGAAGTCCTTAAAAAGTCCCCAGCCAAAGGCACCGCGCTCCTTTGTAGGCAGATAGCCGTCATTTCCGTCGATAGCTTTGCCTAAGCACAATAACTTATTATACAGACAGTCATATTCGGTGAAAATAACTTTAATGTATTTAATCATTCTACGAACAGAATAAAAGCTATTTACAAACATCACGTCGCAGAAAAATATGTATATATATATTTATTTATTTAATATGAATAGTATTCATGTATGTACACTGTCGACTTTTTTCTCTGTAACAACAGAAACATTTTCTTGTTTATTTCTTTTCTAGAAAAATTGGGAAGCATTATCTTTTTTTAACTGTTTATTACCTGTTGGTCTAGAATTAAAATTAAGCTAGCTCTTGAATTAAAATAAAAACAAGGAATAATACTGAATAGCAAGAATTTAAGAATTGTCAAATTCCTGAAAATTTTAAGATCAAAGAAATCTTAAAAAATCACATAACTAATTATTTTTAACTAAAAATTCCCTTAAATTAGTCTAATAGTAAATAGAATGTTTTTTTATATCCGCAATATGGAAATATCGCTTACGTTCCTTTTCTAATATGAAATGTTATGAAAGAATTTAATCGTATGTTTCCTTTTTACCTTTTCATTTTTACTTATGCATTTTACTTCAGATATACCTCATAAGAGACATCGCACTTTTTTGAATGGAAAGTATTTTCCGTTTTACTTTTCCTCTTAAATGTTGTAATCTTTAAGTTTTTTTGTTTGTTTGTTTGGTAGTTAAAAATACAAAGCTATTATTTTTCTCTTATTTCGAACATGCATTTCTGCTCGCACTATGGATTCTTTGCAAGAAGTCAAGCTGAATTCATGTCGCTAATATTTTTTTCCCTTTTATAACTACCAACTATTGCAGTTTTTCCGAAAATTTACCCACCACAATTTTGTAATTGCTGTTTTCATATATCATTATAAAAAAATGAGAAAGCTGACGAAAACGTCAAAGGATAAAACCTAAAATTAACTAGAATTAAAATCGTAGTAAACAACCGTCCATAAAAACACTACAAGTTGGTTACTTACGCTTTTGCAATGCAGTGATAATTTAATTCCTTGCTTAAGAACCGTTGCAAAAGCAAATCGGGCAGGTCAATGGAAAAAAGTTCCCATCACCTTCTCAGAATTTCATGATTTTCATTTATTGTGTTGCCTTACATAAGGAAAGAACAAATCTGATATATTTTTGATTTACCTCTTTTGGTTTTGGAGTTATGGGGGGGGGGGGTGTCAAAATACCCCAGAGGAGCAACGTCGAATTAATTTAGGGCCATTTTTGCCACTTTATTGTCTCAACTGTGACTGGCTCAGAGGTGCTTCAGAGAATTTTTTCATTTTATCCTATAATATACCTTGTATATTAGCATCTCAAATTAAAAATTCATTCGAAAATTGTCAGAGCCCCAAATTAGGGCACCCCAAAATACCCCCAATTTCATAAAAAATACAGTTTTAAGAATGCTTTAAATCTTGGCTCTGACGTGATACAGAAAACATTTTTGCACAGTGCAGTTATATAGCTTCATATAAACTGAATCCAATGTTAAAAAATTTTTAAGGCCCCCCAGGGCCCCACGGTACGGGGCCCCAAACATGGTCCTTAGCGCTAATTTACGCAATTTCGAAGCATTGGTGCAGCTGAAGCCGACTTCCCACAGGAAAACTATTGACATGGAAATGTAGTATCAACATAGAAGTTTCATATTATGAAAAAACATTTTTTGAAGGTACAACTGTTTCCAAGAAAAATCCCAAAAAGTACCTCCCTATTTGGGACATTACACTGGCACGCATGAGGGCATTTCGGCGTTACTTTTAGATGTTTAATCGACAGTGGCAATATTGAAAATTAACTTATTCTTCATATATCTCAAATATATCCTCCATATATCACAAATAGTTATTTTATAGGGGCACTCATAAGAATTACATTACGCTGAATCGGGATCTCTGCAACTAGTGGACCGATTCGAAATATTTTTTCACTGATAGAAAGTTACACTATTCCTGAGTATTATAAGCTACATTTCAGCTTGTAGCATAACTAGTTCTTTTACAGGGACACTCAAAAGAATTACAGCACATGACGCTATATGGACATCTCTGTAACTACTTAACCGATTCTAAAGATCTTTTCACTGAAAGCTACACTATTCCTGAGTAACATAGCTTAAAATTCTTGTATGTAGCATCAGTTACAGGAACACTCAAAGTGATTCGTAAACATTGTCGTAACTGTCTCCATTCGCCACTCAAATTTATTCAAATTTTATTAAACTTCATTCAAATTTTTGAACAGTGCAGTTATATATCTTCATATAAAGTAAATCCAATGTTAAATATTTTTGAAAGCCCCCAGCTTTGCGGCCTCTACCTTCCAGTCATTTTAAGGGACATCGCAAGAGCAAATCAGGTTAAAAAAAGAAGAAAGTTTCAATCACCATCTCAGAATCTCATGATTTTTTTTGTGTGTGTGTTGCCTTACCCAAGGAAAGAACACATCTGAAATATTTTTGATTTAGCTCTTTTAGTTTTGGAGGTATGGGGGTCAAAGTACCCCAGAGGAGTGACGAATTTAGGGCCATTTTACTCTCTCGACTGTGATTTGCTCTGAGATGCTTCAGAGAATTTTTTTTTAATCTGATAATATACCTTGAATATTAACATCTAAAACTGGAAATTTATTTGAAAATAGGCAGAGTCCCCAAATAACCCCCCCCCCAAATATCCCCAATTTCATAAAAAATACGTGGTCCCAAACGTGGTCCTTAGCGCTAATTTATGCAATTTAGAAGCATAGGTACAGCCGGCTCTGACTTCGCACATGAGAACTATTAGCATGAAGTTGTAGTTTTAACATAGCAGTTTCATATTAAGAAAATATACATTTTTTATTTTTACTGTGCTAAATTTTTCTTGAAAACGGTGATGCTTTCAAAAAATATACCGCGGGGCCCTGGGAGCCTTCAAAAATTTTTAACATTGGATTCACTTTATATGAAGATATATAATTGCACTGTTCAAAAAATTGAATGGAGTTTAATAAAATTTGAATAAATTTAACTGGCGAATGGAGACAGTTACTACAATGTTTACGAATTATTTTGGGTGTTCCTGTAAATTATGCTACATGCATGAATTTTAGCCTATATAACACAGGAATAGTGTAGCTATCAGTGAAAAGATCTTTAGAATCACTGATCAAAAATTTCAATGGAGTTGAATGAAATTTATATAAATTTGAGTGGCGAATGGAGACAGTTACGACAATGTTTACGAATTATTTTCAGTGTTCTGTAAATTATGCTACATGCATTAATTTTAGGATATGCTACTCAGGAATAGTGTAGCTTAGATCTTTAGAATCGGTTCAGTAGTTACAGAGATGTCCATATAGCGTCATGTGCTGGAATTCTTTTGAGTGTCCCTGTAAAAAAACTAGTTATGCTACATGCTGAAATGTAGCTTATGATACTCAGGAATAGTGTAACTTTCTATCAGTGAAAAAATATTTCGAATCGGTTCACTAGTTGCAGAGATCCCGATTCAGCGTAATGAAATTCTTATGAGTGCCCCTGTAAAATAACTATTTGTGATATATGGAGGATATATTTGAGATATATGAAGAATAAGTTAATTTTCAATATTGCCACTGTCGATTAAACATCTAAAAGTAACGCCGAAATGCCCTCATGCGTGCCAGTGTAATGTCCCAAATAGGGAGGTACTTTTTGGGATTTTTCTTGGAAACAGTTGTACCTTCAAAAAATGTTTTTTCATAATATGAAACTTCTATGTTGATACTACATTTCCATGTCAATAGTTTTCCTGTGGGAAGTCGGCTTCAGCTGCACCAATGCTTCGAAATTGCGTAAATTAGCGCTAAGGACCATGTTTGGGGCCCCGTACCGTGGGGCCCTGGGGGGCCTTAAAAAATTTTTAACATTGGATTCAGTTTATATGAAGCTATATAACTGCACTGTGCAAAAATGTTTTCTGTATCACGTCAGAGCCAAGATTTAAAGCATTCTTAAAACTGTATTTTTTATGAAATTGGGGGTATTTTGGGGTGCCCTAATTTGGGGCTCTGACAATTTTCGAATGAATTTTTAATTTGAGATGCTAATATACAAGGTATATTATAGGATAAAATGAAAAAATTCTCTGAAGCACCTCTGAGCCAGTCACAGTCGAGACAATAAAGTGGCAAAAATGGCCCTAAATTAATTCGACGTTGCTCCTCTGGGGTATTTTGACCCCCCATAACTCCAAAACTAAAAGAGGTCATTCAAAAATATTTCAGATTTGTTTTTTCCTAGGGTAAGGCAACACAATAAAAGAAAATCATGAAGTTCTGAGATGGCGATGAGAACGGCCTGCCCGATTTGCCTCTGCAATGCCTCTTAAAGAGTAATAGAATGTCGTGCTATTTATGAAATAAAGTACTTACATTTCTTGAAAAATGCAATTTTCTCTATTTCACGTTATTTTCAATGTTTATATCTTTTTTGTGCTTTGTAATATTTACATGGCAGCTTAGAAAATTTTGTTTAAAAAACAAACGCTTCGGAAGGGCAATAATCAATGAAAATGCCACAAATTTACTTGGCGATGAGGGATCGTGGACGTTTTCTGGGGTTCCAAAATGGATAAAAATTTACAAGATTTTAAATTTGTCATATTAACCTTTAACTTTAGGTACAAAAAATTATTTTGTGTTGAAAGTATTATCATAATTTTTTTTTTATTTTTTTATTCCAAATTTACTAATAAGAGTTGACAATTAACTATAACATTTTGGCTTTACACTATAATTCACAATCACCAGAAATAAAAGATAGTACTTTTACATGTAGAAAAAGAAAACTTCTATCCATTGAAGACGGCGTGCGCAAGTTCTCGTATCTATTAGCCCGACGTGATTGTCGGGTAGCATTTAATTGTTGGTTCTGCATGAAACTGCTGTGACTTTACCTGCAACGGCCTACTATATATGGAAAGCCTTGCATCTCCTACGTCACCAAGCTTTGACATCATCACGAAGCCTACTTTTAAAATTTTATTTTCAAGAAATAGAATTGTAAAAAATTTCTGGGGAATTTACTAATGAGTAGCACAATTTTAATAATTTGAGATAAAAATATAATTTTACGACAAAAGGGAGATTTTAACGATAACTAATTAGATAATATGATAGGGAAATTGATCATAATGAATAATCTTATAAATAAAAATGAAATTCTGTTTGTTTGTTTGTTTGTTTGTTTGTTTGTGGATTTGATTCGTATACAAATCCACAAAAATGGACCTATCGGCCTGAAATTTAGTACAAATATGTAAAATAATATAGAATAACTCATAGTCCACTTTAAAACTTTGAAAGTCCACCCGTTCCCGGAATTTAAGAGATTTTTTATGCTCTTCACGCAAAAATCTTTCCGTAATTGTAACCCCTGTAGTGAAATAAGTGTGAAATAAGGATCGTAGTTGCCATGTGTGGCGATTTTGCCGAATAAAATGTCGTTCGTATACAAATCCACAAAAATGGACTTATCGGCCTGAAATTTAGCACAGATATGTAAAATAATATAGAATAAATCGTAGTCCACTTTAAAACTTTGAAAGTCCACCCGTTCCCGGAATTTAAGAGATTTTTTATGCTCTTCACGCAAAAAGCTTAACGTAATTGTAACCCCTGTAGTGAAAAAAGTGTGAAATAAGGATCGTGGTTGCCATGTGTGGCGATTTTTCCGAATAAAATGTTTTAAATTCTCAAAGTAAAAATAAAAGAATAATAATGATTTTTTTTTTTTTAGTTTATATGCGTAAGGTTATTTTTTTTTAAATTATAATATCGTGTGCATGGGAAATCAGAGCAGGAATGTAATGCTTTACACGAAAAACAATAAGAATTTAAGATTTCCGAGGCTAATAGGTAAATTATTTTAGTTTGGCGAAAAAATAAAATGGCTCAAATGCCGATTTTGTGAAAGTGAGTTCTAGCGGTTTGCACAGATTTCGGCTTGGCGCAATTTATTGAGAGCTTAAGGAAATAGATTTTTGAAAACAAGTGCAAAGGTTTTATTAGAATACAGCGTTAAATTTTAATGATCCGTGAAGAAATAATGCAGTTATTAAGGGATTTCAATTGATCTATCTCCAGAATTCTCGCCAAATGAGTACATTTGGCATTGATTTAAGTTGGGGGAATTCAGCCAAATTTCAGAAAATTGAAATCTTCTCATTTAGTACATCGGAGTAATGATGAATAAAACACGTTATAGTTGATAATTTTAAAAAATTCGGCTGTATTAAGGGATTCAACTTTTCAAATAAAGGCTTGCTTTACTTTTTCGCGGTCGAACCATTTCCCATATATTATTGCTGCTAAGTCAATGCTTCGAATGATTTCCTGAAAAAACGCTTGCAAAATGGCGTATGCTGGCACTTTGGCGAGGCTTAGATTTGAAACTGGATTTTATTTGAGACTGGTATATATAATGACACTGGTTATAGATAAAAATGAATGTTGGTATGAGTGTATGAGGTTGAAAAACTCCAGCACCGTTGAGCACCGTTGCACCATGAAATTTGGTTCACCTAAGTCTTTTATCATGGAGAAGCTTTTTATGCTATCCGTTTTCCTCTAACTTGCCACAAGGTGGCGCAGCAGAACGTCAAATTCTATTCCGTTTAGCCGTTTGCTATGCGAATATCGTCCAACCGATTTCGATGAAATTTGGTACACGCGAATATTAGAACACGGAGAATATTTTTCACTATCCATTTTGCTGTAACTTGCCGCTAAATGGTGCTGAAAAGCATCAACTTCTATACCGTTCGACCGACCGGCATAAAATTTTTTATACTTACACATTTGAGCACGAAGAATATATTCTAACTGCGTTCCTTTTAATGTTACTCACCACTAGATGACACTGCAATGCATTATTATTTTAACTCGCCACTAGATGACGCTGCAGCAGGCCAAATTCTTGACCATTCAAACGGTCGCTATGAAAATCAGTATACATAGCTATTTGAACAATGAGAATATTTTGGCGTTATCCATTTTGCTAAAACTCGCCACTTGACGGCGCTGTAGCAAATCATTACTTTATTGAACCACTAGATGGCCCTGCAGTGTATCACTTCTTGACTGTGCAAATAATCGCTATGAAAATAGGTATACATAGATATTTGAACACGGGGAAGAGTTTGGCGCTATCCATTTTCTTATAACTTGCCACTAAATGTCGCGTCAACACATGAACTTCAGGACTGTCCAGCCGATAGTCATGAAAATTCGCATACATCGATATCTGAATGCGAAAAATATTTTCGCCGTATCCGTTTTGCTAAAACTCGCCACTAGATTGCGCTACGCCGCATGGCCTTCTGCACCGTACAAACGATTGCCTTGCAATTCGGTATGCATGATTATTGGACACAATATAACGCGATATCCACTTTGCTATATCTGTTTATTACAATGAATAGTAATCACCACAAATCGTAATATCAAAAAGTTCATTCATTCCCGTGCGAAGAACGGGTACTTCAGCTAGTTTTATATAAGAAAAGTATTTACGATATTTTCTAATATTTGTTGCATCCACCAGAAATATTAAATAGCTTTACTTTATGAAATTAAAACTGTGATGTCGTCATCATTGTAGGCTCAGTAATAACGTCAAAGCTTGGTGACGCAGGAGTTGAAAGGCTTTTTATATCTATGCGTTCGTGCTTGACAGTGAAAGAAAAATACAAATGCGTACCTCGGGCTGTGTTAGCGAAGGAAACGGCGATACCTCACCAAAATCCCTATAGAGGACATACAACTGCTGAGTACGGCGGCTGTAAAGTTGTTATATTGGCTACCCCAGACAGCACAGCAAACTTGCAGCAAGCTTGATTTATCAAGTCAATAAGCTTGAAAATTCCAAGCGTATAAGCTTGAATCAAGTGTTCTAGTTTACACTTGCCCAGCTCGCATTAAGCTTGACATTTCAAGCTTAAAAAAAATTTCTAAATACACGGGGCGCCCGCTGGCAAACGCGCCCCACATATTTTACTTTGCCACGCATTTTCCCCTCTACGCTGAAATTACAATTTAATTTAATCTGTTTCCATCGAGTGTCCGTGGCTAGAATAGAACCCGGGACCTTTCGGTTCGTTGCCGAGCGCGTTATCCATTCAGCTACCAAGCTTCGATGTGTTATGACTAAAGTTGAAGTGAATTATCAAGCGGTTTTCTGGCCAGATTGATAAGTGGGCGATATGTTATTTTTTTTTTTCCATGGGATGCATGAAAAGTAAAATAATGTTATGTGTGATTTAGAGACTCTACTAATAGGGAAATAAACATAATATAAACTTAAGAGCAGCACACGTTTTAAAACTTTCGCAACACTCATGAGCAATACCGCTGGCCAAAATCGAGACAAACGACTGATTTTGAAATCAATTTCGTAGTTTAATTGCATTTTATTTTGAAAGATTTCCATATTTGGATATATAGAATGGGTTTACTTACTTAACACAAGTTTTGTGTTAAGTAATCTGAAATCAAAGAAACAGATAGTTAAACGTTACTTCAAAATGCTATATCACAGTTGCTAACATAACATGTATGGAATACAAACACTTTAGTCATGTTTGTAAATATTTCTTATAATAACGAATAATTGAAAATTTTTGCTACTCATTAACGCTAAAAATTCTCTTTACAAATGTGGTTAGTTATTTTCCTACATATTGGTATGCTATATCGATATAGAGCATTTCGAAGAATTAAAAATAAGTTTAAATTAATTTATACAAATGTAAACTTGAATTATTTTCATTGTTCATACTTTATAATTAAAAAAATTATTTAACTTCTGAATTTTTTTTATCTTTGTAATTTTATTTTAAAACTACAAAAGTGTAAGATGTAAGATTTTTGGGCCCTAAAATCTGTAGGCACTGGGCAGTTGCCCCGTTTGCCTTGCCGGTAATATATATGGCACTGGTAATAAAATAAAACACATCTTTTACGAACTTTCAGCAAATTTGAGGACGCTAGACAATTAATGTCCATTCTCTTTCACAGATGGCGCCATCAACGCTCCTTTAAAAAGGAAAAGTCACACGAGTATCAATTGTCAAGCTTAAATCAAGCTGTATTTAAGCTTGACAATTCAACTTGACTCCTGCAAGCTTGCTGCCAGCTTAGAATGAGTTGAACTATCAAGCTTGCATTAATGCGTCAAATTCAAAGAAATGTCAAGCTTGATTTAAGCTTATGTGCTGTCTGGGACCCATCTTTGAACACGCCTACTTCCTATGAGCTTACTTTGAATACTGTTTTTTTTTTTTTTTTTTTTCCCAATGGCGGGCCTCTTGCCTTGGAGGCATTAGCCACTACAAAAGCCAGGGTTGTTGGTCTCTTATTACAACCAAAATATTATGTATATAATAAAATACAATTGGGCATAGCCTTTACGTTCAGGTGGTTAAAAGTAAAGTTATAAAATCAAACCATACAAAGTAGTAGGTACATAATATTAAAACATTTACAAGATCCAAAACCACCATATTTACAAATAAAATATGCTCTGTGCACCATGATACCGGACCCTAAGTAAAAACATCATAACTTACATAAAATATCACAGAACCAGGCGTTTAAATTACAAACCACTATTTAAAAGTTATAATATCACGGTTCTAAGTCGATACAGTTAACACAGTACAAAAAAATCCTAACATTAGACAAAATCCAACATTGACTAATTCACAATATTAAAATTACATTCACAATATTAAATTATCACAGTTCAAGTTGGCGTAAATATCGCAGCCCACAAATATCAAAGAAGAAATCAAATAAATAAGTCACCCAAACATACAAATTTAAATATCACAGAATCTCATTTATAATACCATAAAAGCACATACGTATTTTCTCTTTTTTTAAATAATTAAAATTTTAAAATTATTAGTCATTTAAAACAAACTAATCACGCATCAATGAACTATATTTTATCCTCAGGTTCTGATATAAATCTCCTAATTTCTTTAAATTATTACTTTTACGGATAATCTTTAGAAATAAAAGGGGTGCGTCCAAAGGAATGCCACATTGGAAGATGCTGAGTCCAGCACTGCAAGGGCCATAGACATAATGCAATGAAACACCATCATGCCCGCAGACACACAGACCATTATCATGCCTGTCCAGACGGAGCAGAAAGGCAGGGAAAAACCCTTTCCCAGTAATGAACGGAAGAAAACGTTGTTTTTTATAACCCCTCAAAATCTACTTTTTTCTTATAACGGTATGTCTCCCTGCCGGTCTCCTCCACCTCCCAGGCAGTTTGCCAAGTATCCAAAATTTCCCCATCTTACTGATTTCTTACCGGCTGAGTCCGGAACAGGAATGTCAAAATTGGTCACGGCCAGTCCTCCAGGATCGGTCGCTTAGCGAGTACGTCAGCCCATTCATTTCCCTCCGTTCCTATGTGTTCCCTTATCCATATTATGTTGTAAAATTTATCTTGATTTTTTGAAATGGCTTTAAAAATTTTTTCGATTATAGGATCCCGGGTGTATCTTTTCTCTAGGGCGGTGACGGATTGACTATCTGTATAAATGAAAATATTTTTATGAGATTGACCATCGGACCAGCCGATGGCCTTTAGAATCGCTGTCTGCTCCGCTTGATAAATCGTGTTCATATTCTGTATACTTTCGGAACAGTCGTAGACAAAGTTACCTTCATTTTTTACTGTAAATGCTTAGGCCGTCCCCGAGTCCATTCTGGATCCGTCTATGTATATGGATCCGTCTGTGTATATTCCATCAGTATAATTGTCTGGGTCTTCGGTGCGGCCCCCACTAACTATTATTTTCATATTCTTTAGATTACAATTAAAATTTATTTTATGTTCTGGTATAATTTTCTGGATAGTACTATTATTAAAAGGAATATTATTTATTATGATATCTGTATTATGTATAAGAAGATTCATTTTTTTAACTATTATGTTTAAGTGAATATTAATTGGGGGAATTCCATATAATACATTAAGTTCAGCAGTGGAGGTCCGACCGAAGACACCCGAAATAGCCAACAGAGCTGCACGTTGAACAGTTACAAGAGATTTTTTGAGCGTTTTATTTAAAGTGGAATGCCATATTTCGACTCCATATTGAGCGTTTTGTTTAAGGGTGACTGCACCGTACCAAATCTTCAACTGTTCAATGTTAACTCCCCAGCTCGGGCCCCATTCTCTATAAATCGCATTAGTAAAAGCCAACGTTTTTTCCCTTAAGTTATGAACGTGTTGCCGCCAGGCCAGGTCCTCATCAATCACGAGACCAAGATAATTTAAGTGGCGGACAATTTTTGTCGAATTACCATATACACTATCTGGACAAAAGTATCCGGACACCCCCTAAAAAGGTGGTTTTGGCGGCTGACGCAAATTTGATGCGTAATCGAAAGCTATTAAAGTGTTGGTAGTGGTTTGTCCGGTTGTATGTATGCGTTTGTGAAGCAATGAGTAAGTCTAAGGAGCTTAGTGAGTTCGATCGTGGCAGTATAGTGGGAAGCCACTTTTGTGGGAAATCAGTTCGTGAGATTGCAGACATTCTACAAAAGCCTAAATCCACTGTGAGTGATGTAATTGTGAAGTGCAAACGTCGAGGCAGTGAAACTGCAGAAAAACGGAGTAGTAGAGCGAAAAAATTAGTAAACGGAGCCGCAGACCTCTGAAAAGGGTAGTGGAAAACAATCGCAAGTCCTCGTTGGTAGAAATTTCTCAGGAGTTCCAAAGTTCATCAGATGCTAGTGTTAGCAGCAGGACTGTTCGTCGAGAGTTAAACAACTTGGGATTCCGTAGTCGTGCAGCCGCTCACAAGTCGAACATCACTCCACAGAATGCGAAGCATCGATTGCAATGGTGCAGAGATCACCGACATTGGACTGTGGACGTGTGGAAAACTGTTTTTTAGAGTGATGAATCACAGTCCGGCTGTCGGAGGGACGCGTCTGAGTATGGCGGATGCCCGGCGATCGTTTTTTGCGTGACTGAATTGTGCCGACTATTAAGTTTCGTGGTGGCGGCATAATGGTGGTAGACGTTTCTTGTGGTTGAGCCTGGGTCCGTTAGTTCCTGTGGTTGGAAACATGGACTCTGGGATGTAGGAGGACATTCTGGACAATGCTGCACTCCCAACTCTGTGGCAATATTACGGGGAAGGCCCATTTCTCTTCCAGCAGGATAACTACCCCCTTCAATCATCGAGGCTTGCACAGACGTGGTTTGGCGAAATGAGCGTTCAAAAACTGGACTGGCCTTCTCAGATCCCCGATCGTAATCCCACAGAACACCTCTGGGACGAATTAGAGCGCATATTAAGTAGCCAGCCAAATCGACCATCCTCACTGCAAGCATTCACTTCAGCCGTGATGGACGCCTGGAAGTCAATTCCTACGGTCACCTGTCAAAAACTGGTGCAAAGTCTTCCCAGAGGTGTGCAGGCTGTCATCGATTCAAAAGGGGGACCATCATCATATTAAATATGTGCCTCAGGACGCTCCAAGTCCATACCACTGGGTGTCCGGATACTTTTGGCCAGATAGTGTAGCTTGAATACTGGTCTACGTGTGATGAGACGCCGGCCCGGCAGCTTTTTATAAAAGAGCAGGGCCTTAGTTTTTTCCACCGATATTTTAAGTTTATTTATATTGCAGGCATTTTCAAACTTTTTAATGCTTTTGCTTTGGTTTACTATTGCATCGAGCTGGGGACGAGAATCAGCAGCTTTCAAAAGAACGAAATCATCCGCGTAGGCTAGCACGGTGCAGTCCTCGTATTTCCTGCTTTCAGAATTTTATCGGCCACGAAGAGCCATAAGAGCTGACCCAGGCAGGAACCCTGAGGACAGCCTCCATAAATATCAAAATCTCGCTGTGAATTCAAAGTGTCCACTAAAATGCGACGATCCCGGACAAAACTGACCAGGACATGCTTCAGATAGTCCGGCAACGGGGACTCATATACAGCAACACGCAATACCTCTCATTCAACATTATCGAAAGCTCCCTGTATGTCAAAAGACACCAGGGAGCAATATTTCTTAGTTTTTAAATTGTATACGTCCTATGACCTCTCTTAGAATTGTCGAAGTAGAGCGCCCCGGCAAGAAACATTGTGGGTTCTCATGTAAATATTTCTTTTCCAACAAATGAGGTGGAGGGGGAGGAGATACAATTGCCCTGAGCCCGGGATTTAGGGGGAGATTGTCGTAATTTGGTAGAAATTTTTATCGGTTTCGTGCACGTGGCCTGTGGTACATTTACAATGAACTAATTCTACACTGTTTAAATTTTTTTGTATTGGAAGTAAAGATTGAGGATTCTTTATTTTTACTTTTACTTTATATTGCTTTTGAGAGGTAAGGGGAGGGGGATGGGCAGCCCGTCTGAAGCCTGCCCTGGAAGCCGAGAATCCTATCGTCGGGCCTTCTTCTTGACTAGGCTTTATTTTTTGTGCAGCCCATCCAGGACTACAGCATTTTCGTGCCTATGGCACCTTTAAGGTCTTGTGCTATATCTGAATCACCATGCTGATACGAGTGTATTTGCCTAAGTTCAATTTTTCGGCCTAAAACTGCATAAAGTGCTCATTCCACGTGCCCCAAGTGCCCGTGCGATAATGAGAACTTGAGTCGATTGTGTTATGTCAGTCTTGTGATGTGAGCTCAGTTCCATTATTTTTGTATTCTACTAGTGAAAGTGATAAGATTTAATAGATAGTTTCACAATATGTTATTTTGTATAAACGTGACATTTTTTTCTAACTATTTTGTTAATGTCAAAGTATTTTTAAATGGCATAAGTCAAAATTAACCATTACTAGTAATCCTAAAGTTTAGCTCTTTATGAAGCTAAATACATTCATATGGCACCAGGGGCGTAGCCAAGGGGGGGGATAGGTGGGCTACAACTCCCCCATGAGGAACTTTTTGCCATGCAAAATGTGTATTCTTCACTCCTGATCACACACACCAAAATTTCTGGCTACGCCACTGTATGGCACTTAACTCTTGTCATTTTTAAGTAACATAATTTTAAGTAGTTTGGACTTATTAAATATAGCTACCACAATTGTTTTCCTCATTTTCAGTTTAAATTACATTCTCACGTAATGCAACCGAGCAATGTAACTGTACTTACCTGTAATCTAACAGTGATTATTTCTATGTGATACAGTTCTGATTTCCACTTACGGTCTACCGGAGATAAGAGGCTTCGCCTCAGGTGCTCCAAAATGAATTCTATGTTATGTTATGTTATGTTTATGTAACATAGTGATTTGCATATAGCGAGCGGTTGTAAAAAAAATGAATAAAAAAATGAAAAAGTGGGGCCCATAACCGAATGTGGGAGCCATGAGTGCTGTGCCAACTCGCGACTAGGGTCCCTTTCTAAATCCACACATCTCACTCTACGCTACTTTAGAACGTTCTACCAACACCTCCTAGATATAGAAAGCCTAACAACTGAAACTTTGACGTCATCACTAGGCCTTCAAGTAATGACGTCATCACAGTTTTACTTTCAGAAAGTAAAACTATTTAAAATTTCTGGTGAGTTCGACCGATATTAGAAAATAACTTAAATAAAAATATTTAATTAAAATACCTTTCTCATACAAAATTATTCATTCCGATCTATTTCCTTATCATATTATCTAATTAGTCATGGTTAAAAACTGCCATTTGTCATAAAATTATATTTTTTATCTCAAATTATTAAAATATTGTTATTTATGAGTAAATTCACCAGAAACTCTCTGCGGTTTTCTTTTGTGAAAATTAAATATTTAAATGTAGGCCGAATGATGACGTCAAAGCTTGGTGACGTAGGAGTTGTTAGGCTTTCTTCATCTAGGAGGTGTTGGTTCTACCCCCAGGCTCTAAGAAAAAATCGGCAAATAGATATGTGCATCATTAGAATAGTTGTAGTTATTAAACTGTTTTTATTAGTTTGTACTATTACTTCCTTTATATCAATCAGAGATTTTTTTCTGCGGCATTGAAAATTTATAAATTGATTTTATTCAGTAGTGTACCATTTGTCTAAGTACCTTAAAATATGTAACAACATGTCTGTCAACAACGCTGGAATATAGTAATCTACTTTTTGTGAACATCTTATTTTTAAGGTATTTTTTAAAATAGTTAAATTAAAACTTAGGTGACTTCTATGCACCAGAAGAGGCAAAATTTTGATGCACCAGTAATGGGCATAATAAAAGCAGACCACACAGATTTGTTAAATATCTAAGGAAAATAGAGTAAAGTCGTTATCTCTAGTAATAAAAACTATACATTAATGTTATATAGCATAAAAATACACTAAAAATGGTAGATGAAATGTTTGTTTTTTCATAGATTCCACTCGCGTGAGATTTACACTTGATTTATCAAACAGCCAATTTTTTAAAAAATTTTAAATGTTAATTCTTCATATTTCATGGTAAATGTTATTTTAAAAATACCGTTTCCCACTAGTACAACACGCTTTCTTATCAAAACATTTTTAGACTTTAAAGGCACACTATTCACCGTCTACTTCCATAAAAAATTGGCCAGTTATGTTGCCCATTGTAAAAGTGGGTGAGAAAAGCATAGGCTCCATTACAGGGTCGCCTCGGACCACTTCAGGAGCATTTAGTAAACTATTGATCTAAAACTGAAGCACCCATCACTATTCATAAATTACGATTATGATTTCATTCAGTGATAGTTTACCATACATTCACTCATTCAGTATATGTTGTAAAATATCAGAACTATTGTTTTTAAAAAAAACTGAATGTGTGTTATAAAATGGTTTGAAGGAAGACTTGCCTCTAAAAGAAATCACTAAAAATGGACTGAGAATGTTTTTCTAAGACATGGACTACCGAAACAAATTTTCTTGTACCTATTTAAACAGGAAATGAAAGTGCTACACCTTTGGTATTTAGTATATAAGGGTTTCAGCAAATCAGAAGGATTTCTCTAATTTGAATGGATAGCTGGAATTTCTTGTTCTTCAAAGAATTTCAAATGGTCCACCACTGGAGCTCTTAGCTTACCTTTATAACGCTAAGATTATGTTTAAGGATTTTTTTTTAATATTATAAGCTAGAGATATCGAAAAATTAATAAAAGTTTTGTATAGTAACACACATAAAATGGTTCTTCTCAACAGTTTTTTGATAAGTGTTCTCGAGATAGATAAATCGTGCCCAACAATTATGACTGTATGACGTTATGTAGGATGTTGGTTTTTCCTGCTTTTAATAAGAATCGATATCCACACAATTTATACTTATTACGATGAGCTATACCATGTATATCCTTTTGAAAATGACGTGCATAACATGTGCAGTTCATTTATAGAACACCTGAAATAATTCTAATCCCTGTAGGCTTGCTTTTGTGATTCTACAAACAAGTTCATGTTCGTTCCACTGTAGTACATGTTTCAGATAAATTGGAGCTCATTTTTAAAGCCTAATTCTAAATAATAAATTTAAGCTAATTAATCACCGAGGAATGCAATGTCTGATTAATCTCATCCTTTTTAATGCATAAGGAATACATTACGTTCTGTACCTTCAAATGATAAATTATTCTATTTGAGTACATCAATGAATAATAATATTTCCACGAGCCCCAGCACAATAGTAGGTGCAGCCATCACCTCCTAGATACAGAAAGCGTAAGAACAGAAGCTTTTACGTCGCCAATAGTGTATTAAGATATATGTTATGTATTTGCCTTGATTTAAAATTTATTTTCTCAGGCTAATAATCATAGATTACAGCTCTGATAATAAAAAATGAAGAAAAGGAATAATTCAAACATATTTTTATCTGTGCACTATTTATAACATTATATGTAAATGTATATACACTTTTTTTAAACAACTCTGGTGTTTTACCACCAAACCACCTCTATAAAAAAAGTCCGTGCCCCACCGAATTAAAAAAAAATATCAATCTTTGAGTTAGCCACGAGTTGCTTGAAAAATTTTCCAGTGGTCCACTTGCCAAATAAGTTTGAAATGCAGTACAGTGTTTGATTGGAAACTACTTAGAACACAATTGAAAAGCAAGACATTAGAAGTACGTACTAAAAGAAGACGTATGAAGCATCTTTCGTTAACGAAGTCGAAGGACGATCTATATACTAATTTATATCCATGAAAGCTGTCGAGGCCGGTGTCAAAACATTCAGATGGGTTCAAGAACCTGGGCTATTTAAGAAAGATTTCCAAAATTTCATCAAGGTAAATGAAAGTGAAAAACACTACAAAGTTTCCAAGTTAACTGCAAGTTGAAAGACCTTGGTGTTCCAGAAAATAAAGCATCCCAAGCTTCACGTACTTCTTACAACGATCCTTTCTGCCCTAGTCTGTACTTTGTAACTCATCCATGCAATCAGTTCCTGCAAAGTGAATACCAAATAAATTTCTATTCAATGTGGAAATGTGACAAAAATTTGTTATTTTATTAGTTGTGTTAACAACCAAAATCCGGAATATAAATGAGACAAAATGCCTATCAATACAGCAAGAAACTTATCCGAAAAATGATATCAAAACTATTCTAAGAGATTCAGCGTTGCTAATTAATCATTTATTTAAAAATAAATAGAAGACTGTCTCTAAAATGATAAAATCTCCGTAGAAAGAACAGTTGTCGTTTCTCATCAGCTATATCAGGTCCATGACGTTATAGATGTTCATCATAGAGAAATCCAGAACCAATGATGGGTTGTCTTTAAGATTCTGTGCAGAGATTCTCGAGTATTTCACAATTCAAAATTGCTTTCCAGAATACCAGCAACCACTTTTTTTAAACAATATTATACTTTAGTAACTTTTGTTGAACTCAATCAACATCATTTACGTATCGAAAGTAAGCGCTCTGCGCAGGTACTCCGATGATTTTGACATCAGTCAGTCATCAACGTGTAACATGTAAACTTGCCCACTGAAATCGAAGAATGTGGGGCCATCAGAAGAGGTATCAAAGATACCGAGAGCAGGTGACCAACCACCACCTTCTAGACATAGAAGGCCTGAGAATAGAAACTTTTATGTCATAACTAGGTCTTTTAAGATGACAGCATCACAGTTTTCATTTGATAAAGCGAAACTATTTAAAATTTCTGGTGAATGATTAAAATTTTAGAAAATATCTTAAGATAAAAATTTAGAAACCTTTCTGATAAAAAATCATTTATTATGATCTATTTCTATATCATATTATATAATTAGAGATAGTTATAATTTCGTATTTCTTGTAAAATTAAATTTTCTATCTTAAATCATTAAAATGTTTTATGCGGTAGTAAATTCACCACAAACTTTGATTAGTTTTAGTTTATGAAAATAAATGACGACGTCATTTTAGTGGACCTAGAGATGACGTAGAAGTTTCCTTTCTGAGGCCTTCTACATCTAGGAAGTGGTGGACCAACTGGTCCAGTATACTAAAATCGGCATGATCGTTGGCAGGTACGCTTTTATTATCCTGTTTCGATGAAAATGCAAATCGGAAATTTTTATTTAAAATAATCCTTTGAAAGTTCTGGTAAAAATTTCGAAAAAAAAAACGCTTTAAATTTGGCAGCTATGTCGCTGGTGCACTAGTAAGGATAATAAGTGTCCACAGTAAGTGCCGTTTCACTTGTTCTTGGACACACTGGATAAATAAGACTGGGAGTGTACCTACTATTCTTGCTACAATCGGTTTAAAATCACCTCTAAATCTATCCTAACAGCAGCATAAGAATTCGTCCCAAACTTTGCAAGAACATCAGAGTTTAATGTATAGTTAAAAAATTGAAATACATTTTACTTAATAGTTAAGTGGAATGTGCTTTATCCATCACTTTTTAACTTTGTTAAAAAGTGTTATAAACTACATCCTACATAAATTTCTCCCATTGGACAGTTAAAAATAAAATGTGTAGTTCTTAAAGGGAAAAAACAAATAGTTTGGTCGCCTTAAATAACTCTTAAATAGAGATTTAAAAGAATGTTTCTCTCCAAAACTATCCGAACGAAAGCAAAAATTATATGCTCTGCATTCCAGTTTTAACATTTCGATTTGTCCGTGGAATTCCTTTAAGAAGCAGTTACTGTAACTTTTTTTTTCCTTGCTTCCAACTACGGTTATATCTATGGCATTTTAGAAATCGCTTGTATAAGTTTTGTCTGATAAGCGAACAAAGCCTGTTCTAGATTCAGCGAAGTGAATTTAAAATATATGTATGGGAGTTGACGGCTCTTCTATTCGCTATGAAATTTATTTGTTGAACATTTTGAATTAGTGAACCAAATGTATGTCTAAATAATTGGAACAGAATCAAAACTATTCTCGGCGTCGTTCATTGACAGATTGTTTTATTTTGTGCACACAATCTGCAGTGAAATTTTGCTGGAAATGCAAGTGCATTTTCGATTTTAGAACTTATATTAATATGTTCGTTATTTAAAATAATCTCTTTTTTATGTAAAGTGCAGTTTTCCAAGACTTTCATTATATAGATTACTTAAATACTCTAAATTTACAGTAAAATTTTACATTGAAAAGTACCATTTTTTAAAAATTTTATTTTAATTGATCTGTAACCCTATAACATAAATTTTTAGTTCCATAACTCAATGATATAACACCATAAAAAAGTAGCATCTTAACAAAATTTAAACTATTATAACTAATTCTCATTGCAGACGTTAAGACTGCGGTGCTGAGATCTTGGTCGCACCTTTTTGCGCACGAAGAGTCATGTGACCTAGTGAGTGCGGCCGTCATACTGTTGTTGACTAAGACCAAGATGGTTACCTGACGCTATGGGTCCAAAGGGGGTGTGCCAAATTGCCAGCAGCGTAGCCCGTATGTTTCTTGTGAGCCATGACTAATTCGCGTAGGACGTGTTTGCTGATAATTGATACACTTTTTGTACTGGAATTTTCATGGAGAAGTTTCTGCTTATGTTTCAGGTCATTCTTCCCGAGCTTCCTACAAATGCGCACAAAGTCTTTTTCCATAACTAGTTCAGGAAATGACATATTTAAGGAAACAAAGGGTTTAATCGCCTATTACAAAATAAATTACAGCAGCGCTCAGTAGACCGAATTTTGCAGGCTGACGGCCGTTATCGCTGAATTTGCGTTAATATCCCCGAAATATTTTTTGCTTAATGCTGGAAAGTACTGGAAGGGAGTTAAAAACTGTAACATTTTATTTCAACAAGTAAGTGCTTGGGAAAAAGGAAATATTTTCGAATTCTGATCTTAACTATTCTGTTCTTTCTGTTAAAATGACTTCCTTTCTTAAATTAATGACGGAGTTATGTTTTTTTTTCTCCAGATGTAAAATGAATACTTGTTAAAACCCGTTAAACAGTCCTCCACCCAAGGCTACCCTGCTTAGGTAGATAATTGTCGAGAAGCTTTATCTTAAAACACAAAGCGGTACATTAAACACTTAAATTAATGAAATTTGAGAATTATGAGTGGGACTATCTGAACTTTTTTGTGAACTAATTACATATTGTTTGCCCATTTAATGAATAAAACATTCTTTTCTTACACATACTGTATATACATCTGTTTTAGTACTTGATTTTATCTCACTGGTACAGCCCTTGAGATGATATAAGAAAAAGAATATAATAAAAAAAGAAGAAGAAAAGTTGTGAAGTGTATCCTATGTGGCCTACGGGTCTCGTATATTAAAATTTGTTGTATCATGTGATGTGTGACTCGTTTTCACTTCAAAACATAATTTACTTTGTGCTACATAAATCAACGGAGTCTCTGGCACACATACTTACACCTGTAAAAAAATCACACATGGACTGATGTTCTGGACAGACTTTGTGGAGGAAGAAAACGACTATCTAAACTTATAAAAAAGGTATGACTTAGATTTTTTCTCTTCCAGTCGATTGGAACATCATCTAGTAAGTTTACGTACCACTACTTCTGATTTTCCATGTTTAATTCCGGTCACTGTCGAAATTTCTAAAAGCCATTATTTGTCACTCTCATTGGTGGCTGATTCACTGTATTTCATTTTTCCATCCGTAAATGAAATTAACCGAAAAATTCCCCTATTTTTGTTTATTTCAACTAGTTTATATTAAAATAGTATAGCAACGCTATTAAAAAGCAGTTTTATGTATGGTTATAAAATTATGTATAATACTGAAATTTTTAATTATAGTCATGAGCTTTCAACGATTTTCCTTAAAAAAAAAAAAAAAAAAAATCCTGAACTAATTTCTATCAATGAGAGATGAGTACCAATAAGCATAATCCTGATTAAAAGTCCAAATATAATTTATAAACGCTTTTATTCTGTGAAATATTATCCATACTTTAAACAACAACAAACAGGTATTATTCAGATTTTAGAGAATCATTATAATGTTTACCTTCTGATGCAAAATGGACCTATCAACCGCTCTTCATTGTGTGGCTAGAGTGGATGTCATATTGGAACACGACCCACAGATTTCAAGACTTTATTTCTCTAAGACTGTCGCCCTTATGCGATAATTGAAAAGCGATTACGATTTTCAGTCTTAAAAATATTGAGTTCAGAGAAAATCCTAACATATTCCAAATTCAATACTTAGGAGGCTCCTGGTAAGAGCGCAAGCAAACTTGTGGTAAAATAAGATAGTAAATCGCATTAAGGTTTCCAATGCTGTCTTTTATGAGACCTACTCAGAGAGTACGAATATCGCATCACCATTCGAAACCCGTTGGAAATGTCATTCAAGTAAGTATGAACCATGTGACATGTGTCACGAAAATGCGCAGAGAGGCTAGAATGATGTTTTATCGCCTTATTTAGCGATTGGAAAATGAAAATTGCAAACGAAGTCTTCTTCGCATGGAAAAAAAAACACGATATTCGAACTTCAAAAGTTATGCGTGTGAGATGTTGCAACAAGTCAGGTGCTGGGAAAAATGCCTCAAGTTAGTGTTACCAAAGCGCTCGCTCTCCATTAGTTGTATCTGCTCTATGGGTTCACCCTTACACAAAAAATTTCAATTGTTAAGAAAATAACACGAGGTCTCAATGCTGCCAGCTGCCAGCAAGTCCAACTCAGAATTCTGATTCTGAATACAGAATATCGATTATATCGATGTTTTCACGCAGTCCTTCGACATTTTAGGATAAAAAATTCTCAAAATGGCGAGAGAATGAATAACAGAGGAATAAAAAAGTACAGAAAATGTACCTAAAAATTATAAAAATTTTGTAATATCACTGAAATGTCTCTGCTTTTTTCAAGTTACTGAAAAAAAAACTGACTCTCAAAATTTCATCAAAAATGGCAGATTGAGTGACAAAGTCATTGATTCTGTTCACCCTGCAGCTGCACAGAGTGCTGCCGAGCCAGCTCTTAGCCTGGCTAAGGTGTAATCCAATTTTCACAGACTGCGTTGGTTTTTACAGCAACCGGATAAGTTATTGCGTGTATGCGATTTTGACGTACTTTAAGAAAAAATTACTCTTAGCAAAAAGTGGTAAGTTATATGATGTAGATCGATGCAGCTATGTGACTGACATCCTTAAATAAAGCATCGGAGATGTGATTTATTATTAAACAGTGAAATAAAATTCATAACTGCGAACTCTTTCGATTTTATCGGAAATTATTATTCACCGCTAATCGTTACTTACGAATCTATTCTTAATTCCGAATTTTTTTTGTTTAAACAGTCGGAAGCCCGTGGGCATTCTTCAATGAAGAAAAAAAGAGTTGTTAGCAATGTCTCCGTCCTCTAACGAAACTAACCACTTTCCCTAAGTATTGAAATTTTTTTCAAAACAAAACGAATTGCATAGCTTACTTAAAAAAATTGCTAAACAAATTTGCTGTTTAGAAAAAGTGGTTAGTTATTTTCCGTAGGGATTGGAGATCATAGAAACGGATAGTTTTTGAAAAAGCTTGCATAATACTGTTAGCGTGAAAGGATAGTCTGTTTCGAGGTGTGGTTCAATTACCCTCTTCTGAATGCAAATTCCATCTAGATTCTCCCTCCCCCGCCATAGTCTGCTATTTTACTTGCCACTAGAAAGTTGAAATACTCTGAATGGCTGGAATTAAAGCAACAAGCAACTTTTCTGCTTTCGAAATTAATATTAGGACATGCTCGTTGTTTAGGTAACGAAGGGAAATGTTAAAAAGGAGCACACCAGGAGGCTCCCTCAACATAGTTTCGGCAAACAAACTGCGCTCCAAATCAAGTTCGTGTAATGTATTAAATTTTTACCTGATAATTTATGCATTTCCATTGGCTAGAAATTAAAACTTCAGTAGATACTCAGTTTCAAAAATCTTAAATTAGTTCAGGGGATAAAAATGGTACATACCGTACTGATCCTATATTTGTCTTACCTATCGGCTTTCTTCCCGTCCTCATTCACTCCTGTCTTGTCACATCCTCATAGTAGCCAACATGTACGGAATATAAGTAACCACTTTTTGCAAGCAGTTTAAGTACCCCCTCCATCACCTTTTGAAGAGGTGATTAATTCCATTCCGTAACTGTTGGCAACTGTGAATTCTGTTGCACTTTAATCTTGGGAGGTTTACTGTTCACTTCACATAATTAGTATTTAACTTGAACTTTTCTCCTGAGAATCTGACAAACCCCACTCCGTTTTTTTTTTTTTTTTTTTTTTTTTTTTTTTTAAAGAAAGAATGAATCCCGGAGTGGGGGGGGGGGTGAGAAGAAACGCAATAAGCCGAAAGCCCAAGAGCAATATAACCGGTAGTTCTGTATTTGAATTATCGTTTAGTTTTCTTCAAAAAGTATTGTTCATGTTAACCTCTTCACCGCCTTGTAAAAGAAAAACTTTTCTTCCCTTTTTCGTTGAAGCTTTCTCAGGCAAAACTAACAGAAAACGGCTCAGTACTCGGCCATACAAATGTTGGTTTCCCTGCTCAGCTAGTGTCATCCCTCCTACTCAAATGTCAAGAAATTTACACGGTACAACACACCCACTGTGCGCAGAGTGGGCGGAGATTCACCCTCAGTTTATCAAAGAATTTTTGGTTTGGGGGGGGGGGGTCATAGGTAAGGTTTTATTGCAATTAAGTGAATTTTTATTGTGTGATTTATATTAACGCTGTTTAACCAAAGTTTTTTGATAACTGTGTTGGCCGTAATGAAAAGCACGCGAAAAGCAAAAAATATCGAAAATGTTTACTCACAAGTGTACATTTGTAAAAACTATAAACCTGGAAAAGCAACACATTTTTAATACTCTTAAGTATATATGGCTCAGAGGTTATTCGATGAAATGATTTTTTAAAAATCCTTTCTTCCTAGCAGTTTAACAAATTTTACTAATTTAGTGCGTAATGCACCTTAGGTGCGAACATTCTGATTGTATGGATATATTTGACGGTGTTTATTTTTTACTTTGTTTAAAAGTTAAGCGACTATTTTAAAGTAATATTCTTCAATGAACTAAAAATTACAGATTCTCCCTTCCGAGAATATTAGGACAGGCCCTGATTACCGCACAGGCCAACTATGCCTCGGTCTAGGGCCCCCAAAAGGTGAGTTCTTGAAAAAAAACAGCAGCATAAAAACATTTATGATAGTAAATAAAGAGATGCAATTTTACAACACATGTCACTGCATAACTTCTGAGCATTGAAATGTTATAGTGAAGTGATTGTTAAAAATTTATTGGATAAAGAGGAATTTGACCCCCCTCCAACTTCCTTAAGCACAACAAAAATTTTTACCCTGTGATTATACGTAGCAAAGGTATGACTGTATAGGCGCCCCCAAAAAGCGCTTGGCCTAGGGCCTCAGAATGTCTTAGTAGGGCTCTGTATTAGGAATCTTAACCGTAATTAGTTAATTAAAAAGGCAATGCGCTCTTACTTACTTGCTCTTTAGTTTTGGCTGTACGTAAAAGAAAAGTACTTAATATCTTATAAGAGCTTATTTAAAACTTTTAAACAGTCCCTTGTTCATTGCGCAAGTTTTTCCAATGAAAACCGAGGTCCGATATATATAAATATATAATATGCTAATAAGCAAGGCTCTGGAATCACGGGGGCTTAAAATTTAGCCAATGCATTAGTGTTTTACTTGCGATGACTCTTGACTGTAGAGATCACTTCTATCCCGATCATATCTCTTAATTAAAGAACAATGAAGTAGCACTTCTCCCTGCGGTGTCGACAGCTTCCCAAGATTTAGTAATATAATTAAAATTAAACTGGATCACCCTTCCCAATGATACTTGATCTTCGCAAATGCGCTGTTAGAAGTAAGTGGGTTTTCTCAATATTGACCGTCCACAAGTGTTTACACTTAATGCACGGACTGTAGTCAATATTTGACTTTACCCAAGTACTTGAATTTATTTCTACAATTGTATTGTATCGTTAAGTTTGTTACTTATTTAAAATTTTCACATTGTTGTATGTCTTAAAATTTAAATTTAATGACCTAAAAGTGTAATAATGAATCCTTAAATGAACAAGGGAAGAAACTTACCGTTTCACTCACGCGTGTGTCGGATTTGCGCAATGCTTACTGGGTCCCACAAAATTTTCGTAAATATTTAGGGTACACGCACGAAAAGTTCAAAAAACCCTGTTCTAGAACTTTGAAAACTGACTTGAGGCGTGCACATGATTTGGATGGGCGGAGCCACATTTTCAAGAGATAGAAATTCAGTGATCTGTAGCGAAGAAAAATTTAAATTTCATTTAAACATAACAACCGATATAGTTCACTGAAGATTTTTAGAAGGGTATCTGAGGGTCACAGGGTATCAGAATGTGCCGAGTTCTTTTTGTTGCATGGAAGTACAACAGCTTATGAAATGCTCCACTGGTACACTTTCTAAATCATTTCAACGGCATTATCCACAAAACCAGACGTGCTTTGTAACTAGAGCAAATTCAACCTCCGATTATGTAGAGTGGCTATGTTTAACCAGAAGAAACTTTTAGAACTTTGGTATAAGAATTGTAGGAAATACATTTTCCCCCTAAAAAATTTAAAACACCATAATTATTAAATAGTAAAATAAATCATAAAATATTAATTATCGTGTTTCCAGTAAGAAGAATTTAAAACAATACCTATATATAAAGCCACTTGCGTTTGCAGTGGCATGCATCTCGAAGCATAATTTAGAAGGTGTAAGGTGGTTCCACTATGTAATGAAATTTAAATCTAGTCCGAAGATTCATTTGATCTCTACATTAAATCAACATTGAAAAATGTGGGCAAATATTTCAGTTTCCAAATTTTCTCTGTCTCATTGCTTATTCAAATCTAGATATTGTAATATAAGTTGAAGTCTTTTTATATGATTTTTTTAATTTCAAATTATGGGATGACTTTTTTCTACCGTGTTTAGAAACTTCAGCAATGAGTGTGAATGCAATTACAACGGGCGCTAGAAAAAACATTTGACGAAAGCATGCCTACACTGAATGCATTTAATCTTTGTCCACCTAAAATGAATAACTTCACATTCAATTTTTATTATAAAGAGTCAAATCGAATTTCATGCTCTTCTGGGAACGTGCTGAAACTTTTCGCATTCGAACGATTTCATTTCGCTGGGATCAGCCCGTGGAAATCATTTTATTAGTGGAAGAATAAATTAAATTTATAAATCTGGAAAAAAATTTAAACGAATTGGAGTCACAAAGTTTCCTCCAAAGACAGGCGACTGTGACATTCATAGGACGTCGTTTTCACTTATAATAGCTAATTTTTTACGAAAAGGATTAATTTTCTTTTTGCTCTCGAAAATAAAATGCAACTGAAAATAGCAAAAAAATCGCTTTAAAATGAGGGAACGGGTGGGTTTTACGATTTTTAAAGTAGCGCAGATTGTTTCCTATATTTTTATGCATAATTATGAAAATTTCAAGCGGATCGTACAAACGGTGTTGATGTTATTAGGCTTGTAGTACTTAACTTTGTAAACTTTTTGCAGTAATGGCCGAAAAAGTTTTATCTTGGAACAGGTTGCTCGGGACTGTTATAAAGTCTGTGAGTCAGAGATAAGCGTAAATACATTAGGATAATGGAGCAACCTTTGCAATTATGCAAAAACCGAATTCCGAAAACTGGACAGTATAACTGCTTCCGAATGTTACTAAGGGGAAAAATTATCTATAGGATCTTTCGCCCTTAATTTTTCGGTACTATATTAAGTTTTGAAGTGCTTAAAGATTATTTCAAATGATATATTTAGTAGCATCCTATTTCTAGGTTTATAAACAAGAAACGCAACGGCAGAATCTGTGCAAAAATATATGCAGTCATTTTTACTCGAAATTACGAACCTGCACGTCAAAATGCTGTATTATTTTCTGATTCAGCTGTTAAAAAAGGATGCTTAGAAAGATGTAAAATGTACGCATTTGTGTGTACGTTTCATCTTATGATGGTTCCCAGTACTAAACTTTTCAATTTGAGGAACGCCCGCAGTGGCTGACGAGATGTAAACCTGCGATACTGACATTTCGGTCACACCCTTTTGCACTCGAAGAGTCAAGTGACGTAGCGAGTATGACCATCATACATCTTGGTCACATGGTGCTTTGAGTGCAAAGATCTGTGTCCAAAATATCAGCAGTGTAGCCTGAATATCTCGTCATACCATTTTCGACACAGAAACTTATATTTAAGTTTGTAACGTACTCGCATATAACAAGAAAGTGCTTTAAAAAATTTCGAAAACATTCAAGTAATCATTTTTAAGTGGCTCTTTTTCTCCGAGTCTGTGAACCATTTTTAACTGGGCTAAAAGTGCAGTACTGAGCAATAATTTACATAAATTTCGTTACATTCTATGGACTTTACCTTTGGTTTCAGCACGGGAGGACTTACAGATACATAGGCAAACGGGAATAATAAACACTTGCTTACTTCGTCCTAAAGGGTTAAAAAAAGATTTAAAAGAATATATGACAGCTAATCCGTGAGTTGAATGAGGAAAATAAAAATGCGATTTCCTTTTAAAGAAGTGATTTATGTTGACCCTTCTGGTCGATAAAAATATCCTATGCAGTAGGATTTCCTTCTGCTCAGATTTTTAATGTCGAATGCCTCTTGACATGCGTAAATAAACCCCCGGAGAATTGTAATTTATCAGAGAGGAGCGGAATAAAATGCGTTGATAAGCATTCTAGCAATTGAGTGTTCCAGTTTTATAGGAAGAATTATAAATTTACTGTCTCATTGCGCCACTGAAATAAAGGGAATTTTGTCATTTCTCCCTGCTTGTCGTAGAATTGCATGAGTATGCTGGCAACTTAGTAATTGCTTTGTAATACCGCATGGGCTTTCTGTGTAAAAGTCAGCAAGAAAAGTATTTGATGGGATTTTGTGTTATGGCGAGTCTACACAAGATGCATCTTCTTAGGCGGTGGAGGTGCCTTGGGTTCAGGACTTTTTAAGGAGTTATAATGCAAATGCTACATCTAGAGAAAACAGCCCGAAACTCCAGACCGTTAGATCGGCAGCTGCACGATATTGCTTAACATGGGACTTTACTGTAAAAAACTGCTTGATCAATTCATTTAACAGATTAGTACTTCTATTTACTAAACGCACATCACAGCTATCTCAATGCTCATTTTTAAAACTATGCGTATTCACATAGCTTAAAATATAATCGTTCATTTTTATATTCGTGTACAGTATAATGTTATTCAATTTTTTATCCTGAGAGAAGCTTGGATCCGTTGATATTTGTGAAAACGGATTATTCGAATTTATTCAGTGATGTTTTATCTTCTATATTTGCCGCCATTTTCATTTCAAAGCATTTCTCTGATGCGCTATGCAGGTATCGCTTCTGCAAGCAGACAGGAGGGTGAAGGTAAAAAATAAACAGTTTTCAACAATTTAACAAAAAGAAAAATATGGGAAAAGTATGTTTCCCAATGCTATACCTTTTATTGAATGTAAAATAGGTGGCTTTTTAAATGCATTTATTGCAAAAAAGTTTCTAGAAACACTCTGTTTTTGGCACTTGAGTTCTACTTGGGAAAACGGTGAATCACTTTTCAAAGGTTGTCATAAGCGAGGTAGTAAAATGTCAAAAGTTGCCAAAATTTGCTATTTATGGCGATATGTCTACAAGATTGCCGCCGAAAGAAGATCTCAAAATGACAGAGAATTTTTCAAATCCTACTATTTTACAAAGAGAATAATTTTTCGTTGTGACAAAGTAATTTGAAATCGTTTGCCTTTTAAAGAAAAAAATCATAGTTGTTAATTAATGACATCACTTTTTGACTGTCCTAAAAGAAAATAAGCTCGCCTGGTTTATCCAGTTAGTTTTCTAATGGAGTAATATTGAAACTTTCATAAGTTGAAATGACTTTTTCATTTCTTTAAATAGGACCGTTAGGGAAAAACGCCATCACTAGCTGTAAACTTATATGCTTTTGGAAATTTCACCACCACTAGCTTTTTCTTAAGTAACGTAATATTAGAATGAATCAGCCAAACGTTTTTCAGCCATCTCTACCCCAATGATATTCTAATATTAAGTTATGGTGAGGTGTCTTGTCTTCCATAAAATTGTGAAACTATGCAGATTAGATTTAATCAACAAAAAGACATAGAGTAGCGATATCTGTCACTGTGAAACATAAAACAATATACGCTAGATTATTGAGTTTTCGGACCAAGTAACATTGTTGTATATACATATAAGGTATCCTCTGCATATTATGTTATCTATTAATCAAAATATAATTTCAGTAAACTTACATAATGGACACCCATAATTGGAAATCAAGATAATCTTTCTGGTAACTATTGGCTGCTATTTAATGTTGGAATAATTACCAAACATTAATATTGGACTAGAAAGTTCTTAAAAGACAAGGAAAAAGTAGATAAGTACGGTATACTTTAATATAACAGAATGAACAAGTGAATCAATTCACAAGGTAAAAGGAGATAACACAGTAAACAATGCGAATTGTTTTATTTCCCCCGAAAGGATCTCTCGTTTCCATATACACAATTTCAGGGGAGCATCATTTTAAACTTTCCATTGTATTAGAAAGTTTCAGTTTTCTTTTTCTGAAAGTTGTTTAGCATATAAACAAATTTTAAATAAATATAAGATAAAATAAAAAGTTTTTAAAATAAAGCTTTATATTCGAAAAGGGACTGAAAGATATAAAATGATTTTTGAGAAAAATTTCAAGCTCAAATACTTATTCGATGCACAAATCCATCTTAGCATATTGCTCATTGGTGGAGGCCTTGGAAAATTCATTAAGTACTTTTTTATGTAAAATAATGTACAACTTTTAAAATCTTAAGAAGATTAACTAGTTACTTCTGTGTAGTGTCGAAAGAAGTATTAAAGCCTCAAGCTTTTAAAATATAGATATTATTTTAGAATAATAAAAAGGAATATATTTAATGAATTTTCTAAACATCTCTGCCGATGATCGATAAGATAGGGTGGATTTGTGATTAATTGATTTGTGAAATGATTTTTGAGAAAATTTTCAAGATCAAACACGTATTCGACGCACAAATCCATCTTAGCATATCGCTTATTGGTGGAGGCCTTGGAAAATTCATTATGTACATTTTTATGTAAAATAATGTACAACTTTTAAAATCTTTAGAGGCTTAACTAGTTACTTCTGTATAGTGTCGAAAGAAGTATTAAAACCTCGAGCTTTTAAAATATACATATTATTTTAGAATAAAAACGTAATACATTTAGTGAATTTTCTAAACACCTCTGCCGATGATCTGTAAGGTAGGATGGATTTGTGTGTGTTTGTACGTTCGAGCTTGAAATTTTTCTCAAATTGTTTTATAGCATTTAATTCATATTTGTACAGTAGGCTTGATTTTAAAAATATTTTTTATCTTACATTTATTTAATTCTTTTTAATCGGAGGATTGTTTTTTTCTGGGTATTTCTGTAGAGTCCTTTGCAGGACGTTTCTTGCGTATAGTTGCTGTCCATGTTCGTGCGCTTTCTGTGCTCATGTTGTATTCACGAATACCATAGAAAGGTAGTAGAAAGCGTCTGTGCTGATCCATACGCTCGGTGCTGCAAGAGGAGATCACGCCACCGGAAACAAACCTTAATTTAAAATCCCCCTTCTTTTCGTTCTGATCACCCTTCAGCCCGACGCTTGGGCCGGTTCCCCAGTACTTAGCTTCTCCACTACTGGCTGAGCGTGGTGTAATCAACGCCATAGATGGGCTACATATTAGAGATGGGCGGTTCGACTCATTTTACTGATTCGAATCTCGACTCACTCACTACTTCGATGATTCGAATCAGTGATTCGAATCTTGAATCAATAAAACAACTAAAGAAATTTTCCCTCTCTCTGCGCCGAAAGCCGTACTATTTAAACACCCTTCACCCATTCATCGGGTTTCTTCTCCGCTGAGTTCTCGGGCAGTTAGCATCTCTCTCTCCTTGCTCCAGTAAAACTAGTGTTTAAACTGCCCGAAATGAAAGTACAGGGGAGCTTCGTATGACCCCCTGGGCCTGTAAGATTAAAAGGTTAAGTTTGGTGTCAAAGTATTCGAAATTTTATGTATCGATGGGGGTGTACGTCTAGGGGGGGGGTCGAGAATCAACAGAAACACGCTCGATGGATAGTTTCCGAGATATACGTTAATTAATTATGGTAATTAGACTAATTAACCATGATTGAGGCTTAAAAGGACTGCAAACATGTAGAAATTGGCTCTGGGATGGTTTCCAGACTTTGGAGATGGCGTCGGAGGAGGCTAGTGTTTAAAATGCCCAAATTGAAAATATAGGGGAGCTTCGTATGACCCCCTGGGCCTGTAAGATTAAAAGGTTAAGTTTGGTGTCAAAGCATTCGAAATTTTAAGTATCGGTGGGGTGTTGAGTCTAGGGGGGGTCGAGAATCAATAAAAACGCGCTCCGGTGGATAGGTTCCGAGATATACGTTAATTAATTATGGTAATTAGACTAATAAACCATGGAGCTGTTTTTTCTGCGATGAGAGAAGAAGAAGCTTTCCGAGAGAAAGCAGTAGCAAAAGCATCACAAGCTGGTATTGATCTCAGGATTTTCTTATCGCCGGCCTCAGAGGCGTAGCCAAGGGGGGGTTAGGGGGGTGATAACCCCCCATGAGGAATTTTTTGCCATACAAAATGTATATTCTTCACTACATTATCATACACACGTATACATATATATGAGTTGCAGTAGTCATAACCCCCCCCCATGAAAAATTTCTGGCTACGCCCCTGGCCGGCCTGTATTTTTGCCCTTTATCGAATTCGAGATTTCACTGAAATGAAAATGGGAATATCGGATATTTGATGTTGAAATAAAACCGATATGTCGATTTTTGGCCCAGTCCTACTGAGGGGCTGCTGCCCCCCCCAAAAAAAATGGGACCCTTTACTTAGCTTACAATTGAACTTTATCTTTAAATTTGATACCCAGCCCACCCCGAAATAAAATCCTGGCTACGCCACTGTCAATAACACTAACTACGCCACTGCTTTAGACCCTATTTTGTATTTCTCTGAATTACGAAAGAAAATAAAATCATTCCCCTTAAACGAAAAACAAGGTAAAAAAAAAAAAAACGAAATCTGCTGCAATAAAGCGAAATGTTATTTTGCTTACTACAAAGTCCTTTTGTGAGAGCGCTTAACCGCCCCTGTATCCTTCATTAAAAGTGACAAGCACAATCCTAACTTTATTTCATTCTATTTCCCTTCACATGAAAATCCGCCACCATGTAAACTTAACGTTCCGTTTTTTTTTTTTCTTTAAGGGTGGGGGCAGGGGGACATATATTGAAAAGTAGAAAAGGGATGTTTCATTAAATTTTAAACAAATATTAAATCAGCCAGACAAGTTGGAAGGAGGGATTTTCTTAATTTTTTTTTCGGGGGGGAGATTGACCCCTCTTGCCCTTAGGAAGTAACGCCTATGCCCCCCGCCAAAAGCAAACGATGTTCGACCCACTCCACACCCACAGACAGATAAAACTTTAAATCCGACCACCAACCAAGAAATGAAACACCAAAGATTCGAAAAAACAATTAAATGAAACATCCTTTCAACTCTTTTCGACTCTGAGTCGATAGAAGATTCGAAAAAACCCCTCCATTAAATGAAACATCCTTTCAGCTCTTTTCGGCTCCTTTCGACTCTGAGTCGATAGAAGATTCGAAAAACTAACGAATCTCAACGATAGTATACAATCACCGAAACAGAGCGAAACACTGAATCAGTAAAGATTCGTTGCTGCACCAACTCAGTGACCAACTCACCCACACCCACTCATTTACTGTTTCAAATCATCTATCAACTCAGAGTCGTAAAGAGTCGAAAAGAGTTGAAAGAGTAAGGGAAAATCTCTGGGAACGGCAAAGGGAAAATAAGTTTTTCTTCCCTTCGCACTTGGAATGTATTTCCCTTGAGGGCTTGAGATTCGAATCAGTAGAGAGTGAGTGTAAAGACTGAGCCACTCAGTACCAAGATTCGAATCACTGATTCGACTCATCGAATCATTGGCCATCTCTACTACATATAGAAAGCCTTACAACACCTACGTCACCAACCTTTATGTCATCATTTGGCCTATACTTAAAAGTTTTATTTTCATAAAATAAAACAATTAAAAATTTCTGGTAAATACTACAAATATTAGAATATATCTTATATTAAACATTAAAATTAAAATATCTTTCTCATACAAAATTATTCAGTATGATCTATTTCCGCATCACATTATCTAATTAGTTATGGTTAAAAACTGCCATTTGTCGTAAAATTATAATTTTTATCTCCAATTATTAAAATATTGCCAATCATGGGTAAATTCACCAGAAATTTTTAATAACTTTATTTTGTCACATGGAAACTTTTAAATGTAGGTCAAATGATGACGTCAAAGCTTGGTGACGTAGCAGTTGTAAGGATTTCTATATCTAGGAGGTGTTGGTGTAATTCGTCATGACCTAGTTAGAGGTTTGACTTCATACTAGAGAAAAGAAGAATTTAATACAGCTATAAGCCAAATGAAAAACACCACTTCTGGTGAAGACGGTGTTACGGGCTTTATTTTCAAGGCTTTAAGTCCTGCCAATCGGGGAAAAATGCTCCTGGATTTTAACAGCATGTTTCGGGTTGATACGGTGCCTGCAGACTGCAAATCTGCGATTATTCTCCCTCTTTGGAAATTTGGCAAACCAAAAAATCAGCTCAGTTCTTATAGACCTATTGCCCTCACTTTGGTGGGGTGCAAGGTTATGGAAAGAATCCTCCTTAAACGTATCTTAGATTGGGTAATGGAAAAGCACATATTTCACGATCGGCACTTTGGCTTTCTTCCTACTAAGGATAGTACTAAAGCTCTGTATCTATTCCACCACGACATCAAAAAAGCAACAACGAGTGGAGAGTATGTAGTCGCAGTGAAGTTAGATATTAATGCTGCATATGACTGGGTGTGGAGGGATGCGCTAGTACACAAAATAGTAACTTTAGGGATTTCAGGTAGGACGGCTTTATGGATTAAAAACTGGATCAGCGACAGGACAATACAAATTAAATGGAGGGGGGTGTTCTCCCGCAAGCTGGAGTCTAACCGGGGTGTTCCACAATTCGGTGTTCTATCGCCCATTTTATTTATGATATACTTGTGGGATTTCTTTGAGACAACAGACTCTGGAAGTCAAGTAATTGTATACGCGGATGACATCCTGGTGTACTGTACAGATCAGTCCATGCCCACGGCGTTAGTAAAACTCCAGAATAGCTTGGATAGGGTTCACCAGTGGTGCAATTATTGGAAACTTGATATTCGCCAATTCAAATGTGCTGCGATTAACTTCTCCCGAAAAACTGCCCCCCCCAAATTCTGACTTAAAAAGTCAGGAGTTGCCATCCCTTGGGAAATGAACATAAAAATTCTTCGTGTTTTCTTTTCAAGCAACCTCAGTTTTAAACACCATGTGAACTACATCGTGAAAAAAACTCTTAAACGTTTAAATCTCCTAAAGGTCATTGCCTCCTCTAGATGGAGTTGTCGTACAGCCGACCTTCTTAACGTAGTTAACGCCGTTATTCGTGGTACCCTGGAGTACGCGTGCCCTGTATATGGAAGCACTGCTCCTTCCACTTTAAAACGCATGGATGTGGTTTATAATGCGGCCTTACGCTTCGCGACCGATCTTCCAATGTGGACCCCCCTCTTTAAACTATATAAGGAATCTGGTCAATGCCCCCTTTCGCTGCGCAGGGAGTTCCTCTCCTTGGTGTTTCTCCTTAAATGCGGCACATACTCTTACCCCAACTATTCTTTAAACTGCACCCAACCTCTGTTAGAGAGGTATTTGGAGGAGTAGCAGATAACGCCTGCTCAATTAATTTCCACTCGTTGGCCCTCGGTCATATTACGGAGTTTGTAGAAATCATTTCGGAACACCTTCCCTTTCAAAATAAAAACCTTCCTCCTCAGGCAATTAGAGGGAGTTTACATGAATACATAGAGAACGCTTATGAAAATTACCACATTATTGCCACAGATGCTTCCGAGGATAATCATAAAACTGCTGTTGCAGCAGTAGACACTCGTAACACTATTTACCGAGCTCACCTAATCAATCATATCAACTCGGTATTTACTGCCGAAGTCCTCGCCATAAATTTAGCCGTAACTAGTTTTATACACACGGGCAACTATCTAATCCTTACGGATAGCAAATCTGCTCTGGAAAGCCTCAAAACAACTACCTACAATTTTCCGGCTGCAGTATTACAGTTATACCACAACCTTCGTATGGCCAAGTTACACGGAGCTAATAGTTCCCTAATTTGGGCCCCTGGCCATATGGGGATTTAAGCTAACGAGCAGGCAGACAGTTTAGCAAAGTATGGTCCTTTTGCTACAAATACCTACAGCGGTGTTGCTCCGGATGACATTAAAAAACACTTCAAAAATTGCTTCACCTTGATGACTGGTGGTTGAATTGTAAATATTCAACAACTAATGCGCACTTAGGTAAAGACATTTACAACTGCTCTAGAAACCGCTATGAGGACGTTTTAACTGCCGTCTTCGCACTCTTAAGTTTTGCTACGGAAGAAAGGCTGCACAAATTTAAACTTACTCTCTCACCGTTATGTGGTATTTGTTTGGCTGCTGTCGGCACTGAATATCATTACATTTTTGAATGCAGGGCTTTTAGGGATGAAAAGAATTTATTACTACAGGAAATGAACATTACCGACCCCCTTCCCCCGTGGCAGGCTCTTTGGTGTCTTCTAAACTCAAATAAAAAAGCTTTTCGTTTACTGCACCGGCTCTTGCTTGGTTGTGGACGTTTTTAAGTTGTGTGTTCTGGAGTTGAGTGGTTTTGATTGCTGGTGATCAGGAATTTTTCTGGAGGCTCTCTCCTAGTGTTCGGATTCTTAGTAGTTTTTTTTAAATATGTGAATGGTTTACTAAAATTAGATATGGTTATTTTGAGTACCTTGAGAATATATTTCCTCTACAAATCGTCGGTCAATATCTGTTTGATACTCGTGCCAGGATGTTGATAGAGAAGGAAAAGAAAGAAAAAAGGAAATAATGGGTGTTTTCTCTCTCTTTTGATGTGCTAGTTTTTTTCTGTTTCCTCGAAAATCCTCATTTGTCTTACTAAATCATTAGAGGTTATGCCGGCTGGTCTTGCAACAGCGCACACCTCAACCACCACAAACAAACAAAAGAAATTCTGCTCATAGTTTTTTTACTGTGCAGATTAGAGATGGGCGGTTCGACTCATTTTACTGATTCGAATCTCGACTCACTCACTACTTCGATGATTCGAATCAGTGATTCGAATCTTGAATCAATAAAACAACTAAAGAAATTTTCCCTCTCTCTGCGCCGAAAGCCGTACTATTTAAACACCCTTCACCCATTCATCGGGTTTCTTCTCCGCTGAGTTCTCGGGCAGTTAGCATCTCTCTCTCCTTGCTCCAGTAAAACTAGTGTTTAAACTGCCCGAAATGAAAATACAGGGGAGCTTCGTATGACCCCCTGGGCCTGTAAGATTAAAAGGTTAAGTTTGGTGTCAAAGTATTCGAAATTTTATGTATCGATGGGGGGGTCGAGAATCAATAAAAACGCGCTCCGATGGATAGTTTCAGAGATATACGTTAATTAATTATGGTAATTAGACTAATTAACCATGATTGAGGCTTAAAAGGACTGCAAACATGTAGAAATTGGCTCTGGGATGGTTTCCAGACTTTGGAGATGCCGTCGGAGTAGGCTAGTGTTTAAAATGCCCAAATTGAAAATATAGGGGAGCTTCGTATGACCCCCTGGGCCTGTAAGATTAAAAGGTTAAGTTTGGTGTCAAAGCATTCGAAATTTTAATTATCGGTGGGGTGTTGAATGTAGGGGGGGTCGAGAATCAATAAAAACGCGCTCCGGTGGATAGGTTCCGAGATATACGTTAATTAATTATGGTAATTAGACTAATAAACCATGGAGCTGTTTTTTCTGCGATGAGAGAAGAAGAAGCTTTCCGAGAGAAAGCAGTAGCAAAAGCATCACAAGCTGGTATTGATCTCAGGATTTTCTTATCGCCGGCCTCAGAGGCGTAGACAAGGGGGGGGGTTAGGGGGGTCATAACCCCCCATGAGGAATTTTTTGCCATACAAAATGTATATTCTTCACTACATTATCATACACACGTATACATATATATGAGTTGCAGTAGTCATAACCCCCCCCCATAAAAAAAATTCTGGCTACGCCCCTGGCCGGCCTGTATTTTTGCCCTTTATCGAATTCGAGATTTCACTGAAATGAAAATGGGAATATCGGATATTTGATGTTGAAATAAAACCGATATGTCGATTTTTGGCCCAGTCCTACTGAGGGGCTGCTGCCCCCCCCCAAAAAAATGGGACCCTTTACTTAGCTTACAATTGAACTTTATCTTTAAATTTGATACCCAGCCCACCCCGAAATAAAATCCTGGCTACGCCACTGTCAATAACACTAACTACGCCACTGCTTTAGGCCCTATTTTGTATTTCTCTGAATTACGAAAGAAAATAAAATCATTCCCCTTAAACGAAAAACAAGGTAAAAAAAAAAAAAAACGAAATCTGCTGCAATAAAGCGAAATGTTATTTTGCTTACTACAAAGTCCTTTTGTGAGAGCGCTTAATACCGCCCCTGTATCCTTCATTAAAAGTGACAAGCACAATCCTAACTTTATTTCATTCTATTTCCCTTCACATGAAAATCCGCCACCATGTAAACTTAACGTTCCGTTTTTTTTTTTTTTTTTTTTTTTTTTTTTTTTTTTTTTTTTTTTTTGAGGGTGGGGGCAGGGGGACATATATTAAAGTTAAAAGTAGAAAAGGGATGTTTCATTAAATTTTAAACAAATATTAAATCAGTCAGACAAGTTGGAAGGAGGGATTTTCTTAATTTTTTTTTCGGGGGGGAGATTGACCCCTCTTGCCCTTAGGAAGTAACGCCTATGCCCCCCGCCAAAAGCAAACGATGTTCGACCCACTCCACACCCACAGACAGATAAAACTTTAAAATCCGACCACCAACCAAGAAATGAAACACCAAAGTTTCGAAAAAAAAACTTCAATTAAATGAAACATTCTTTCAACTCTTTTCGACTCCTTTCGACTCTGAGTCGATAGAAGATTCGAAAAAACCCCTCCAATTAAATGAAACATCCTTTCAACTCTTTTCGGCTCCTTTCGACTCTGAGTCGATAGAAGATTCGAAAAACTAACGAATCTCAACGATAGTATACAATCACCGAAACAGAGCGAAACACTGAATCAGTAAAGATTCGTTGCTGCACCAACTCAGTGACCAACTCACCCACACCCACTCATTTACTGTTTCAAATCATCTATCGACTCAGAGTCGTAAAGAATCGAAAAGAGCCGAAAGGAGTCGTAAAGAGTCGAAAAGAGTTGAAAGAATAAGGGAAAATCCCTGGGAACGGCAAAGGGAAAATAAGTTTTTCTTCCCTTCGCACTTGGAATGTATTTCCCTTGAGGGCTTGAGATTCGAATCAGTAGAGAGTGAGTGTAAAGACTGAGCCACTCAGTACCAAGATTCGAATCACTGATTCGACTCATCGAATCATTGGCCATCTCTAGTGCAGATTCAACCGCCTTTGATGTATATATACATACACATGTTCACATCGAAATTTTGTCAGATGTATTTGATATTGGCTGTAAGTACTAGAGATGGGCGGTTCGATTCATTTTACTGATTCGAATCTCAACTCACTCACTACTTCGATGATTCGAATCATGAATCAATAAAACAACTAAAGAAATTTTCCCTCTCTCTGCGCCGAAAGCCGTACTATTTAAACACCCTTCACCCATTCATCGGGTTTCTTCTCCGCTGAGTTCTCGGGCAGCTAGCATCTCTCTCTCCTTTTGCTATGGGACGGTTTGTAGGCTTTGGAGATGCCGTCGTAGATCGGTTCAAGTTAAACTAGGGTTTAAACTGCCCGAAATGAAAATATAGGGGGGCTTCGTATGACCCCCTAGGCCTGTAAGATTAAAAGGTTAAGTTTGGTGTCAAAGCATTCGAAATTTTATGCAACGATGGGGGTCGAGAATCAATAAAAACGCGCTCCGATGGATAGTTTCCGAGATATACGTTAATTAATTATTGTAATTAGACTAATTAACCATGATTGAGGCTTAAAAGGACTGCAAACATGTAGAAATTGGCTCTGGGATGGTTTCCAGACTTTGGAGATGCCGCCGGAGGAGGCTAGTGTTTAAAATGCCCAAATTGAAAATATAGGGGAGCTTCGTATGACCCCCTGGGCCTGTAAGATTAAAAGGTTAAGTTTGGTGTCAAAGCATTCGAAATTTTAAGTATCGGTGGGGTGTTGAGACTAGGGGGGGTCGAGAATCAATAAAAACGCGCTCCGGTGGATAGTTTCCGAGATATACGTTAATTAATTATGGTAATTAGACTAATAAACCATGGAGCTGTTTTTTCCGCGATCCGGCATCGTCATCAACGGAGAGAAAGCAGTAGCAAAAGCATCACAAGCTGGTATTGATCTCAGGATTTTCTTATCGCCGGCCTCCGAGGCGTAGCCAAGGGGGGTTAGGGGGGGTCATAACCCCCCCCATGAGGAATTTTTTGCCATACAAAATGTATATTCTTCACTACATTATCACACACACGTATACATATATATGAGTTGCAGTAGTCATAACCCCCCCCATGAAAAATTTCTGGCTACGCCCCTGACCGGCCTGTATTTTTGACCTTTATCGAATTCGAGATTTCACTGAAATGAAAATGGGAATATCGGATATTTGATGTTGAAGTAAAACCGATATGTCGATATTTATCGATTTTTGGCCCAGTCCTACTGAGGGGCTGCTGCCCCCCCAAAAAAATGGGACCCTTTACTTAGCTTACAATTGAACTTTATCTTTAAATTTGATACCCAGCCCACCCCGAAATAAAATCCTGGCTACGCCACTGTCAATAACACTAACTACGCCACTGCTTTAGACCCTATTTTGTATTTCTCTGAATTACGAAAGAAAATAAAATCATTCCCCTTAAACGAAAAACAAGGTAAAAAAAATATCTTAAACGAAATCTGCAGCAATAAAGCGAAATGTTATTTTGCTTACTACAAAGTCCTTTTGTGAGAGCGCTTAATACCGCCCCTGTATCCTTCATTAAAAGTGACAAGCACAATCCTAACTTTATTTCATTCTATTTCCCTTCACATGAAAACCCGCCACCATGTAAACTTAACGTTCCGTTTTTTTTTTTTTTTTTTTTTTTTTTTTTGGACATATATTGAAGTTAAAAGTTGAAAAGGGATGTTTCAATAAATTTTAAACAAATATTAAACCAGCCAGACAAGTTGGAAGGAGGGAGTCCCCCCGAGGGAAAAAGGTTTAAACAACTTTGAGACACCCCCCTCCGCTCTTCCACGAGCATTGGCGTAAATTGGCATGTAATATTTGGATGGGGTGACAAAATGTTTCCGATTGTATAAAATATCATTATTATAAATAGCTCTGATACTTGAATTTTCTTAATTTTTTTTTCGGGGGGGGGATTGACCCCTCTTGCCCTTAGGAAGTAACGCCTATGCCCCCGCCAAAAGCAAACGATGTTCGACCCACTCCACACCCACAGACAGATAAAACTTTAAATCCGACCACCAACCAAGAAATGAAACACCAAAGATTCGAAAAAAACAATTAAATGAAACATCCTTTCAACTCTTTTCGACTCCTTTCGACTCTGAGTCGATAGAAGATTCGAAAAAAAAACTCCAATTAAATGAAACATCCTTTCAACTCTTTTCGGCTCCTTTCGACTCTGAGTCGATAGAAGATTCGAAAAACTAACGAATCTCAACGATAGTATACAATCACCGAAACAGAGCGAAACACTGAATCAGTAAAGATTCGTTGCTGCACCAACTCAGTGACCAACTCACCCACACCCACTCATTTACTGTTTCAAATCATCTATCGACTCAGAGTCGTAAAGAGTCGAAAAGAGTTGAAAGAGTAAGGGAAAATCTCTGGGAAAGGCAAAGGGAAAATAAGTTTTCCTTCCCTTCGCACTTGGAATGTATTTCCCTTGAGGGCTTGAGATTCGAATCAGTAGAGAGTGAGTGTAAAGACTGAGCCACTCAGTACCAAGATTCGAATCACTGGTTCGACTAAACGAATCATTGGCCATCTCTAGTAAGTACTAGTTTTGTGGAGCCTGATAAGCATAATCCACGCTTACATACCCACTTCATATCAATGTTACATTAATCTCATTACGCATTGCCTGGTACTCGTTCATCTTAAAATGGCTTTTTATCTTATTATTTTTTTAATTATTAAATTTTTGGTTGCATATTTATCATATCACTTGGGTTCTTTGATTTGTAAATTTTGCTGTTTTAAAACATATATGTAATAAAATGAAATTGGAGACAATAGTTTACCATTTTTCCTACAAATCGCTAAAAGTAAAAAAAATTGAGCTACAGAATGGAACTATTTTCATCATTTTAAGAATAGAAATAACTTTCTGATGATACAAACATAAAAAGCGTCCGACCAATACTTAAGATGCGAGCTGATATGTTAGAAAAAACGGATTTTTTAGAAAATGTTCAGGAATTTAAAAAAAAATTCGAAAAGTTAATAAAAGAAGTTCTCAATTTCATTGTAGTTACACATGTATGGAAAGATTCAGATCGATAGAATGAGTTAATATTCGTATTCAAAAATTGAACTGGAGCGATATGCAGACCAAGCTAATAAAAAATGTTTCTTCATTTACATTGGGATGCTACTGACACCTTTTCCAATAGGATGCATGAGCATGGTACATACAGTACATATAACAGATACGCATGCATTTTCTAAGAATCGTTACCTTGATTGCGGCAGCTTAAGAACAGATTGACAGAAATTCAAATAAATCAATATCGTATGTACTTTTAAACGTTGGAAAGTAATGATGAAAGAAAATAATTAAAACGAATGTAAACAAACACATCAATTCTTTTTCGCATTTTAGTACACAATAAAGGAGCATTAAATTTTCCTACACAGATTAAAGCTCGAGTCACGTACCACAGGGAAAAAAAGGAAGAAATCCAAATGAAATCTGACGCATCTAGAAGACTGATCTGCTTTCATCTTGAATATTGATCGAGAAAAAGAATCAAATTTAAAGATGCTTTGAAAATATGTCCAATGTACTCTCTGATGAATCCTTAACTTTTATCGATATTCGTAAAAAAAGGGGCTGGGGGAGCATGGACCCTACAAGGATTGGGCTGGATGGACCCTGGATCCAAGGCCCGACTTTATAGAGGGGCCCCGTGTCCAACCCTACGCAGTTTCAATTTTTAATTACTAACTAATAAAAACTAGAAAAATATTTTGAATATATCTTTTATCGTACGAAACTTTTGAAAACTACTGCTAATTGTAGCTTAAATTTTAATGATAATGATAAATGGTTTATCGTAAAAGTTTTCTAAAATTGGCATTCCGTGAGTTGTGTGAACTTGTGTTCATAATATCTGCTTCCGGACTTCCTGACAGGCCCGCCGAGAGAGGGGCACAGGAAGTTCAATAGTCCCTGACCCCGGGCTTTAGGGGGGCCCGTAAATGAATGGAAATTTGTTAATCATGTATAAGAGTGTTTTTAAATAAAATAAGACAAATGTAACCATTACTAGTAATCCCAATGTTTAGCTCCTTTAGTATGAAACTGAATACATTCATATGGTCGTTAACGCTTGTCATTTTGTCATTTATAAGTAACATAAATTTATAGATAAAGATTAGTTTGGACTTATAAAATAGTTACAATTTTTATACCCTATATTTACAGGTCAAATTACATTCTATAAAGAGTCCGGGTAAGAAATAACAGTGTAAGGAAATGCAGCACACAACTGAAAAAAACAGCGGGGATGAAACATCTTTGATACTGGGCCCATAATCGAATGTGGGGGCCATAGGGAGAGAGAGGCTTACTAAAATATGCAGGTCTGAAATAGATTTTTTTTTCCATCAGTAGAATTGTTCCGACTCCTCTCTGATGATAGCGACTTCAAATCTCATTTAAAATACTTAAAATTCCATTTTGTCTTTCCCGAAAGCTTGACGTATGTTCTAGCTCTAATCTATACATTGAAATAGACTTGCCATGAATATAAATAGAGTTGAGATAAAATCGAATTTTTTTTTCATTTCAGTTTTAGACTATTCATTTCAGTCACTCTAAATATTTGGTCGCCTGGAGTAATCTCTTAATACACGACAGTTGATATAATAATAAAAGAAGGCTTTTTTCCATATCTACGAATTTGTATTGTTTTTCTCGGAGCATTACTCACCACTAATTTCAAATGTAATTTATAAAAAAACTATTAAACGGTAAGGCGATAATAATTTAACGGTAAGTGATAATCTAAGAAAAGCATACACGGTATCGCAATTTTCCCTTACCGGTATAGAGTAATTCCTCTTCCAAATAGAATAACTAACAACTCACCATAAGACGTCACCACAGTTTAAATTTCACAAAGTAAAACCACTTAAAATTTCCGGTGAATGCTACAAATATTAGAAAAATCTTAAATTGAACATTAAAGTTAAAATACCTGTCTCATAGGGAGTTATTCATTTTGATTTATTTCCTTAATGTATTATCTAATTTGTTATAGTTAAAAACTGCCATTTTCCCTAAAATTATATATTTTTATCTCAAATTATTAAAATTACCATAAATTTTTAAGACTTTTATTTTACGAAAATAAAACTTTAAAATGTAGGCCTAATGATGACGTCAAAGCTTGGTGACATAAGAGTTGTTAGGCTTTCTTTAGGGGTTGTTGGATGAGTAATGTGCGGTGGTTTATTTGATCATTCTTTCAATATTAACGGGCATTTAAAATGGATCAATAATTATAGAATAGATGCAGAAATGCCTTTCATCTAACACAACCTAGTAAAGAGGGAGATACTTGATATCGATCATGGCTGATGAGAAATACAGGCTCAGGTGCTGCTTTTGGCTACGCCCCTTGGCACCTGGGACATCATGTGACCAAGATGTTTGACCATCTTGTTCCGAGATAACCATCGTTCTATGGCCACAATCTCTAGGTTAGATGGCTCTTCGAAAGTAAAAGGGAATGATCAAAATGTCAGTACCGCAGCTTGTGTATCTCGTCAGCGATTGATATAGATATGATGACGTCATTTATACACAACCTGACTGATTAATGAGGGTTAAGGAATGTCCGTGCTGAAACGGTTTACGTATAGTTCTATTTAATATGGTTGAATTTAGATGAAAAGCCAGAAAGATGAACAAAAAAAATTCTTGTATGTTTGTTAAATTATATACCGGGTGATTCAAAATCAGAGGGACAAACTTTTAGGAGGAGTAGGATACACCAAGACGGTTAAGAATCACACGGCAACGTGGGGTCTTAAACGTCGTCGTCATGTGCCTGTTAATAATCACTTTGGAATTAGTGTTGAAGTGTGCATCTAATTTCATAGCCAAGTTTTATAATAATGGACTGTCTTCGGACAATTTCATCAATGTAATGAAAAAAAATCTGAATTAACAATTTTTATCAAGAGTAAACTGATGATGCACGACTTTTTAGAAAACCGTGGTCGGAACGTTCGCTATTATTTGAGCACTTATTCCAAAGTGATTATTATCAGACCCTACATCGATCGCTATGTGATTCTGAAACGTCTTGTTCTAACCTATCCCACCAAGGAGTTATCCATTAAATTTTGAATCACCGTGTATAGTATATTTTAATGCACTTCATTTAAACGTATTTCATTTGGAATTGAGACAAAATACTCTAATAATACTTTAGCAATTTCTCGCAAAATGTAAGAGATATTGCCGAGCTGAATTAAGTTTCTAAAATTTGCATTTGGAGCGAAATTTGGTGATATTTCTACTAATCGTAAAGGTGAATGTCCAAACTATACTTGTGAGGCATGCAATTACTTCTGCGGTGAGACTGACTATTCAGTTATTACAGTGGTATTTCGATTTATTGACCTGGGTTCGATCGCACAGTTGTTCTGTATCCCTATTTTTATGTTTTCTCATGTTTTATTCTTTATTTCATAAGTATTTAGAGTGAAACTTCTGGAGAGCAATCACCTGTTCCTTAAAAAAGCGGTCGCTAAGACAGGTGGCCGCTCAAAGAAGTATAAACATTCGGTAGCCAAAGGGAAGAAAGGTAAAAAGTAGTATTTGTTTTGTTATTTATGAAATTGCATATTAATACATAAGTGACTATACATAGTTTCAAAATTTAAATTGTAATAAAATATTGAGAAATTTCAGTTTGTTACATTCTTTTTCTCGCTACGAGAATACCTCTCTCTCGATTTTATTTTTTACGTCTGAGAAAAGAATATTTATCCTGATATTCTTCATGAATTCTGAATTTGCCATAATAAAATCTATTTGCTTTAAAATTTGCTTTTTCGATTTACTCACAACCGAAAGTAACCGTGAACTTCCTCTCAGAATTTCCCTTTTCGTGTGACTCAGTCACATCAGTATTCTGCTCCAACAGTAACATATTTCGCTTCTGAGACAAGACTCTTCTCTTACCTACAAAATATGTACATAATGTGTACGTGCGATTACACCTGCTGTCGACTTACGTAAGAGCGACTGGTTTTGAAGCAGGATTTGTATTTTATTTCAGGAAAAATGCAAGACAATTTTTGGACAGAGAACCAGGACGGGTCGCTTATAGAGTGTTGTGTGGTCTCTTTTAGAGGATCTTTTAACTTTAAGTACATCAAGCAATCGATCGTCAAGTCCCACAACTTTTAGTCATGGAACAAGGCTATTGCATCCTTTGTATTTACTGTTTGAGGAAATGTTAAAATTCTAGATTTTTTGTAAACACAGCCACCTACGTATACCGTAACTAATCGTTGCAACGGGCTTTCGTTAACTAATCGCAGAGGTGAGCGTCCAAACTATACTTGTAAGGCCCGTTCCAACGGTTGCAAGTTAACGACACCCCGTTGCAATATTTTCTTCCTTTTCTTCGTCTCGTGGTCTGCGTGGTGACTGACCGAGGGAAAGTTTCATGGAGGACCATAACTCGAAGCTATATTTCAGATGTGAAGTTGTAACCTGTGATCTTAAGCTCTCCTTCTATTTCCTACTTTGGAAGTTGCTGTTTTCAAAAAGTGGTTGTATTCTGCAGATTATGGAAATCATGCATGGATTGTAAGAATCATGAAAAATCATAGAATTCAAGACATGGCTTCAACACATCGATGAATAAACCGTCTATACTTTCAGTAAAACATTAATGTCTTACACGCGTAATGAGGGAAGAATACCGTATTCCTAAAGCTTCTGTTTTATTCCATTGTGGTGATTACTGGCATAAGCTGACATTTTTTGAAACAGAGTACCTAGGAATTAAAATCGTACTACTTTCAAATGCAAAGCAATTTGTATTTACATTCCCACAGCATTTAAATAGTTAAAGTTGCGAAAATTGTTGATTTTTATTGTTACTTATTAAGAAAATTTTGGTTCTAGCATTAAAAATATCCAGCTTTACAGTTTTGGTTTGCCAACTTCCCAGGAAATAACTCTCCGCTATCAGAATTAGTAGTGATGCACATATATGAAAGATGAAATTACAACAAGAAGGAAAGTGTCTAGAAGAGAAAAATCAGCGGGAAAAGTCTGGAAAGAGTTGTCGTATGTAGTCTCCTTCCAAAGATTACAAGAAATCTTGGCCGGCAGATCAAGTACAAAGAACACTGCTCCAGCCATTATGGTCTTTGCCAGCTAAAACAATCGTGGGAGTGTGAACAGTTAATTCGCTAAGACGGACGCTCTCATTAAATTCCACTAACAATTCTCACTTTTGAAACAGGCCTTATTTCAGTTTAGCCTCACTTTAGATACGCCCACTTTAAACATTCTTTCACGTTTGGTTCATTTCTCGTCTTTCGATCTGAATCACGTGTTTGTATTTTACTGCTTTTTTAATATTACTTTATTATGCATGTGTGGAGAGAGAGGGGCATTTCTGACACACTGCATGCTTGCTGAAGAATTAAAAGCATCTTGTCACTTACTGCAAATTGTAAAAAAGTACAAACGCGTTCAGCATCTTATCGCGACTCAGGACAACAATTCATGAAACACTGGTTTATGAGTTGGTAAATATGTCTCAAGAATCGATTAAAATGAGTTCACTCCGTTAAAATTTTTAAATTGTAATTCTTTTTAAGTAGAACGGAATTAATCTTTGAAAGTACTGCATTAATAATAAATTGGAATTTGTACTTCAAATTGACTTTTAATCTTCAGAAGGTCTGCGTCATTTTTAAAACGAGTTATTTAGTTAAAAGAAAAATTATTTGCCTTTTATGAATAAAACTACTATTAAGAAGTAACTCATGCTAAATAAACACAACCACTTTTTGTGAAACGTAATTTTCAGTAGCCAATTTTTTTAATAGTAGGGCCAACAGTGGGAACGCAAGTTCTAGGATGCCGTCGTTTTCAATAGAAATTACCTGCTTATAAGACAGTTAGCTATTTTTCATGTGCATTGTGGTAGCTATGAAATAACGAACCATTAATTGAAGTATATGTAACGTTGATTGAAACATTAACTATGAGGTCACATGGTAATTGGTGCCCACTGAGCCCAAAACTTATCTAGTTACGGTCTTGATGTGTTGTTTAGTCGGTCTTCTATTTGCGTAAATATGTATCGATTGCCAAAAAGGTTATGAAAACTGTATTATTTAATTTTTTCTTGCATAAGAGCTTTTGTTTAAATTTAAATACTTGTAGTCAGAAGATTGATTATTAAAATTGAGCTTACAAATCTTGTTTTGAGGAAAAAGGGAAGAAAATAAGTTTTGTTATTGCTTGTAAATTTTTAATGGTTCGTTTAATTCCACAATTTTACGATATGCCATGTCAAAGTCCTACCTTCGTTAAATAAATGATGCAATTGTGTTTGACGTGTTACAAAAGAAAGATGAAAAAAAACCAGAAATAAGTTAATATTAATGGTGGATATTTTTGCAGGCTTCCATTTGTCAGACGTAATTTTCTGAACCGTAATTATGAATCATTCAGATATTTGTTTTATTCCTCAGTTTTATGTTGGTACAAAATTTTCCTTCTTTTTTAACTTTGCAACAAGTTGAAATATGCTTATTATTTCGTTTTGCTTGCTTCCGTTTCTCTGTACGTGTTCTAACTGACGTAAGTAGGCGTTACTTCGAAAGTCACGTACGTTGTCGGTATGCATTAAGCAGTTTTCAATTTTAGTAGAGTGTAATTAACCACTTTCTGTAAACAGTAATTTTCTTATTAGGATATAGAATCTTTTTCTTACATCGCCGATTTGAATAAATCGATGGGACATCCACCGTGAAGCATCAATGTTTCAAAATAAGGATGTGAGAGACGTCGATCTGTAACAATAACAACAAAAAGCATTTTTTATTGAAAATATTTGCTTGACTTTTTTCAATGTGTGAGCGCTTTTTTTTCCAGTGCAGTATTTTAAGAAAACAGATTTTATTGAAAAGCTTTTCAGTGCATAAACAAAAACACCATTATTTAAGGAAAAAGGGGGGGGAAATCCAATAAATAAAATAATACTATATATACATGCATATTTTTAATGAAAAATATTTACCTTAATCTTTTGAGTTTCGTCCTGGGCGGTTCCATTTTTGTAAGCAAACTATGCTTAAGCAATACAACTATAATATTGTATAATATTTTAAGAAAAACTAATCAAAATATGCATTTTCTTAGTAGATAAATAAATTAACAAGAAAACAAGAAAGAATCCTCTTAGAATTTTCAATTTACAGTTTGAAAAAAAAATGTTAAAGAGTAGATATTTTTCAAGATGAAATGTAACCTGGACAGTGTGTAAAAAACATCGATGTCAAACAAAATATTTGCTTCCTAAGCAGCATAACCACAGGTCAGTTTGGTTTTTCATTTATAAGCGTATACCTTATGACACCAAAGTGATGATTGGTAATCAAAAATAACCAGTATGCTTTCTCCATGTGACAAAACTGAGTTAAGTATGGGACAAGCCTGCTACAATGTTCAGTTTGCTGATTGTGAAACTGTAAAGTGTTTGGATTTTGTCAACAAAAAAATACTAAATTGACTATGGGAACCTTAAAACAATTCCGTTTAGTAAACACCGGGTTCATTAAATCAATGGATAAAACATCGATGTCTTGAAAGCATCAGCATAGCTATCGTCCATAAAGTTGTTGGATAGTTTAGCTCCTGCTTCCACTTTGTTACTATATGTGGCGAATGACGCTTGAGGCGTCTTCAAGGATCACCACGGCACAGGTGCGTGAACAGAATTATTTTCGAGGCAGGATATGAAATAAGAGATAAAAAAATAAAAATAATTTCAGGATGGTATAAATGTTATGCTTGCTATTCCGAAAATTTCGTGGGCTATGGGGAGAATATACCCTCCTGTACCCCTCCGATACCCTCCTGCTTACGCCTCTGAGACAGAGATTTTCTCTTTTGAGCTAATATTGCTTCTCGGCAATATTTGAATACCATGAATTTTGAGTACCATTGATTTGGGTATTGAGCCCAGCATTAGGTCTGCGAAAGAAAAAAAAAATAACTGGAAAGTATTTTATAATCAATACATTCGGCACGATTTTTCATTCATGTTACTGTTACTACTGTTGTATAGTCTGTTCTATTTTATTTTTAAATATGTATATTTTCTTAGTGGGGTTTTTCTTTTCCTTCTCTAGATATTGAGCGCGTGATAAACAGAACATAAAAAAGAGTGTCATTGTACGGAAAGCTACTAATGGATGGGCGTACTAATGGATGGGCATACTGAATAATTTTGTATGTGAAAGTGTTTTTAGTGTTTAATATAAGATATTTTCTAATATTTGTAGTATTTACCAGAAATTTTTAATAGTTTCATTTTGTGAAAATAAAACTTTCAAATGTACGCCAAATGATGACGTCAAAGGTTGTTGACATAGAGTTGTAAGGCTTTCTGTATGTAGGTGTAGGAGGCGTTGATAGAATCCTTTCAAAATGAATGTCATAAATGCTAATACATACAATAATTTCGGAAAATTAACCACCACTATTTTTATTGTAAAATGTAATATTAAAATAAACACAAATACCAAATAATGCAGAAGTAGCAGTATGTAATATATTCATCCGGCAAAATCGCACAAATTTATAGATATAGAATGAAGCTTTTCATTTGCTTATTCCAAAAATACTACCAGATCCCTTGTTAACACTTTTCTTCTTTTCCAACCAATTGGGAAGGACCTTTTTGAACAAGACTGGGTTTGATAAGATGACGTGTGTTTACGCTATCTAGCATTCACAAAGGGATTGTAAGCAAGTCTTTTTTAAGCAGTTTAAAAAGCTATTTTCCTTTCTGATGCAGAATTATGAAATGAAATTTTAATGAATTTAAAGAAAGCTTAGCTTCCCTATAGAAAATGAAAAGTTAGGGTGTGCATAAACTCAAGTAAAAAAATAAGAGGTCGCTCGCCGTTACCCTCCCCCCGCGATTACACCACTGATAGGTTTCGATTTATAGGCAAGTTCTTTGGACAGAACTGTGGAATTTGATGTGTCTTCGTAGGTAATGAGGTATATTGTTCTCTAAATGAGTGTTCATCTATCTATATAAATAAAATTAGACTTTTTTTCTGTACATTTCTTGGAATTCAAAAATACAGCGATTTCTATCCGTTTCTAGCACCTGTTAATCCGGTGCGACCCTCAAAAAAAAGTTTGTCTGTCTGTCGTTCTGTCATTCTGTCCGTGACGCTTTTTTTGTTCAAGCATCACGTAAAAACGACTGAAGTTAATGGTATCAAATTTGGTGTCATGATAGGTGGTCAATCAACTTAAAACATAGGCGTCGAATTTTTAAAAAATCTTGTTGAGATTTTGCGAAAATCGTTTCGAACTGCGTAAATTTGTGTTCGCACATCACGTAGTAACTGCAAAGGTAATAAAATAATATTTGGTGACATGATAGGTAGTCACTCACCTTAAACTATAAGCGTCTAATTAAAAAAAAAAATCGATCAGATTTCGAGATTTTGCGAAAATCGTTTAAAACTGAGTGAATCTTTGTTCACGAATTACGTAATAACGACTAAAGCTAATCTTAATTCACAGGCGTTGAATTTTTTAAATTTTTTGATTACATTTTGAGATTTTGTGAAAATCGTTTTAAAATGCTGCAATTTTGTTCCAGCATCACGAAATAAATACTGCAGGGAATGAAACGAAATTTGGTGACATGATAGGTTGTCACTCAACTTAAATTCTAGGCTTCCAATTTTTCAAAAATATTGATTAGATTTTGAGATTTTGCGAAAATTACTTCAATATGCGTAAATATTCGTTCGCGCATCACTTAATTACGACTAAAGCGAATGAAATGATATTACTTAGTTCCTCTCTAACCTGTAATATTTTAACAATACATAGTTTTGTTTCTGAGTTGCTGAACTGGAATTGTGACAGAGTTCAGCGTAACTGTAGAGTAGGATGGAACATTTATCCTCTTTATAGTATTTTAATGTCTACGAAACATTTTCCTAATCAAAACTTTTTTCGTTTTGCCATTCACATTAAAAAAATCTTTTTGGCTATTTCTATGAGAGGGGGGGGGGATGAGGATCAGAATTTCATAAACACGATTTATTTTAATGCATAAATACTTCTTTTTCTTCCTCAAATCCAGATTTAGAATGGCTTACATACTAAAAAACGATCTATTTTAGAGGGGATATTCTTGTGCCGCTGCCGTTGTCGCAAGATTGCCAGCAGAAAATAAGCATTTCATTGCTTGTAGTCAAAATTTAGTCGTCACTTTTCTTGACACCTGCAGGGAAGATGGGTTTTTAATTCTGAGAATTCCATTTGGGCATGTCAGTTGCAATAGTCGCGCCCCCCTCTACGTGCATACACACGCGGATGGGAAAAGTTGATTTAAATAGGGGTTGACATATTTTGTCACTGTATGTCAGAATCGTTGAATTGCGGGCGCTTTGGGATTACTTTAGAAATCCTTGCCCAGCCAAATTTATCTCAGCTTTGAAAAGATTGCATTCGATGTATAATTGGTTAACGTTTATTTTAAGATGAGCAAAAGGCATTTTTTCAATTCCTACTATTAGTTCACACTCTCCATATATTTATATATCTTGTTCAAACTTTCAATCGTTAATAAAATACTTTTTATTCATCCACTCCAGTTCAAATACATTTTCTTAAAACTTGTAATGGATGACACTTGATGTTCATACAGTTTTTAGAATATCAATTCATTAATTAAATTAATGAATTCATATTTAAAAAACAGTAAAACTAAGTATAACGGTTGACCTAAGTAGGAATTGACTTTAAAAAATGTTTTTTATATTACTTTATGTAATGATGAAATCTCCTTACAGGCTCAAACATAAGCTTTGTAAAAAATTCACTCAATTATCCACAACCTTCACCTCCATGTATTTATGGTTTGTGCAGTTACAGGCATAAGTAATCTCCCATGCGTACAGGTTTTCCGAATAGTATAGATAACACCTTTAAAATTAGTTACAAACAAACAAACATATTCACTTACAGTTTCGTTAACCGCCCTGATGGTGTAGTGGCTTAAGTATCCATTCTATCACACCTTGGGGAGGAGGCTAGATTCTGGTTTCGTTCTTTGGTATTAACTTACCCGTTCTTTCATAGAAGTCAAATTGGGCAGACTATATGGATGCCTCCATCAGGGGCGTAGCCAGGGGGAGGGATATCGGGATATACCCCCCCCCGAAATTTTTGCATTAGTGATGAAATTCCGTCTATTTATACATATATAAGTTCATATCCCCCCCCCCCGAAAATTTTCCTGGCTGCGCGCCTGGCCTCCATAATAAAATGGCAATAATTCGGGCCTTAGTTGTGGCAAATGCTTGATAAACAAGTGCCCGTCCTCGAAAAAAAAAAGTTTTTTTTTTTTTTCTTTCAATATTTCATAAAGAAAATAAATATCATTTTTTAATAGACTTTTTTTTGTGAACTTTTAGTCGAATGCAACACATTGAATTTATACTAGCGATGGCAGCCATTACAGAATGGTAGAAACCACTTTCTGCAATATAACTTTTTAAAATGAGATATAAAGACTATGTGTTTTATTCCTACTTTGACCACATAGAGATAACAAAGTTTCTAACAATAAATCTATGTGTACAGAAGGCAATGTTCAAACGTGAGCACAGTTGCCAAATCCTACTCTTTTTTTTTTTAAGCACCGGAATGCTATTTCGTTCATGCCAGATTTTTGTCAACCCGATTTTGTGCACATGATTTGTAGACATTAAATGTCACGGTGAAGATGTTTTCAAATGTGTTTTTGAGATAACGCGAAGGGGTGGGGGGGTGTTGGGGGGGGAGAATAAAATGTTGAAAGTAGCACAAGGTTTGAAATTTTTGATAATTGATCGCCAAGTTTGCTGCCAGAAAATAGCTTGAAAACCGAACCAAGCTTGGCGATATCTTCCGAATTTGGCTAGAAACTGGCAAACTCGACAGTTTATTATTACGAAGGAAAAGTATAGCTAGAATATGCCTGTTGAAGATTGTAAAATAGTTTTGAAGGCGATTTTATTATAGATTTCAATTCCAAATATTTGTTTTATGCAACAAGAAAGACAAACACGGCACATTCGTGAATTATGATGCCCATTCCAAACAGTATTAAAATCGTGAAGTATAGTTGGAATCAACCCTCGCGAATGTCGCTCGCCATTCGCCAAATGGCGATTAAAAATTCCTTACTGGCTGATAAAAGTTTAGGTCCACTCGCCACAATGGCGAGTGACGCTCAAAAGACAGAGTTTTCCTTCCTCGTCGACACCCGACCTCTACGAGCTCTAGTGCTGACTTTTTTACTCACCTACACATCCTGAAATCCGATTTCCCGGAAAATTAGCTTCCTCCTTTCAGGAACTGGTTGTTCTCCCCTTCTGTCTGCACCGGACATGTAGGCGGAGGCATAGATTTAACACACGAGTAGAATTCTTTGGGCGGAGGGGGAGGGGGGGAGGGCAACGCGATTGTGGGGTCACTTGGAAATGACCAATGAGGGTTTCAATTGAAACCGAGCCCCGCTTCCCTGCAACCACGTTCGTATTTTTCATCTTTCCTTGATGCTGATTCATCTGTCCTGCCACGATTTCTCAGATTACTAGTAGAGAAGTGGGTTGTTTTGTAGAAGACAGGAAACGGTTATTAGTATCATCATCCAGACACATAAAAGAACGTTTGTCTTTAGTGACAAACAGCCCAGTTGCACTTTTAGTTAATATTTTAGCTCTAATTATTTTCCAGATGATCCAGAAAAGATAAAGGAGTATGGTGACAAGGATTTAACAGATATATGCCATAGATAGGTGAAGCAGTTTCAGAAAGTTTTGATTCTGAAACTGTTTTAACGGAATATTCTAGGCTAAAAGTTTATACCTGCAACCTAGTTAAAATCACTGGCGAAAGAGTTTCTTTCAATTCTTTATATAACTGGTTGGCTGCAGAAGACAAAAAAAAAAAAAAAAAAAACGGGAGGTACGCGCAGATTTTAAAACTTATGGAATTGATCCAGTTAGTTCCTATGAGCACAGCTCCATGTGAACGGGGATTTTCTGCAATGAACCGAATTAAAACTGCTTTTCGTTGATCAATTGCAGAAGAATCATTAGATGATCTAATGATGATAAAATACAATGGAGGGTCTATTGATGAGTATGACCCAGGTTCAGCAATAACTCTGTGGTGGAATGATGCAAAAGATGGGAAAAAACGGCATAATACATATACTCGTTAGTGACTGCCAGTGACTATCTCACAGTAAAAAAAGTTGTAATAAACTATAAACATAATTAAAATGTAATAATTAAAAATCTTCAGATTTCTCATTGTTTTCTTTTTTTAGTTATTCTTTCTGTCTCCTTGCAACGAAAAATTAAGTTGCTAAAATAAATTTAATGCTTCTATCTTTATTACAAATTTGGCTGGTAGATTGGTCTAAATGGCTGGTAAAAAATAAGCCCTACCAGCCACCATGGCTGGTAGAAATTAATCAATTTGGAGAGGGTTGTCTGCACCAATATATATATGTGCATAAAACATCTACAAAAATAAGCGCGCGTTTTCTTAAAACTATTTGGTTTTTCTTTTTCATTTTAAAAACGTACATACCTGAGTGTTTTTTTAAACGATTCAGCATTACAGACGAAGAAGTGCAGCTTTTACTCTCTAAAGCTCATTTTAGAATAAATGCGTCTCGCGGGCGTTTATGTTGGCAAAGATGTGTTTTCGTTTCTCACAGTTGACAGCTCCTGTCAAAAGAAATCGCTGGCTTTTCACTGGCATGGCATTGTGCCCGTCGCGGAACAAAAAACATTGGCAGTTTTATAGTTATCCAAATACCTAAAACTGCAACTGTTTCAGTTTTAAATGAAGCCTAATTGACTACGTGATGTTTTAAAGAAGTCTTAAATAGGATTCGAACAGCGATTTCTATAATTACAAGCGAAGGCGCTTGTAAAACATCAGTCGATCAAACTGTCGCCACATTGTGCTTTTCGTCGACTGTAGAACAGTTCATTATTTCTCTTGATTGGTTGCATTACACTTCGTTTTGTTTTGGTTTATACGTGATGCATACAGGAAAAGAGTATTACACCATGAAGGTTTGAATTATATATCTAATGGGTCAGTTATCTGTTTATTTTATTTAGTTGTACTCGCATTAATTGCGAATATAGTGTAAATAGTTGCATTTCATTTAAAAAATAAAAAAAATTAAAAATATGTCAATTCATGGCATAGTATTTTTCTGAATATTCCCACCACTAACATTATTCTTTCCAGTGACCGGTTTAAATGAAGATTACACACATTACTTTTAATAAATGCTTAAATAATTATATTAGCACAGATGCGTACTTTCACCCTTCTGTTTACGGCTGGAGCATTACCCTTTTTGTCTTGTTGAAGAACTAACAGATACAGCCAATTAGAATTTATCTATAAATTAAAACTGTTTGAAAGTGGTAAAAATCTTCCAAAAAAAGTGTAAAAGTTGGCAGCTATATATTAGCGCAAACAAAATAGTTATTCCTCTTATTAATGCAGAATCCAATGACGGAATAAATGCAGAGTACTGAAGCGGGTAACCAGAATTTTTTTTCTGAAGAATGCGAAAGCTATTGGCAAATATGTCTTTGTAAATTAACCCTCCTCCCCCCATGAAAGAAAGAAAAAAAAATAGAAGCAGTCCCCTTATCGCACCTTTCTGATCACATCCTTGTTGGAGTCTATTTTGCAGATCGAAATAATATATATACCAATATTGTGTTCTATGTGACATCATTTGCTAACAGTTAATTACTGCTAATAATAACCTGCAGTCCGAGTCTCCCAAGAAATTTTTACTGTTTCTGACGGTTTCTTCAAATCAATCTTGATTTCTTCAAATCATTTGATAAGTTTCGAAAAATCAATCAATTTCTTGATATCGATGTAAGCGCGTGAACCCTTTCTAGGGCGAGTTTGTGAACACAAAGACAAAAGTACTCGGACTTTTGGCATTTGACTTTGACTTGGACTTTTGGACTTCTGGCTCAAATTTTAGGATTGACTCAAATGTAGCACTGACCAGAAGTGTATAACTTTATACAGGGAGTTCATAATTACAGTTTTCGTTTTCAGATTAGTGTATAGCAAAAAACTTATAGTCAGAATTCAGAATGCCACCGCATTAGCAGGTAACCTTAATGAGACCACAGCTGAGAGACTCAAAAAAAAAAATTAGTTCAAAATAATTTGGTGGTTCAGATGGCATTTCAAAATGTTAAAGTTGCTGCTATGAATGTTCTGTTGCTGAGCAGAGGTATAAAACATCTGCATCACAACACCTTCATTGCTCTTCTCTATGGAAAAGTGTTGATACTCTCTCTGCAAGATAGTGCGTTTCTCGTGAAACTCAGAAAGCCATTCTGCACCTGGAACTTTGTGATGATAGCGGGCGTTAAAAAGAATTTGAAAAGATTCCGTGACATCCTGAGAATACTGAAAATGATGTCAAAATGTGAAGCAACAGGATCGTTGAGCATGCGATGTGGAAGAGGACGGAAAACGGTTAATGAACAGATGGTGCAGAATGTTGCGAAGAAAGTGGAAAAAGACAGTTTCAAATCCCACGGGCAGCTGTAGTGTCTGCGCCAATTCAAGATTGCTAAGCTTGAGTGTTACCACAGTCTACAAAATTTTAAGAAACATTTTGAGGTATTATCTTTATTCTACGTAGAAAAGCTGTTGCTTCATGACGTGAAGTTGTTATAGAGTGCTCATATAATAATCTGTGGACTGATGCGGCGCATTTTCGTTCAGACGGTTCAGTCAACAAGCATAACTTTCGAACATGAACTGAAGAAAATCCACACTCTTTGTGAGATGTTTCATTTCATTCTTCCAAACAGGCAATTTGATGTAGTGTCCCCACGTTAATCAATCTACGTTTTTTTTTTCGAAGTAATACGTACATGTCATGGGACGTGTTTTGTTACCGGCCATGCATATTTGCTGGAGAATTCCACAATCTCAACATTGTGATTATGTCTTTCATCGATAGTCTTTAAGCAAGACAGTGCACTACTGTACTTAGCCACACGTGCGAAGCAGCTACTGAAAACGCATTTTCTGATGACAGAGTCATCTGCCGCTACTTCCCCACTGTTTGCAAATTGCGATCTCCAAATCTTAATTCCATGATAGGTTTGGTTTTACAGATATCTCAGTGACCTGGTTGGTCAATAGAAATGACCTTAGGTCGTTGTTAGACCTTAAAGATAACATTATACGACGTGCATATATAACATTCAGCTCCATCCACTGAGATCAGTAATGGAGCATGCCATTTTAATGCTTCAGATGGTGGCCACGAATAAAGGCAAACACAATGAGTATGCTTACACTAATTTCAATACAAAGAGATTCGTAATTTAGAATAATTTATGTATTTATCTGTTTTACTTCGCATTAAGACGGTGCAAGAATTCATCAATTTTTTTAAACAGTTTCCATAGTAATTTTTCCCATGGTCTCATTAACGTTTCCTAGATATTTGTAGTACCATTCTGACCAGTAGTTTTCGCTGTGCAATGCTCTGAAAGGAAAAGCTTTAATTATGAATACCCTATGTTTCATAAATCAGTCACCTTGTTACATAAATATTCGGCCAATGCCAGTTTGAATAACAGTTCTATTTTCAAGCATCCGCGGGTGCAAAAATTATATAACACTGGTGTAAACCACTGAGGGATTTCACAGGCAGAATTAATTTTAAAAAGTTTGATAACGTGCTTTATCAGTTTTAAGACAAATTTATCAGTAAATTTGAAATTTAAAATCTATCAAAAATATAACTAAACCTTTGTTTTAGTCCTGTTGGATTCTGAAGTTCTTAATACACTCGTTCTAAAATAAATTTTTCTTTGTAGATTTTTTTTTGCTTTTTATTACGTTTTTACAAATGTAATAGATAAATGAATCTATAAAATTTTTCATTTCATTTATAAATAATTACACTCGAGAAGTCCGCTCTTGCCTTGTTTCGAGCAATCTGTAATACACCTTTTAAACAGAAACAACTCGATCGATTCTCTGTATATTATACAAACTGTCTTGCATATACGTAAACGAATATAAACATTCAAAAAATAGTTACAAAATAAAATAAAAATCTAATGTAGACAACATGACTTCCTTGCGCATCTCTTAAATCAAAAATGTTTTCAGCGCACTTCATCTACACATATCTCGTTTGAAACAGATAAAATACTGCAGCAATACTAAGGTTTAGAGATTTCTAGCAAATATTTCTGATATCGATGATAATTTTTTACACTTAATTTGGCGATATTTCGCCAAAGCTGACAAGCTTCAGATTTTGTGGATAGCCAAAGTAGTAATTGGCCATATACTTTCAAAGATTTGAATGTATTCATACACATTAATCTATTTAAAGTCATTTGGGTGAATATGTAAATAAATTATCGAATCGATTGCAATAATAAAAGGGATGTACAGTTAGATGTTACAATAGTTCTCAATTAAAAAAAAAAAAATATTCAACATTCTACGGTTAAAAGTTTTAGAGTTATAAGAAATACGAAATAATTTTTGCGCCAAATTTGGCAATATTTTAGTAAAACGCGCCAACGTCGGTGACAAATGGCGAGATTTCGGCACGAACCAAACAATGGACTGACTACAGGCGTAATGTATTGAAGATGTCCATGGACATTTATGTATTTAAATTCTTTTTGTGGTCCTGTAAATAAACACCCCAGTAGATTAGAACCAAAAAATCGAATCATAAACAAGATGTTACAGCTATCTTGTATGTCAAATTTCAATATTATACGATTAATAGTTTTTGAGATATGAGAGTTAAATACATACACACGTACACCAACTGTCGTCAAACTTGACGGCTTTTGAAGTAATTTTTGAGTGAGGCACGTGACCGTGTTCGGACCATCACCTAACTATATGGTAGGAGAGCATTGAGCTTGAAATGGATGAATGTCCCAAAAGCTGCCATTGACCATAATGTGTTGAAATTCCGTAGCAGAACTATAAATGATACAGACACTATTTTTGATGGAGAGATTCATTTTGTAACCCTTAACAGCATATATCACTACTGAGTAGTTTGAAATAGCCTAATACCTCTAAAATACGTTTTAATGAATTTCTGCCCATATAGTAATGTATTTAAAATCTTTTGGGCAGCCCTGTACATAAACTGTCGAGAAGATTGGCAACAAAAGGGAAGGTGCACAACTAGATGTTGAGAAATCCTAAATATAAATTTTCAGTATTCTACGACCAATAGTTTTTTAGACATGTGAGTTACATACGTACAGACATTGGAAAAAACTGGTCAACATGGACTCGCGATCACCTAAAACTGGTTGTACACGCATTTATATGAACGTGTATGCATGTGTACGATGAGATGCATTGCAAAAATACTCTTAAAAGTAAATTTAGAGGTAGTCAAAATCATTTTTTTTCGTTGAAATCTGGCTACCGAAATTTTTCACGATCACATTATTTCATTGTACTTCGTATAAAGAAGTAATAAAGGACAATCTGAAATCTGGAAGTTTTCTAAAAGACTGCAAAATTTTCAAAATAAATTTTGCACAAATTTAAAAAGAAAAAATTGTAAATTACAACCAGAAAAAGATTATAGTTAAAACTAACGATTCTCTCATTATTAACGTCATCTGTCCAAGCCTCTGCTGTTCAATTTTTTTCACTCTACCCGTTTTGCAGGAGGATGTTAAATTACCAACCCGATTTGGGAATTAATGTTAAGAGTAAAAATCTATATATATATAAAAGGGGAAAGTTTGTTTGTTTGTTTGTTCGCTATACGCTTTCAGGCCGTTCGACTTATCTGGTCCAAATTTGGCACACTGACTAAATAGGACAAGAGAAAGCTAATGCCGTAAAAATGAAATTAATCGGATTAATAGTTTTTGAGTTATTTTATGTTTTGTAAGGTTTTTGGCCATTTTTCTCGCATTTTACGTTATCGCGAGCTAAATTTCTGTCCGAATACTATATTTTTTATATCATCGGAAACTACAGAGTTTTCTTTTTCAAATACAATTTCTTACAAAATCGTACTTACATTTGCCGATTTTTGGGAATTTTTTAAAGGAAATCCTGTTTCGAAGAAAATGTACTGCTTTTAAAAATATGCTATTTTTAAACTGTCGCAACGAAAAACCTAATGGGCAAAAATTTTTCCTTCTTTTTACCACTGATTGAACATTTATTGCTCCCTCTTTTAAATTTTGAAACGTGCGGAAATGTTCATTAGATTTTTTTATATGATTTTTTTCTGAAAAGATCACATATTAAAATTCTCTCCAGAATGCAAGTTCCAGAACAAAGGTAACAAATTCCCCCACTCGGTTCATCATTTTCAAGGTCGGAATTTTCTTCTCACGCCAGGCAGAGCGAAAGAGAGACGGGAGGAGGGGGTAAAGAGAGGTGGAGGAGGAACGAGAGATGGGTCGGCGACCGTGCTAATCCAACCCCCCGTCCACTACGAGAAATTCAGGCAGATTGGTTATTATATTGATGACTGGAAACTCTTTATTTGCTTTCCGTTGGTGCGTTGGTAATTTTGATAAAAGACTACATATTAGAACTTAGATAGGTAGAAGGGAAGAAGCCTACCCGCGTCCAACTTCTGGTAACCTATGTAAGCTAAGAGATGCCATATTTATTGTGTTTCTCGGTTCAGCAGGAAGTCCCATGTCGTTTTTTTTATCGTTGCAGCCGGAGGATTCACATTCTTTCCTTTTACAATCTCATACCGATATTAACCATAAATGATTGTTAGAATGCATACAGGTAGAAGAGGAGAAGCCTAGCCACGTCCAATTCCCGATAGTTTCTACGCTATCGGGTGCTTTGTTCTTTTTTTCCTTTTTGCAGCGGGAAATCCCATGTCTTTTTTTTTTTAATCATTGCAGCGGAAGGATTCACATTCCAGCTTAGCAACGTCCAATTCCTGGCAACCTCTGTATTCTAGTGGGTGCCGTGTTCGTTTTTTTTTTCGTTGCAGCAGGTAGTCCCGTGTTCTTTTTTTTTATCATTGCAGCGGGAGGATTCACATTCCTTCGCTTTACAATCTATATTTAAGGTAAATGGGCATTTCTCTTCAATTGCACGGACAACGCCGACCCACGCTGCTAGTATTAATGTAAAATAAAACGGCTCAAAAATTATGATGGTTTTATCTTTCCAATAAAATCAGAGAAGCTGTAAGTTATGGACGTATCCTATATGGACAGACGTTAATTCGAAAGACGGCAGAAATTATTGCAGACGTAATGATTTCTCCCTTGTTTTTGTTGCTCGTATACTCCCTAAGAAGTGTTGTTGATATTAATTCACGATAGAGATCAAAATTAAACTATAGAGAATATAAATTTCTTTCAAAGTGAGAAAGACTTACATATTCCTGAGAGAATTCTTCAAAATTAATTCTGCTGAAAAATAATGTCGAAGTTATCGCAATGGATTTCCATTAATCATTAGGTAAGATATAAAGTATTCTCCTAAAACGTATTTTTCGATAACAATTTCATTAATTTTAAAGCCTTTAACGAGGAATTTAACTCATTTGGGATTCTACTTAAGTAAGAATTTACTAAGCTAGTTTTGCGTTAGTTTGGATTCAAAACTGCGTTTTGTAAAGTACTTAGAGCTTTAATTAACGTAGTTCTGCATTTAGAACTTGATAACACTTTGGTAGTTACCGAATAAACGACTTTCATTAAAAAATATACTTGTTTAAAAAATTGATTTAATTCCCGAAAAAAATCGTTCAATTAAGTGTAAAAATACCAGGTAAAACTTGACATTATGGTATACATAAAATAGTATAATTTGCGACCGAGCTGTATGGTGGGTAAAGCACCGTACACCGGCTTCGGGTTCAACTCCGGGCTGCCGGGATTCGATCCCCGACTGGGCATGGTTGTCATGTCCGTCCCTTCATAATGGACGACGTTGGTACACTTACTAGGTGCCCCTATAATAAAGAGACCAACAACTCCGGCCTGTTGTGGCCAAAACCTTCAAGGCAGAGACCGGCTATTAGAAAAAAAAAATGATTTAAACAAGTAATGTCCATAGCCAGCGAATTTCAGATCATGCGTGTGTTATGAATGTAATCTTTAATAAGATGTTACAATGCCAAATGGCATTACTCATCAATAATGCAAATCTATAAATCACGTAGAAGGTATTTATTTGACCATATAAAGAACAGAATAGTAAATATTAGATGCAAATATGACTGAAAACCATCACTTACCGTCATACTACATATGATCCCATAACATTGGTTTTGGCATTATCTTGAGATTTTACGTGTATTCACTTTTCTTGTTCTACCTGATTTTCCAGTGGCAGGAAAAGGCCCTGAATATATCTCTATAAGCATAGCTATCAACTTTTACCCTTTCTTTCGAAAAATCATTCACCACGATTTTCAATTAGCTGTACATTAAGTACACACCCTATATTATAGGTAGTGGGTAGGTTCGCAGTGCCGTAAAAGGAGATATATAATACACACTTTTTACAGCGAGCTCGGAATTGACTTCATTGATGAAGTTAAATATAGTCATTTTTGAACATGTTTTATGTACTACATTTCATTTTGCTCAAGAAATTATTCGAAGTAACTGTGGTTAGCGGTTTTAGTCAACACTTAGTAAATGTAAAAGGCCTAACAACTGAAGCTTTAATGTCATCACTAGATGTTCTTCAATGACGTCATCACAGTTGCAGCTTTAAAAAGCAAAACTATTTCAAATTTCTGATGGGTTCTACAAATATTAGAAAACATCTTAAATTTACGATAAAAATTAAAATACCATTCTGTTACAAAATCACTGTGATCTACTTTATCATATATAGAATTAGTGATGATCCAAAAGTGTCAATCCTCGTAAAATATTTTTTATCTTAAATGATTAAAAAGTTTTATGAGTGAGAAAATTCCCCACAAATTTAAAATAGATATACTTTATGAAATTAAATCTGTGATGACGTCATATAAGAACTGTTGATGATGACAAAGCTTCAGTTGTAAGGATTTCTAAATCTAGAAAGTAATGGTTTAGTACGCAATGCAAATTTCCAAAGAGCCTGAATTTTCATCAACATTGCAGGCTTACGAGCTGTGGAATTCGTGTATTCACAGTAGTGCAGAAAGCAAAATTGTAAGTTCTGTGTGTGATGACGTCATTCTAGTGGATCTAGTGATGACGTAACAGTTTGTGATCTCAGGCATTGTATATCTAGGAGGTGTTGTTTGAGGACATCCGTATGTACAGTGAATATGGCGAGATGTAAACTAATGAGAATTTGGTCTATTCAAATTCTTGTTACATTGCTCCTCGTGAAGGTGTCTTTAAATTACTGCGCATGACCAAAGGTTACGCTTTAGTCAAAATTAGCCAACAGGTTAGCTATCGTTCAGAATACACCAGATTTTCTTCTTACACAGAGGATACGTAATGCGCAACACCGTGAAAAAGAAGTGTGAAAGGAGAATGCTGTGTTCTGAAAATAAAATATATATTGGCATATAGGTGTTTTTGTGTGAAAATCAATTCAAGTTATAAAAAAAAATAAAATTCGTTATCCTTTATCTTAAGTTATTTGGTACTTATTTACTATGCCGTCGACATTTACATTAACATTTTTTTTCTATGAATCTGTGTGATTAAGTGCCAATAATGTTGCATAATTATACAGTTCTCTGTTACTAGTGTTTAATCCTATTTCATTATGTTAAAAAGTCCTTTACTTATTGAGTAAATCAAGATTTTTAATCTCGCCTACTGTATGTATTTTGACCACCTAAATTATTAAGATAAATTTGTTGAGGTCGACGGTCTAGTATATAAATGCTTTTTATATTTTTAAGTAACATTATTAGCTTTATAATTATACAATACTTAACGAAGGAAAATGATTCATTATCAGACAGTAAACGTGCCCGTTTACGTACATTTGAATTGACATCACTTTTGTCCGACTGAAAATTCAATAAAGAGAATGTACTATTACGGTTCAAACAATGTTAGAAAGATATAAAACAATTTTGTTTTGTTTTGTTCTGTTCCGTGTAAAAAGAGAATAACATGCTGCATACCCAATTTAGTTTTTGTTATACAATGTGTTTTGCTATTTTACTTGCTACTAGCTCACTAGTATCTATTTTACCTGCTGAAAATTAAACGAGCATTTCTTTTTTTCAGGTTTTAAACATTTTGAGGACTATGACATCGTTAAGTTCTTGTACAATATACAATCATATAGACCATTCTATCACTGTGAGTAAAAAAAATTGTAAATATTTACTATAATGCACTAAAAAATATTTTTAGAAAAATGTACAGTATGTAAAAATAAATTTGGAAAATATATGTTTTTAAATAACGGAGAAATATACTTGAAAGTTATCTTAAAACTGAGTAATAATTTTCATTACATACGCCGTATGACCAGTACAGATAATCATTCGCACGTGATTTCACCAGTATATTTTTACTTCTAAATTTGGATGTTAGGCACAGTATCTTATGCGGACATAAATTTTAAATTTAAAATAATAATATTTCACCCGAGCGGAAATGCTAACGAAATTTCAGAGAAAAGTGATTATAATGAAGAGTGGGAGAAGGCTTCCGACCAGCCCCTATAGTTTAGAAATATCATTTTCAAGCTGCTATGAAAGAATATTTGCCAGATGCACAACGTCTCACGGATTTCAAAATAACAGAGTGTTTCTAGATAAATAATCCTCAATTGATTGAGATACTATTTATACACTTGTGAGGGTATCCAATTCCAACACGAATTTCATGGTTCATAAGGAATTATTAAACATAGTAAATAGTTTGTAATATTTATTCACCAAATAAATATTGGCAGTATTGAAAGACTGCTATTTATCTTTTCTGTAGCAGTTTACATTGATATTGTGATAAAAAAAAATTCAGCTGATTTATACTTTTGTAGTAATTTTCTATTCGTTCCCCAATTCTGAATTATTTATATTTTGACGAATAATCATCTGTATTTGGAATTCCAACGAACTGCCAGATCCCCAAATGTTAATTGAAAATCCATTTTTGTTTGTTTTTTATTTCAACAATTTGAATTTTTTTTAAGTGAATATTAGCAATTTATATTTATTGAGTTTATATTTATTCATAGCACCTACTCATATAATAATGAACATAATTACTATCATAAATGGAAACTTCTCTTCGTAATAACTCTACATTTACATCTATATTAATTAATGGTTGTAAATAAATCGATTTTCTAAGATAATTGAAACTAAATAAAAAATAAATCATGCTTTTCACACCCCATTTTGTATTTTATGTACCTTTAAAAAAATGCAAATAACATTTCAGTGAATTTATTTTTAAGCAACCATAAAATAAAAAAGGAACTTTCAATTTTTTTTTTTTTTTTTTTTTTTTTGGGAGTCGTCAAGAAGTAACAAGCAACGATGGATGTGGGCTCGATTAATTTGTCGAACAAAACACTCAAAATAATGGTGTTAAATGATAAAATAAATAAAAACTTTTCGACGTTTATAGTTCAAGTGAAATTTTATTTCATTCGTTTCATTGATTTATATATGATGGACAAATATATTCAAATTTAAAATAAATTTTCGCTAAGTCTCAAAATCTAATCAAAATTTTAAGAATGCGACGCCTACAGCTTCAGGTACCATATGAGGTCGTTGGTGAAGTCGAGGGTTACCAAACACTATTTCATCCTCTCTCTTCTCTTCTAACAAAAATCTAATCATTTTGGAACAATTTTATGACTATCTAGCCGAGTTCTTTCGAAACTATTTAGAAATTTTGTGGTGCAACGAAGTGTCATTTCTAGTTCACTCAGGGAACACATTTTAGCATTTACTTGCACTTTTCTCTTCCTAATTTTCTGTCACTGTTACAGGGTTAAAACGATCTTATTTTTGTTTTAAAGCAATTATGTTTATTCCTTGGTCATAATATACATATTTCCCTTCGGATTTAATTTTATACTTATAATGCCTGGAGAAGCATCAAGAGAAATCTTTTTAAAATTTAACGTTCAAATTTTCCTTCGAAGTCTGTGTATCTGTTCATGCTGATCTCTAATGGAATTAGACTGTTCTGATTATTGTAGACATTGCTTTCTCGTAATAAGTATGGGGGAGTGATAATTTTTTAGCACATATATAAGGTGACCATACCGTTTTGAACGGGACAGTCCCGTTTTTAGGTGGCTTGTCCCGTTGTCCCCGAGCACAGCTTTGGGAAACCGTAATGTCCCGTTTTTAGAAAATGTCCCCTGCAATGTCCCGTTTTTAGGAAGAGAGCAACCCACGGTAACGATTTCAATAAAGGCCGATAAAACTCTAAAATCATCCAACGGCAGTGTCTGTAAAAAAAAAAAAAAAAAAAAAAAAAAAAAAAAAAAAAAAACTGACCTCCCGCCTTCCCCTATCGAGACAGAAAAAAGAAAAAACACCGGGGGGATGTATTATTTTTGTGTTTGTTCTTTTTTTGTCAACTATTTCAATTTATTTAACTTTAATTTCTTTTTTTAAATACTTGTTCCTGTTTTGTTTATTCCTCCTACTCCCCCGATCTCCACTTTATTTTCCCTTTGCACTCTGGTTTTCTAAGAATTTTTTCCTTCCGATTGACAACTTCTGTTTTTCTGTGTGCCCTCTTTTGTTTACATTTCTCACTTTCCCTACCTTCGTGCCTTCTGTCGAATGGTATTTTTGAAGTCGAAGAAGGGTCTAACCCTTACACCCCCCGAAACGTACGTCTTGCACTATTTTTTATAGTATATGTGTATTTCATAGTTTTTTCCCCTTTTATTTTGATATTAACATTAGCACAACCTTTTTTGCGCTTTTTTTTTTTTTTTTTTTTGACAACTATAAGATTCCTAGACCTGTAAATTCAGTCTCTCTACACTATTGCCTTAAAAACAGTAGATGTCCCGTTTTGAGGAATGAAATAAATACACTATTGCCAAAAAAGTAGATGTCCCGTTTTAAAGGAAAAAATAAATGGTCACGTTACACATATATCTTCTTAAGAACAAAGACTGACACTCTTACTTTAGGTGTGCTGACTTCGGATACGCTCACTTTAAATTTTCGGCGTACTTGGTTCATATTGTCTCCCGAGAAGATTCACCTCTTCGCTTCTTGGGAATTTTTAATTTATTTTTTACGATATTGTTATCATCAAAATTTTTATTAAAACTAAAAACTCTTTTTCATTTCGGTTTGAATGATTACTAGAGTAGGGGCAAGTCCAACTCAATATTTAAGCACTCTAATTTCGAATTTTAGACGAAGAGGTTAATTTAGAGACATGAGGTAAACGCAGAGTACTGATAGAGATACATCTTGGTGACCTCTTGCTAGCCACAAAAAATATTATAGATAAAGCGATTACTTGAACGATTTCTGGTTTTCTGACATTTAATATACAATTCTTGGATTTATTTAATTAGCAAAACCTTTTCGATTATTATTATTACTCTTATGATAATAACTATTATTATTAATCGATACCATAAAAATCTTTAGCTTTAAGTATGCAATTTATTGCACATGTCTATGATCTAGTGATGCGACATCGACCGCAAAACATCGATGTTTTGATACATCGGTGTTCCATAATTGATGCATCGATTAAAAAAAAAAAATACGCCAAAATAGTTCGATGTTTGGAAAATAAAATTAAAAGCCGTATTTTCATTTTTTAAAAATATTTATTTGACTTACTCCCTCTGTGGGTGCTCTTTTACAGTGCGATAGTTTAAGCAAACATATTTTACTGAAAAGCTTTTCAGTGCATAAGCAAAACCAGTGATGTTTAAAAACATGCATTTAGAAAAGTAGTACTTTTTAATAAAAAATATTTTAAACAAAAATAATCAAAATTTGCGTTGTTCTTGGTAAAAAAATAAATTATTGTTAAATACAGTATATTCGGGTCAAACCATTCTTACTGTGACTATATAGTATAAAAACCAGAGTTTAATTATTTCCGTGTAGGGTAAATACTTAATAGGAAAACATTCTAGGTATCTTAAACGCGCGTGCAAAAAAAAAAGAAAGTGCTACGTCCTTTCGCTTTAACATCTTTCTTTAACAGAATGAACAATATCTCTGCTCCGAATGAAGATAGACTGACAATGAAGAAAAAAACTGAACTTCTTTGAGAGAAAATTCCTCAGTCAAACGAGACGACCCGGCACACAGGTCCCAAAAATACTGACGCTTGTTGTCAAGTAACACACATTTCTTTAACAAAAAAATTATTGTTAACAAATAAAAATGCTCAATTTTATCAGCTCTTAACAAATAAAAATGCCCAATTTTATCAGCTGACAAAACGACTTTAACCTTATTAGTTTGTTAATCGAAGCATAGCTGTCAAATCGAAAATTCGGTTTTGGGGTGGGGTCATCGTACTCCCTATGCACGCCCTTGGTTATTTTCTTGCTGTTGGTGACTTTGGTTTATAAGCTTCTTCATATGAAATTGTGTTTTTTGGTGGTTAAAATAATCAACCCACTCGCTCGATATGACATAAATGAGATGTTTATTTGTAAATACTGACCACATCTAATAGAATATTCAATTTATTGATTGAGGAAATGTTAAAAAAAATATTTTTCCATAAAAAAATCGATGTTAAACAAACATTTGCGTCTCAAATCCCTCAAGTTTTCTTCTTGGAACACAGCTCTTACAATGTTCAACTTATTGTTTGAGAAAATGCTAAGAGTGTGAGATTTTTTCACCATAAATATAGCTGTCAACATGTATGAAATATAATTGACCACTTCTGCGCACAGCATTTCTCTGTAATATTGTACATGAATGCCATCAGATGCATGGAATTATAAAACCACTGATTGACTAATAAGATTCTTTTTAATGGAACGCCTGGACAATTAAACCATATCTCCAGCATGAGCTTTAGGAATATAATGTAATAGAAAACTATTGTTATATACATAAAAAAAAATGAGTAAAAGGAGGAACCCGGTCAGAGTTGGGAGGTAACGTTATTCAATGGCGTCGCGTGGGGGGGCGCACCGGGTCACATTAATAGAGGAGGTGACACTAAAAAACAATGCTGGTTTTAAAATTTTCAATTAATTTGAAAAAAAAACATCTGATTTGGTGATGAAAAATACTTCCGAGATTAGAAATAAGAATAAATATAATGAAAGACATTTTCTGTGCACCTGCAGAAATAAAATGTATTATTTAAAATTAAAACATTTCCCTCAAAGAATATAGCAAGAGCCACAAGAATATAGCAGTTTGTTCTCAAATTATATGCTGCCATTTTATGCGTATTTTGTTCCGCTTTAAACCAGTATGTCTTTCAAAACCATAGACGTTTTCAAAAACCATCGATGTGATATTTTGTAAATATTTTTTAAAATAGTAACAGAGTTATCCGTCTAAGACAAAACTTTGCTGTATTTTAAAATAAAATGTCCTGTTTTTTAAAAGTGGTTGTTTATATTCCGGAGCAGCTGGAAGCTATGCTACTATGATCAAGATTTATGGAATAAAAGTCTATGTCAGTGTTAATGAGACATTCTGCATACAGTTTATGCCTCCGAAGTGCCAATTTCTTTACTAAGAAACATATAAATTGAGATGAATTGTACCATATCGCTACCATCATGACAAAGACGCTAATCTGCATTTTCCTATAGTTTCGAAGAAAACACCTTTAAATTTCCTTGCTTCAGCATAAATATAAAATACGAGAAACACAAGTATCAGTTTCAAATAAACTATTCTGAACTAAGATTTGGGATTTGACATAGTATATAACATTGCTTAGAAACCCCAAAAGTGCATGTGAGTAAAAATCAGCAAATTTAAATATTAGCGTTTTTTTTAAGGTGGCGGCGATATATATACAGGGTGATTCAGAATGCTTGTAAAATATTTTAGGAGGTGATACAACAGCTCATATGAAACAGAAATCAACATAGAACCAATGGTCTATCGCCAACTGTTTTCCCACTATCACGGACAGAATAAAAAGTTCAAAAACTTAATAAATCCCTAATAGCTAAAGTTTCTAAACACCCTAGACAAAAAGTAAACCCATATTTAGAAAGAGCAGAAAATATCCTATAAAACGACATCAGTTCTGTTAGGATATCTATAATTAATGGCCAGTTACAAGCAATGAAACAATGAAAAAATGCAAAATGAAATATTTGCCAACATTTCTAACCGTTGATTCCTAAAATACCGTTCAAGATACAAACAGTAAAATTTACTAAAAATTGGTCCATTGTCATAGCTTTCGAAAAAGCTTACAATGGGTTTCCTTGTTCAGAAGAAATTTAAATTATTTTTACATGCGTGTTTGCAATTTTGTTTTTGTTTTCTAGAGGTAAATTTAAAAAATATTGTATGCGAGATAAATATAAAGCGGATAAAATTCTATTTCTGCAAAATCAGTTCCAAAATTTTAACCACCAGAAAATTAAACTAGATAATTTTTAATAAAAAATAATGTTTTAGAATGCTGAAGTCCTCCGCTAGGTGTATAAAGTAAACATCGAGAACACCTGTCTTCGGATTAGATGAAGCTACTGAGAAAGAACTAATCCGTAAAAGACGTTGGGAGTGACTTGAAAGTTTATTATGGACGTCAAGGAGCATCAAATGAAAAATTCAACAAGGAACATAAAATTTTATCTCGTAGCTCTGCTTTGTGTAAACTTATTAAGGATAAAATGCCTTTAACAGTAGAAGTACTTACTTCACTAGATTCCACCGTTTAAACTTTTTCTATCCTTATATATCACATACGAGAAACCTCCGGCCCGTACGCCTGATGTGCCCCACCACGACTTTTAATCCGGCCAGCGGAACATATCAAAACCCCGTATAAAACCAACGCCTCCTACATATAGAAAGCCTTACAACTCCTAGGTCACCAACCTTTGACGTCATTACTTGGCCTACGTTTAAAAGTTTTATTTTGGTAAAATAAAACTATCAAGAATTTCTGGTAAATCTTACAAATATTAGAAAATATCTTATATTAAACATTAAAATTAAAATATCTTATTCATACAAAATTATTCAGTATGATCTATATCCTTATCATATTATCTAATTAGTTATGGTTAAAAACTATGCAAATGAAGTAGTTTGAACACTTCTTTCATTAAATCTATTGCCCTGCTTTTTGGCGATTTTAAATTCAGATTGTATATGCAAATACAGTGTACGGGTGTTAAATCATATACTCCTATCGGCGTAAAGTAGGAGCAGTGGTCAGCATTGCCTAATGCTGAGGCCCGTGGGGCATTGAGAAACAACGGTAGGGAAGTTCTGAATCACCCTGTATGTTGCTCTTTCGGTATATTTGAAAAACATTCTAATTTTTCTCAAAAAGTCTAAAATAATCGAACACTACCGTGTATCAAATGTTAAGAATGTTTAAATTTCGCTATACAAGAAATAAAAGAAATACGTGATTGTTATAAAAGATATTGATATAAAAGAAATTCGTGATTTTAATTGTAGTTTTTTTTTTTTCATCAAAATTAATAATATATCCTTAAGAAGTTAATTCGCGTTTTTCAGTCTCGCATTTCAAATAATCGAGTCATTCTGGTAAAAAAAAAATACTGCCCGAGAATCGATTTAGTGGAATTGAATTGATCTCTAACCACGGATAAACGGAAGTGGAGGAATTAACCGCAAGAAAACCGACCTCCCCGTGAAGAGACATTCCCGAAATCTCTTTTGTCCATCATTCATATCTGTCGAAATACTTGGCTCGTTTTCTAAGAAACATATTAGATTAAAGATGGTAGTTTCATAATTTCGGGTCCGTCTTGTAATACATTTTAGTGCACTTGTCTTATGGGAATGAGTTTTACAAAATTCTGGGTGAGCGAAATTAAACTTCCGCTACTCATAGCGCCCTGGAGGCCTTCCTACCAATACACAGGTTAAAACATTTGGACAACATGCACTTCAAAAAATGCTACCGATACTCTCGAAATAAATAAAAAAATTAAGTTCAAAATACCTCCATAAGGTAGCATTTAGCATGAAGAAACAATTTTAGCAATGGAAAAGGTAATTCAATATGTACAAAGAATTTCAGCATTCATTCAATGGTTTTGTACCGTTTACTAACTAATTTAGGTCATTTTTTGAGCTGTTTTTACAGTGCAAAGCGTCATCTAGTGGATTTTTTAGAAATAAACCCTTAAAAATATTCATTGAGCGCAACCTCGGCAGTGCATGTTCCAAATATTTCTCTTCGGACTAGTGGAACGGCTTTCAGGCCCCTTTGAGTAGCAGAAGTTTAATCTGGTTAGCCCTGTATAAGTGCAGTTTCCCCTTCAGCCCCAACCACGATATAAAATAGACGTTTACAGTTCTAATTGTTACATTAGATGGCTTAGTAATGCGTGCGTCGATTTTATCAAAAGCGGGAGGGGGGAGGGGATGAACTGTTAGTGGAGTTTCTACGCTTTTTACTTCCTTGTACGAAGTAAAAGGAAGTATTGTGATCGCCAAAAAATTAGATATTCAGATTTTGAAGGAAAAATCGATTTTGACCATCTCTAAATCCACTTTGATTAGTATTTGCGTGCCGTAGTCTCAACGTACTCATGTATATATATGCGCGTATGTATGCACGCATGCACAATGTGTTTTGACGAACTGTGAATTCATTTTCACTAGTTTCTTCATGACATCTGTACATACGATATATGAATGTAACTGGCATAACTCAAAAATCATTTTTCACTAAGTGTTGAAATTTATATTTTGGATTGTTGTGGTATCTAATTGTACACCTTCCGTTTTGATAACCATCTACTGAAGAGTTTTTTTTACATGGACACCGGGAAGACTTCCAGTACAATACATTCTATGGCCACCTCCAATATACATTATGTCACGTAAGTCTATCGACTGTCGCTATTTGTGTCATGCCCGAAATCTCGCCAACTCTATCCAATCTTGGCGAGTTTGGGAGAAATAACACCAAATTTGGTAACAACCTTAAGTTAAAATTGAACCCAGCATGATAATATCTCTTAGATTAGGCGTGGAATCGCCAATTCATAATAGTATTGGAGAATCGTATCTCAATTCCAAATTAAATAAGCTTGAATGAAGTGGATTTGTTTACAGGGTCACTGAAAATACTGTAAATACATTAAGGTCTATGGTGCGGTCAGCTTCAATACATTAAACCTCTATAGACAGTCGTTTGGAGTTTGCCGTAATCTCGAAAACTGTCGCAAATCTTTCGACTTTTGGTGAAATATCATCAAATTTTGTGTAAAAATAGTTTTGGAAACTGAACCCAGATTGGCGATACTTTTTATATTTCACGATTAATTGCCAAACCTTAGTATGATGAATATATCACATCACAATTTCAAATGAAATAAGTTTGAGGGAAGATCATCGAAAATATATCCATTTTAATAGAGAACAAGGAAACTATGCGGTATTCACATCAGATTTTTTTACTGCAAAAATGATTCATGTTTAAAATTAAAATTAAAAAAAATAATAGCATAAAATTGAAACACTTTCATATGCTAAATACGCTCTAAAATGCTTTGTATTAAAAGCGTATCGTAATCTATGCGTCATCCCTATTTCTTTTTCCAATTTCAGTAAGTTGGTAAATGTATCATTATTGAAGAGTGGACCAAGAGTGAAGTTTTTTTTTTTCCTTGTTCCAGGAAACACTTCTTTGAAATCGAAATCTACCTTGAAATCGACTACTAAAACAATATTCGCCAGGCAAATTCTAACTATACTTTTCCTTTGTAATAAACTGTAAGGTTTGCCAGTTTCTACCGAAGTATAAAAGATATCGCCAAGCTAGATTCAGTTTTGAGGACTTAGTTTTTAATTCTTGAACTGCGAGGCCGTATCCAGGGGGTGGACCAGAGGGTCTGGTCCCCCTCCGAAATTTAAAATTATTGAACAAAGTAATAATGATAAAATATATTTGTGAAAAATTCAGACTTTTCCACCGTTTGGTCCCCTCCGAAATTTTCGGACCCTCCAAGAATTTTTTTTTCTGCGTACGGCCCTGTTGAGCTGGCTTCCATAACAGTTGCAAATGTCAGTGCCACAAACTATCTGAGCAATACAAGTTCAGTACTGAAGTCTTGGATCCGCCACTGACAATAAAGTTAACGAATGAACAGTTGGAAAAGTTCAAAGACACATTAATTTGTTGTTCCAAATTGTTCCTCGCATTTACCCTGGTTGTGAGAAAAATACAGGAGATCACAGACTCAGATAGTCATGCTTACATAGCTAACAACTTTCAAGTTTTTTTACGGAAGATAAACCACCAGACTTTGCAAACTATTTTACTTAAAAGATCAGAGTTGCTGTTACTAAGGCACGTTGACTGAAGATTCATCTATAAAAGCATGAAAGCTCACACCTACCCGAGTACAGTGACTACAGATGGGCGGTTCGACTCATTTTACTGATTCGAATCTCGACTCACTCACTACTTCGATGATTCGAATCTTGAATCAATAAAACAACTAAAGAAATTTTCCCTCTCTCTGCGCCGAAAGCCGTACTATTTAAACACCCTTCACCCATTCATCGGGTTTCTTCTCCGCTGAGTTCTCGGGCAGTTAGCATCTCTCTCTACTTGCTCCAGTAAAACTAGTGTTTGAACTGCCCGAAATGAAAATACAGGGGAGCTTCGTATGAACCCCTGGGCCTGTAAGATTAAAAGGTTAAGTTTGGTGTCAAAGTATTCGAAATTTTATGCAACGATAGGGGTTCCTAAGGGGGGGTCGAGAATCAATAAAAACGCGCTCCGATGGATAGTTTCCGAGATATACGTTAATTAATTATGGTAATTAGACTAATTAACCATGATTGAGGCTTAAAAGGACTGCAAACATGTAGAAATTGGCTCTGGGATGGTTTCCAGACTTTTGAGATGCCGCCGGAGGAGGCTAGTGTTTAAAATGCACAAATTGAAAATATAGGGGAGCTTCGTATGACCCCCTGGGACTGTAAGATTAAAAGGTTAAGTTTGGTGTCAAAGCATTCGAAATTTTAAGTATCGGTGGGGTGTTGAGTCTAGGGTGGGGGGGGGGGGTCGAGAATCAATAAAAACGCGCTCCGGTGGATAGGTTCCGAGATATACGTTAATTAATTATGGTAATTAGACTAATAAACCATGGTGCTGTTTTTTCCGCGATCCGGCATCGTCATCAACGGAGAGAAAGCAATAGCAAAAGCATCACAAGCTGGTATTGATCTCAGGATTTTCTTATCGCCGGCCTCAGAGGCGTAGCCAAGGGGGGGGGGGTTAGGGGGTCATAACCTCCCATGAGGAATTTTTTGCCATACAAAATGTATATTCTTCACTACATTATCATACACACGTATACATATATATGAGTTGCAGTAGTCATAACCCCCCCATGAAAAATTTCTGGCTACGCCCCTGGCCGGCCTGTATTTTTGACCTTTCTCGAATTCGAGATTTCATTGAAATGAGAATGGGAATATCGGATATTTGATGTTGAAATAAAACCGATTTGTCCATATTTATCGATTTTTGGCCCAGTCCTACTGAGGGGCTGCTGCACCCCCCAAAAAAATGGGACCCTTTACTTCGCTTACAGTTGAACTTTATCTTTAAATTTGATACCCAGCCCACCCCGAAATAAAATCCTGGCTACGCCACTGTCAATAACACTAACTACGCCACTGCTTTAGACCCTATTTTGTATTTCTCTGAATTACGAAAGAAAAGAAAATAATTCCCCTTAAACGACAAACAATGTAAAAAAAATATCTTAAACGAAATCTGCAGCAATAAAGCGAAATGTTATTTTGCTTACTACAAAGTCCTTTTGTGAGATCGCTTAACACCGCCCCTGTATCCTTCATTAAAAGTGACAAGCACAATCCTAACTTTATTTCATTCTATTTCCCTTCACATGAAAACCCGCCACCATGTAAACTTAACGTTCCGTTTTTTTTTTTTTTTTTTTTTTTGAGGGTGGGGGCAGGGGGACATATATTGATGTTAAAAGTTGAAAAGGGATGTTTCAAAAAAATTTTAAACAAATATTAAACCAGCCAGACAAGTTGGAAGGAGGGAGTACCCCCGAGGGAAAAAGGTTTAAACAACTTTGAGACACCCCTCGCTCTTCCACGAGCATTGGCGTTAATTGGCATGTAATATTTGGATGGGGTGACAAAATGTTTCCGATTGTAGAAAATATCGTTATTATAAATAGCTCTGATACTTGAATTTTCTTAATTTTTTTTTTGGGGGGGGATTGACCCCTCTTGCCCTTAGGAAGTAACGCCTATGCCCCCCGCCAAAAGCAAACGATGTTCGACCCACTCCACACCCACAGACAGATAAAACTTTAAATCCGACCACCAACCAAGAAATGAAACACCAAAGATTCGAAAAAAAAAACTTCAATTAAATGAAACATCCTTTCAACTCTTTTCGACTCCTTTCCACTCTGAGTCGATAGAAGATTCGAAAAAAAAAACCTCCAATTAAATGAAACATCCTTTCAACTCTTTTCGACTCCTTTCGACTCTGAGTCGATAGAAGATTCGAAAAACTAACGAATCTCAACGATTGTATACAATCACCGAAACAGAGCGAAACACTGAATCAGTAAAGATTCGTTGCTGCACAACTCAGTGACCAACTCACCCACACCCACTCATTTGCTGTTTCAAATCATCTATCGACTCAGAGTCGAAAAGAGTCGTAAAGAGTCGAAAAGAGTTGAAAGAGTAAGGGAAAATCTCCGGGAACGGCAAAGGGAAAATAAGTTTTCCTTCCCTTCGAACTTGGAATGTATTTCCCCACAGTTGAGGGCTTGAGATTCGAATCAGTAGAGAGTGAGTGTAAAGACTGAGCCACTCAGTACCAAGATTCGAATCACTGATTCGACTCATCGAATCATTGGCCATCCCTAACAGTGACTAGCGAGAAACAATTCATCACCCCAGTACAGAAATTCTCTCCCAGTTCAAAAATTAACCAAAAGAGTGCTTTACATAAATTCTGATTTTAGCTTCTGAACTGAAAAAACAGTTTTGTTGAATCAACAAAAGAGATTTGTTAAATCATCAAATTTATCCGGTTGCAATAGCGCCAACAAATTTGTGTTGAATTAACGAAATTTTTTTTGTTAAAATTATTTGGTCATTTCGAAAAAACATTTTGCCAATTTAACCAAACAAGGTTGAGATAACAAAATGTTTTGTTAATTAACGAAACTATTTGTTTAAATGGCTTATTTGGTTAAAGTCAACTAAATTATTTGTTCGAAGTAACAAAATTTCTTTGTTAACTGTGTAATCATGGATCATTTAACAAAATTACTTTGTTGAATTTATTATGTTATTTTTTTAAACCCACTAAACAACTGACTGAAAATTTCAGAGATAAGGCTAATTATTTTATTTATTCATAAAAATTTTCATTTCTATTTTAGTGTTTTTATATATCTACAATTTTAATATGAAGAAATTCAAGTCCCTTTCTTTTTTGTTGCTGTTCGTAAGACAGATAGTCTGAATCGCTCTTCGGCTCATGGTAAAATAAATCTGTATCTTTAATACTAAATAATATCATCCAAGACTGCAGTTTAATTTAAAAAAAAGTGTTAATGAAAGCTTACTTCTTAGTGTTATATTTTAATGTAGTTGTCTCGTTTTCATCGCATGTGTGGATCACAAAATCTAATTTATAACCTTCCGCGTGTAGTTTCAGATTTGATGCTAAAAGGTGACTATTGCAATCGTGGGAACCAAATATTGCAGTCTTTTTCCCATCTGCTTATCTTCAATCGCGAAAGGGTATTTTTTTTATACAGTCCTAACGCAGAAGGCTAATTAATTTGCAGTTTGACGTACTTTTTTTTTCCTGTTTAACATTCCGAATTCTAAACTCATAATAAATGTTTCAATAAAAATTAAGAGATATTTTATATGTCACGTACGCTGAAATAGTTTTTTTTAACAAATTTTATGCTAAAGGCCGTGGTGGCTCCTCCGTTTGAGCACATGAGCACGTGAACCCTCAGAGGAGAAACTAAAAAGTAAATAGAACAATTTTTTTTATTTTTTATTCGCTAAAACTTACTTTTTTCGCTAAAACTTATCTTGGTGACAAAATGTAAGACCAAAGATAACTTGTTTTCTTTCAGTTGCCTGAATTGTTTTCCTTTAACTGCTGAAAAAGTAATATATTTTAATGTGTTCGATGCCGTCGTATCTGCATACTTAATTTTCGAAATTTATCTGGTGAACCTCCATTAAAATAAACTACGAGACGCCACTGGCTAATGGTTATTTTGCTATTCTGTTAACGGTCAAAAGAAGACTTGCTTTAAACTAATATCTATAAAAGCACTAAAATAAATACGTACATTTTAATGTACGTATTTATTTTAGTATGTATTAATGTAGTATGTATTAGTATGTATTAATGTAGCAATTAGATTTACCTTTGAAACTTTCAATTAAATCAAAAAATATCCAATCGAATAGTTATGTATTTCGTATTACAACCACCTAGACTTAAATGTACTGTCAGACATCAGGTTTCGAAAAAACCCGGTCGCCCGGTTCTCTAAAAATTATCCCTTTGCGACTAGCTTTTTTCATTAATGTAATACTATACATAAGTGGCTCCTAAAAATTTTTGCTGGCTTTTAACATTTAAAACTTTTTTCGAACTCTGAGCAAACCTAATATCCTAATATTTACAAACGTTCTGAGTTCCCTTCTCTCCTGTCTTGCACCATACGGCGCTCCTGCGCTTATCCTTGATGCATGCGTGAATTAACTGTTCAACGATTTCAAATACTATTGGTTCTTCACATGGAGGCAGCGTTCTTCGAGTTTGACAAAAAAAGTTTCGTTGACGAAAAATCATACTGTTAAATAAATTTGTCTCAATCAAACAAACTTTTGTTGAATCAACAAAATGAAACTACTCAACCGTTTAGCGAAAGAAGTTTTATTAAATTCATTAAAACAATTTTTAGCGCCTGTATGCGTAAAGCAGGGTCAATAAATAAGCAAAATGCTTATCTTGAAATTCCAAGGTTCGGAAAAAAATTGCTTTGCTCAAAAAAAAAAATCAATTATATCCCGTAGGATCACTTAAAAAAAACGCTTCGAATTAAAAGTTTTTACTGTGTCATTGAACAGATAAAATTAATTTACCTATGTTCCTAGGATGGAAGAAAATCTTTTTAGATTGCCCACTTAAAATTTATGGTTTATGTATTTGGAGGATATATCCTCGTGTATTCTTTATCAGCTATAATAAATACTTATTTTCTTAGGAGCATTTAGAGAACTTCCACTCGAGATGCATTATATCATGTCGAGGAGAATTTGCACAATACCCAGATACTTTTTAACGCTCGAATGAGTAAATCTCGGTAAATCTTCGAGTACAATAAAAGTTTATAAAAAGAACTTATTCCTCTAGACATAAGTAATCTTTCTGTCTCAATCGGATCTCATGATCAGAAATAAATGGCTTAAGATTGCAGATTTTTTTTTCTTTTGTAGGGAAAAGATTTTTTTCATGTTTCCATACTTTATCATGAGACATATTATGTAATCTTCTTTTTCTCAAGTACTGTTCATAATAAAAATATGGTTTAATTTTTTTTACTCACCAGAAATAAATACTAGTAAATTAAACAATTTTATTTGATTTTTTTTTGTTCTATATATAAGCAATGCCCTCTCATTTAAATGTAACGCGGGGGTACGGCGTCGACTCCAAAATATCCATTTTTTGTTAGAAGGTTTTTTTTTAATGTTCTACTCACCAGAAATAAATACTAGTTAAAATAAATTCATTTGAATGTTAAATTGTAGAGTTACCCCACCTAATAATGATACAACCTAATCTAAATGTCAAGCGGGTATACGGCGTCGACTCCAAAATATCCATTGAAAAAACAGTTTTGACACTTACCGGCCGATGTAGTGTTTTTAATAAAAGCATTTACCTTCAATTTTTATCGATGACCTCTGTGGAAGATATTTTAGCACAATATTTCATGTTCAGCTTTTAGATGCCCAATGTGATGTGACACACTCAGACATTTCAAAGGACTTTAAAAAAATAGTACACTCAGGGCCTGACTATAACATTTTGTGCCATCGCAATTTTCAAATTTTATGCCCTGTATATAGCTGGCTCAATTTTGGTTTTCCTGTACATAGCTATAAACTCAACTTTTCGGCCTATTTGTGTATGTGAGATCAGGACACGTGCCTCAAGTGGCCGTGCGATATTCAGGGCCTGAGTACCTGCACAGATTTGTCTGAATTTTTGGAAAAATATTTTCAAATTCTAATTTTTTGAGGTATACCCGCCCTATTACTTACAAAATAACATGAAAATATGAATTTGATGGAAGTCGGGTATAAAATGATAAAAGTCTAAGCAGTAGCTTTCGTTCGTCGTCTGTCGACAGAATATTTTGATTTCAAAATTACGAATCTGACGTCTTTAAAATATATCCTTTCTCAATCCATCCATCTAACAGCTAGTAAACATTAATGCTGCATCACTGCACTGATCTTTCATTCTGATTACAAACTCAAATTGAAATCGGAAAGCTCTCTCAGCTTCGGGAAAAGATTTGAACAGCCAGATGACGCTTGGAGAGAGAAAAGAGAGAGAGGTTAAAAAAAAAACAAGAGAAATTCATGAGCGGGAGAGAGATTTCTCGGATAGGGCAGAAGTAATTGAAGTTTTATTATCCTGAAATTCGGATTTTTGGCGATTACTTTATCTTTCTCTGTCACATGACAGCGACGTAACGCACATTTTTTAAAGCTTCAATTCATTTGAAGCGAGTACTTTTTTTTCAAAGTCAAGTTATAGAACCTGATATTTTCAAACGACTTCCGATTATTTTCCCTCCCTTCAAAATATTGTAAAAAAGTTTGTAAGTTCGAAATGTCTTCTCATTGAGATTGTAGTTCCGTTGGGTTACCGTGCATGGCATTTTCTCTGAATAAGTAGTAGTTTCATGAAAGTGGCAGATCAATAAAATAAACTTTTCCTAGTGTTGTTTTAGTAAATTCCTTTTTAAATTTTTTAAGGGGCACTTTTTTCGAATAATGGTATAATATGTAAAAATGAATGCCAAAACAAAAGAACATGTCCACCTCAAATGAAAGAAAAGTATAGTCTCATTTCTGGAAACGATCTCCATTAATGCAAGCGAAAGATCATTTTTAATTAGAACGTATCCTTAGCAGTTATAGCTAGATTACACTGAATACCATTGACAAAAATACCAACTCTCCCTTTTTTTCGGGAGATTTCACACCACTAACTTTTAAATAGCAGATCATATTTAAAATTAGGCCAACAATTTTAAAGTAAAACTGTTTAGAAATTGTGGTGAAAGAGTTGGCAGCTTTGTAGTGTTACAAGTAAAATTTACTAACGGTGAAAATTTAATGTGATTTAGAAATGGTTACTTTTACTGGAAGAAATGACTTGATTAAGAGGACCCGCATGTCTAACAAATACTCGTCACAAAAAATGGTTGTTTACATTCCGTAAACGTCGGTAGTTATTTATGTCTTCCCCTTGATTGTGTTTTCCCTTTGTAGCCATCTAAAAATATATAGAAATAATTATATTTCTTCCGCATCTTTCACTATTTGTCAGTGGATTATATTTTAAATTGAAGTTTTGTTTAAAATAATTTCTGCTCCTTTTTCGGATTGATAAGAAAATAAATTCCCAAATAAATAAAGGTCAAGAATGAATAAAGGGCAGCAAAGACATTTGTCAATGTGGTCGAAATTCCGTTCTACTGAAATGTAAGTCATATTTTTCATAGCGAAAATATTTTATAACCTAAATATTTCAATCATTTCACTGTCACTCTTTGTGTAGATACACACTTTCCGGACTTTTTTCCCCGTCGGAAGCTCATACAACACCGAAATTATATGCTTTGGTAAGCTTCTTATGTAATCCTACAGAAAAAGGGACCGCATACCGACCTACTTTTACTCTCTTTCGAAACGTATTTTAACTGCAATTAAATAAGTCAATATCCCTTGCGTGTTGGAAATTTTGATTTAAAATGAAACTATTTAAAATTTGTGGTGGAATTTTTTTTTGAAAACACGTGGTTGACGAGATATACGGGCTCTGATTCTAACATTTTAGTCACACTTCTTCGTTCTCGAAAAATCACGTGAGCAAGCGGATGTAACCATCTTATTAACAAGTACAGGAAGTTTGAAATTAAAGTTACACCGTTTATATTTACATAGAGATTGTTATGGTGGACGTATTTAGTTGAAACTGGATAAATACCATTGGATAAAGAATTTTACAATAAAATAGTTCAAATTCTACCGTTATGCGGCGCTTTTCAAGTAAAAAGCATAAATTTTAAGAAAATTTGAAGTGTTTTAAAATGGCTAGTAATAAATGCCTTATAATCATTCTTCACTATGCTTTAGAGAAGAAAATGCTATCTTTAGTGATCAACATGGCTGACGAAACGGTGCAAAACTTTAATCATATCTCTTTGCCTCCGAAAAGTCATGCAGCCAAGGGGCTGTGATCCGAGATAGCTACACACTTAAATCTACTGAGTAAAATAATAATCAAACGGAGTATATTTTTACTCAATTTTTGACTTCAAACAGCCATTCTCCCGATTGAGTAAAATTTGCTCCATTAATCGACAAAAATCAATGGAGCGAAAAATTCTCAATTTTTGAGCATTATACAGCAGCTCAATTTAGCCTAAATAATAATAAAAAAAGAGGAGTGTTTTTAGAAAATCTGTCCGTTTTTGATTAATAAAACTGTACTCAATTATGATTATTATTTAAGCTATAGAATGAGCGTTTTTACAAAATCAGTCGTTTTTTAATTAATATATCTGTACTCAATTAAGATTATTATTTTAAGCTAGAAAAAGGCTGTTTTATGAAAATTTTCTGTTTTTGATTAATATATTGAATTATTCGTTTTCTTAATTTTTTATTATCAGAGCTGTAATCTATGATTATAAGCCCGAGAAAATATTTTAAATCAAGGCAAATACATTACACATATCTTAATACACTATAAAAAAGTATTTTTTAATAAATAGAATATAATTTAACTATAGTCTCTAGTTATAAAACAAATTCACACTACAGTCAGAATACAGAAATGCAATCACGGTTAAGCCAGCTGTGACATTTAATTAAAGCAGCAACCAAATTTATTTACATGAAAAAGGTAAAATAGTACTTACTCACTTGACTGAAGATATCATAACCTCATTTGTTTTACAACAGCGACGAGATTTTTATAATCCAATCGTAAGAAACTGTGTCCATAAAAACAAAAATTTTACCGAAAGCATCCTCTCCACATTTAGGTTGAATTTATTTCACAACTCTGAATATGAAAAAGATGCATTTGGTATTCGGATATAAAATAAAATTATTACCAGCGAATACATCGAGAAGTAATCACCCACAGCAAAAGGACTTAGCATTAAGTAAAGTACATCCAGTATCCTCTTTAGAAATTCTTTTAATTCATATTTTGATAACGACATGTTTGTTCGATGCCCGCCGTAAGCCACGATTCCCGCGTTGTGACTATGAACCGTTATCCGTTGAAGAGCGTTGGTCACGTGATAGTAATAGGACATCTTACCAGGCATCTTTTCATGGGGAGAGACAGAATTCTCAAATAGAGAAGATTTAAGCGAAAATAGAGCTAAATAGAATCTAGCGAATTGGGAGCATTGAGGCGAATTTAGGAGTTTACAAATTATTGTCTTTAAAGAGTATTTTTCGGAAATTTTTAGCGTAAAAGGATTTAAATCAGCCGATAAGAAATTTAATCAATAAAGGAGTGTTAGTTTTAATAAGTAGATTTAAGCGTGTACACTAAGAGCGTAACACCTGGCACGGACTGGGTCACAAGACTCTTCGAGAGCAGAGGTGTATCCAAAATGTCAGAGCAGTAGCCTGTATCTCATCAGAACTGTAGTAATTTATAAACTGAACTGCTTGAACATCGTCTCTTGAAAGGCCTTTGTTTGTTTGTGTGATTATGGCAACGCTACGCTAGGTCGATCTGCCAAGGATGTGCGTGCCTTGGTAGGAGGACTTTCTAAGGGGTTCTAACGCGTATTCACGTTACATCTGGAGAAAACCTCCCAAAAAGCCAGACCGTCTGATCGACAGCCACGAGATGGGGCCCGAACCTGGGACCTTCAGCCTTCGACCGTCTACCATTTTCAGTGATATAACCACTGTGCCATGGTGAGGTTGAAAGGCCTTTGAAATCGACCTGTGCAAATTTCGAGTATCTTAAGGGCAGTAGCTAATAGCATACAATAACCTCGGTTTTATTAATTTATTTATTTTATAAGAACTTCAGTAATTTACCAACTGCACTTCTAGAATATCGAAGCTTGAAAGGCAATGGTCCTTTTCGTAAGCGTTTTAAACTTCGATATTCTAGCAGTACTGCTTATAAATCGCTGCAGTTTAGAAAAGAGAACTCTATTGACTACCGGCCTTTTTAAAACGCTCCAAATTTGCTTAGCGTCTTTTCTTCGAGAAAAGAGACATATTTTTTGAAAATTTTACTGCAGATATTTTGCCCGTGGTCCGTATAAAGTATTTATCAAGTTTCAACGAAATACGTTCACCAGAACGGGATCTACGTACGTTTAAACAGGGTAACTTAAATTATAACCACAATATATATAAAAACGTCATTTGCGATCGCAGCGGTGCGACTCTAAATCGTATTGATCCCTTCTACGAATCTAGACAATTTTGTGATGTATATTTTTTAGACACGCTCTGTATATGCACGGTAACGCGTATTTCAAATTTAAAATAACGCTATTGGAATCAAGCAGCGCAGTTTGTGACCTGTAACATCGGCTAGGCTCTTCTTACACATGATATAACATTATCAAAAATTCAAAAGTTAGAAATAATAGATTCTTTCTATTTTAAGAGCGAAAGAAATAACATGCCAATAAAGGTACCAAATCAATAACTAGTAGGAGAGAAAATTTCGAAAGTATTTGAAATTATTCATCGAAGAATTTTACTTCAAGGTGATTTTTTACTCATATCTTTTGTCCTTTTATCTATCGCTTACATTCACGTTTTGGAAAATAGAAAATAGAAACACTTTATGAGTTAAATTTTTCATTCACTTTTCCCAGGGTCTTTGAATTGGGGAAAATACTTTTCAAAGTTTTGCTCTAAAACTTTCGAATAAAATCATAATATCCTAACTTGGTTGAATTTTTGATCAGTTCTAAAATAGAATGTGCTTTTATTTTTTTTTTTAATTTCAAGCTCATTGAGATTGAGATTAAATTTAAACTTTTCTGTTTAAGATAAAAGATATAAATCGTTGTCTCTGAAAACTTTATATACTGGTTTCTTCTAACACTAATTTGGTGGCACAATATCCATTTCTCGTCTCATCAGGTTATTTATGATATATAGCATTAAAAAGTTCTAAATAGTTCAATTCTTACCACATTAACAGGTATTGTTCTACATCGCTTAGGTTAGAAAAGTCAAACAACTGACGCTTTATGAAATACCAAATTTATATTTCATGGAACTCCTAAGCTCTTCAAAGCTACATTTCCAACTTTAAATTTTACCAAATCATTATATACATGTGGCATCCCACTGAGGCATAGTCAATTTACGTGAACTCTGACCAGATTCTCAGTTTAAAAAAAATTTAGATTTATTCAAATATGATAAAATGATAAAGAAAATAGTGGTGAAAAATCTACCAAGTAAAGCGTAAAAGTTGCAATGAATGTATCCCGAATGTGATCTACATAGAAAAACACACTCTCAGCTGTGCTGGGTGAGCCGATAGGTGGAACGAGATGAAAGTTGACACCTCTTTATAAATCCTGCAAGTTTAGCTAAAAAGTTCACGAGGACGAAAATTATTCATTACTGCCAAACTAATTTAGCAGCAGTGTCGATTTTCTGTCTTGGAAGGTTATCGATGACTTCTAATATTAAACCTTTTGGGACGTTTGATGTATTAGAAAGTGATACGTATATTTGGCTAAAGTCGTTCACATGACGTTCTTATGCGGCTTTGGAATTGAGTACCACCCAAATTGAATGTAAATGCGCCCTCAGTAATGAAACACAAATGAAAGTGTACGCATTCTCCTAACGCGTTCTTTCTTTTCCCCTATTTTTAATGAATAGGTATAGGAGAAATTGATGGTGTGGTAATTTGCACTCCACTTTTCATTCTCGTACTCTTTCATAACATTCATTATGAAATATAACGTTTTACTCATTAACTCTTCCGGTACACACGTATTTATTTATTCATTTTCTATTGGAACGTGTAATTTGACTTCGCCTTTGTGATGGAAATAAAACGCCTATCGTAAAGAAAGTTTTATTTTTACAGTATGAATTATAAGCAACAACATGCATACTATGAAGCAGAACGTAAATAAATAAACCAAATCAAATAAAAACTTAATTTTATAAAACACTTTCATTTGTGTTTCATTGCTGAGGGCGGATTTACATTCAATTTGGGCGGTACACAATTCCAAAGCCGCATAAGAACGTCACGTGAACGACTTTGGCCATATACACGTATCACTTTCTGATTCATCGAACGTGCTCCAGAAGTTTAATATTAGTTAGTTACATCGGGACTGCCAGGGATCATTAGAAGAATGCAATGGGAGGTGTGGAACGATAGGTGGAGTTATTTATGTTACTCATCTATCCCAGTGCATGAGGTTTATAAATTAATAACTTTTTCAACAAGAACTCTTAACAAATGCTGGTGTTGGAATTTAAAATTGACAAAAACTATGTATAATAATACACACAATTATAATAGCACATTTCAAATGAAAAACCAAATCTACAAAATTTAGAACTCATGATAAAGGTGTGTGAAGAACTTAAAGTGATGATTTCTTTTTAAATAAAATGTATTGGAAATGTTAATGTCCATATTTTTATGGTTAGATAATAAAATAATCTGATGTATTCATAATCAGCTGTTAATTTATAATGAGTTTTAGCTAAATTTAGTAGCTTTGTTTTCTTATTTAAAATTTACACAGACTTAAAAACAAAGTTCTGCAACTAAATCGTTTAACCTTTTTAAGTGGAGAAATTATTTTATGTAATATATATATTCATAAAAAAAAATTGGAGAGGGCTTGAATTGAAAACAAACTATTTTTAAAATACAGCCATTAGTTGTTTCAAATTTTTTAAAACGATCTAGTGGAGGAAAATCATATGAAAAATCCATAAATGGCATTTATTAACAATGTTTGCTATTATACAGTTTTTATCAATTTCACATTCTAACACCAGTATTTGTTAACAGCACTTTCTTATAAAAATATTAATGTAAGCCATATATTTCTTAGTGATAGGTATGCAACGCAAGTGGAAACACCTATCATTTCAACTCTCCTATTGCATTATTCCGAAAATCACAGCGATGATCTGGCATTGGCTTGGATTATAAATATTTTACTAGATGAATTTTTTTGGATGATATCGTTGAAATGAAGTGCCGGCATCGAAGGATTAATCTTCTTCTTGCTTCAGAGTTAGGGTGTTTATATGCCTCCGCTGAAGACCAGCACAGCGTAAGCGGAAAAAATTCACTAAACTCGTGGATTACGAAGGAAAAGTTACTTTAAAAGTTTACCAAAATACACAGCGACAAGCAGCGTGAAAAATAAACTAGTAAGTCCAATGACCAGGAGTGGCTGGCGCGAGAAGTAAACGAACCAGGATGACTCACAGCAAACATCTGAGGAGGGTGCCCGACTTTGACCTGGAAAGGGTGCCACGTCCACAAAGTGACGGCTAACCCTAAACTGAAGTACCCCGGCTACGGTTTTCAAACCTTCTGTCGGTAGCTATTATCTAACGGAAACTCCATCAGTCGCAGGAAAGTCGCCACACCGTTGGTCGCCTGCCACACGCAAACCGACCAGCAGAAGAAACGATGAGCCATCAACGGAAGATGAAACCTCACACCATACAGTCCATGAAGCCGAAGATTGGATGAAACGGGATGAGATGGAAACAGTGCGGCTGGACGACGTGAATGCTAAAAAGCAGAGTGACTCTCCGAGGAGGTAGGAAGAAACCGAGAATGGTGACGAAAGTCTCAGGAAAAAGAACAACAAAGGTCCTAGTCAATGGTAGGAGGGCTTGGAGAGAAGCGTGATGCAGCCAGGATGGTATCACAACCAACAGCCGACGAAGTCGCCCCGGAAGGGGTGCCACATCCACAAAGCGAAGATATAGGAGAAATTGATGGTGTAAATACCAAGTACTGTACCACGTACTCAATTGAAAATGGTATATTATGTACCGTTTATAGTTCTTTTACAGGAGCACACAAAATGAAACCAAATATATTATTCTCTATTTGAAGTCATTCTTCAAAGCGTATTTTATGGATATTCGGTTATTTGAAACAAAACAATATTGGGGTACATTATTGAATATTACAAAATGAAATTAACCATCGAAAATTGTGTCTGTACCATTTGTAGTTCTTCTACAGAAGCATTCAAAAGAATTCCAATACATTATGGTCTGCAACAGTTTAGGCACATTAATTCAATTCAAGTAAAATTCAATAATCATATAAACGATTATACCAGGTTACTCTTCATTTAAAGAATGTAAATAACATTCGAAGTTCTTTTGCAGGGTCTCACATAATTACATTATTTGGGATGAACACCTTGTTTGAAGTGATCCCTAAAACCACGTCCTTAACAACGATGCATTGCCAAATTCGGCTCAAGATTGACTGTCGTATTGGGAAGTGTTTTATAATCTTTTGGCATGATTGTTCTTTTTAAATATCGTTTATTGGTACCAGTAGCGTATTGGGTTCCAAAGTTGGGCAGTCTAACTCAGTGCAGTATTACCGGGAGGGCAAACATGGCAGCTGCCTAGGGCCCACAGATTTGAAGCTCCCCAAAATCGTATAATTTACACTTTTATAATTTTAGAGTAAAATAATAAAACGACAAAAACAAATCTCAAAAGTTATATAATTTTTAATTATAAAGTAAGAACAATAAAAATAATTCAAGTTTACATATGTATAAATTAATTTAAGCTTCTTTTCTCTATGCCGAAATGCTCTATAGTTGATATAATATAGCTACTAACATATACGGAATATAATTAACCACTTTCTGTAAATAGTATTTTTAAAATTAAATGAAGAACCTGCTCACGTAAAGCCACTCCGAAACGGCTGGAGAAGTAAGTGTTTAAAGTACTTGCTCCTGGCGCACTGCGCCAAGCTCCATAGTGTGAATATATGATGGCAAATTCGAAAATATAGTTTTGGCCCCTTATCCCCGTTTTGATGCGCGTTCTAAAGAACCCTGAAAAATTTTAAGTACTTGTGTCACTTTACTTTTGAGAAAGAATTTTACAACCATCTCTCTTTTTACTCTGATATATGAAGGGCAACGTGAAAGGAATGTTATGGACCCTTACTCCGGTTTCGGTATGAATTTTAAAAAACCCTGGAGGTGATTTTCGAAGGTGATTGAAGGAAGGTTATGAAAAGAATGTTTGGACCCTTACGCCCGTTTGGGTACGAATTCTGAAAATAATTTTTAGTTATTTGTGTTAGATATATTTTAAAGCAAGAATTTTACGGCTGTCTCTTTTTTCCGTCTGAAATAGTATATGAAATGGGAAAAGGAGCGTTAAAGAACGTTTTGGCCCCTTACGTCCGTGTGGGTTCGAATTCTAAAAAAAATCATGAAAATGACTTGGGTATTTGTATTAGTTATATTTTAAAGCAAAAAATTCTACGGCTATCTCTCTTCACCTTCAGATATGAAGTGAAACGTGAAAAGAAAGTTTTGGGTCGCCACCCCCGTCAGGGTTCGAATCTTCAAAAATCGCTTCTTAAATAGCGCCTTGCGCACAGAAGCTATAACCTCCTAAAATTTCATGTCTCTATCTCCGGTGGGTTTGTTTGGGCGATGATGGTCAGTCAGTAAGTCAGGAGATATTCCTTTATATATAGAGATTACTTAAAGTAAGTTTTGAAGACGTTCATATATTTCAAAATAAACAAAATTAAAGCATGTGCATGAAGTTAGCAACCGATAGTGTAAAACAATACTATCGGTTGAAAGTATCTAGTGTGCGTAACATATTTTACAAGGACAAACGAAAGAGCTGTCATAAATTTAACTTTTAAGGTACGTGGCTTTTTTTCTTCTCAGGCAGAAGACTGCAGGTTAGCTGTCCTGAATTGCTACAAAGCTGTCGGTCAGCCTCGGGGATTCCTTCAGAACGTGGAGGTTCACTATTGCATTCAGTTTTGAGTGTCACTGAAAAAGATACCTCTCTGTCATCTACTCAGTGAGAGAACATCAAATATTAAACGTGCACTTTTAGGTCGGGGATTTTTAAATAAATACTTGGTGCTCTGTTGCCTGTTCGATTCCCTTTCAGTACTCGTCGTTTCTTCCGAACTGTGGTCTTTGACTGTCAGATAGGTTAGCGCAACAGGACAGCTGTTTTAGCGCAAATAAAATCGTATTGAAAAGCGTTTTTATTATTGGTTATTTCAACACAGTTTTAACCTTTACTGTTTCGAGCAATGCGATTTTCATAGTACTTTGATGCAGCGTCACAAGATAAAGCTTAGTTACTAATTTTTACAATTTTTTTCTTCGGAGATTACCACCACTATTTTCACAAACAACTTTAAATTCACTTAAAAATTCAAACTTCAAGTAGCTATCCATAATTAGATATAATTAATCTTCCAAATAAAGCGTAAAAACTGGCCGCTCTGGATAAGGTGTTAATGGGCTCCTTTTAAATTGTTTGCCGATACCAAATAATCGTGATTTAGTTCGTGTTATTTCTGGATTCCGCCGTTCTTAAAAATAGAGCGGATCCCTCTCTAAATCGGAGTTCGATCTCTAAGTATCTGTGAGGATCACGTGTCAAACTTGTCAGGCCTGGCGTGACAAAACTTCTTTGTTGCCCGTGTTCCGTAAATACAGGCATTAGGGACATGCATGTGTGTGGGGTATCGTGTATCCTGTCAGTCCTTCGCAGCCACTCGGCGTTGCCATGACAACGGGAAAAGAAAAGTCGTTTACGTTTACTCACTGTCTCAACGAAACTTATATCTTTATCCGAAAAACATGCGTTAGCACCATAACAATCATCATTTTGATATATTACGTTGAATTTTAAAAGTAAAAATATTTTCTGTAGACGTAAGCTGGGACATCGTAACTGATTGAGACATCAAATAGAGATTATTTAATTGTAGGGATAGTACTTTTTCGATGTTAACACGGCTTAAGGTGCGAAAGCAAGAACATGGGAAAATGCCAGAACACAACTCATAACTAAACGTATAAGCATCGGATCAGCAATCAAACTTCTACAATATATAAATATTATACATCTAACCCCTCCCCTCCACCACCCCCCCCTCGAAAAAAAAAGTCAAGTAAAAAGAGCATATTTTGCTTTAAAGGGATATGACTTTTATTAATCCTTTTTTAGGGCTAATTGCTAATAAACCCAAAATATAATAAACCACTTTTTGTAAGCAGTAATTTTTATTTACAATATTATGAATAAAATTAACCTGGATCTTAAAATTCATTTTAAAATATGCTTAATTAAAAGTGGTTAATCTTCTAGAATTGGCTGGAAGCTATTTTGTAAGCCATATGATTATTCGCATTCACAACCTTTATATTTTTCAATAGTAGACTGAAGAAACCTGAAGTATTTAAATTAAAGCTAGACCATTTTTAATAAAGATTAATTATTACTCTCCTGATATTTCTACATCGGAAAACCTTTGAATTTCCAATTTCAATTATAAATCACTCGAACCTTCAATTATAGATTAGTAAATAAGCCCAACATTTAGTACCAGCGAGGAGATATCCATATAAGGAAGTTACAATGCACACCGAAAGGGAATCTCAGCCTATTTGTCGGTTCAACAAAAATAAACGAACACGTTTAAGTAAATACAGAACTAGTATTTCTTAGAGTTATTTTTTAGTAGTAGAAGGTACTTTTTCCCTCCTCAATAATTGCCATATTTTCAGAAAATGACCTAAATACGGGTTAGGACCCTAGAAAGACATCCACGGAGGGCACCCTACCACTCGGCCTAGAGCCCACGCGTAGCTAATCGGTCAAACTGAAACAAACAAACAAACAGAAAATGAAAAACTTTATGAAAGGAAAGGCAGTGGTGGATCCAACAGGAGGGAACGGGCAATCACTGTCCTCGGAGCGCACTTAAACTTACTATTAAACGCATTTTTAACCTGTAACACTGGCTTCAGTGCAACATTCAAAGAATTTTGCAAAGCAGCATCTCTCAAAGAAGCAGCATCTCTCAAACCTTCTCGGTCGCGTATTTTTAGAAGACTAGGGCCCAAGACCCCTAGACTCGCTACGCTCGCTTTTCGTATGAAGCATTCGGCCCCTAAAAGGCTTATTCGTAAAAAAAGGCATAATTCAACAGGCAAGACCCAAAGATTGGATCAGATAGAATGTTACTGAGCTACGCATTGCTTGCTGGCTTGGTTCTTGCATGTTCATTGGTACATAAAATTTTAAACATCACACTACAGTAGACCCCCTCCCCCTCATAACACGGAAGATACTTTGTCATGGGAATCCCTGTTGTACGGGTCCTGAGCTATACTCCATCTGGAGTGCGGACTACGCTTATAATCGCTGGAAAAATTATTTGCACTCCTCAGAAACACAATTATATTTAATGTTGCCATTGAAAAGTTATATTAATTAGGAGCTAAAACGTAATAAAATCAGAACATCTGTTTCAGATGTATTTTTAATTATGTAAAACCTATTGGACACCTTGCGAATTTGCCACCCGTGGCGATTTTTCATTATTTGGCGACCTGCGTACATGTAAAGTCAATAAAAGCTACGGAACAGATAGGATAGCTTGCCACCAATGGCGACTATTCATTATTTGGCGATTTACACATGCTCACAACCTATAATTACTGTTCATTTAAGGTTACCGCAAAACCGTTATCCATATTTTCATTTACATAATCGTTTGCAGATTGGCGTACTTAGCACCACGAATTATACCATCTCGTCGCGCTAGCAAATATCCAAAGTGTACTATAACTGCTATAATGGCATAGTTAACGCCGCCAAATATTTCTACTGGTAGCAAATAATCCAGCTGGACCGAACCGGCTTTAAAATAATCTGCATTTTAATTATTTTTCATTTTCAAGATATTAGTTTTTCTATTTTGGAAAAAACGAATAATCGCTAATTCTAAACTCCTGTTGTTTTCAGCTGTATAGTTAAATATGTAAAACCTATTGGACACCTTCCGTATTTGCCACCCATGGCGATTTTTCATTACTTGGCGACTTGCGTACATGTATAGTTAATAATTAGCTCTAAGAAAACAGTACTTCATAAGTTTCCTTTGATAAAATCTACGGAACAGCTAGGATAGCTTGCCACTCATGGCGACTTTTCATTATTTGGCGATTGACATATGCTCACAACCTATAATTACTGCTCATGTAAGGTTCCCGGAAAACCGTTATCCATATTTTCATATACACAATCCTTTGCAGAATGGCGTATTTAGCCCCACGAATTATATCATCTCGCCGCGCTGGCAAATATACAAAGTGTACTATAACTGCTTTAATGGCATAGTTAACGCCAACAAATATTTCTACCGGTAGCAAATAGTCCAGCTGGACCGAACCGGCTTTAAAATAGTCTGCGTTTTAATTATTTTTCATTTTCAAGATATTGGGTTCTAACATTTTTGAGATCGCGGTTTAGATTCATCCTGCTTGGAAAGATACCATTTAACCAGATCGTATTTAATTCGAAGAGGGCGCTTTTAAAATCAGTTGGAATTAGTTATTCTGTTTTGGAAAAACGAATAGTCGCTCATTCTAAACTTCTGTTGTCTAAGCGAACTTACTATTTGAAAATTGTCAACTTTCTGTAACACTTTGAGTTATTTATTTCATATATTTTTTAATTTGGCGTAAAATGGGCGTAATTCTATTTCATGTTTGTCAATTTCACGCGGTTCTACATACTTGAAATTGCTTTGTTGCAAAGGAATGAATGATTTTATGCCAAATCTGGCAACCATTATGTTTTATTTTTTCATTTTTTATTAATATCTTCTAAAATAATTCGATTTTCGAAATTTAAGTCAGCTTTTCAGGTTCCTCGGAATCTTTCTAATCTGTGGGCCCCTTAGTCGAAACTCAAATCCCCACGGTTTAGGAGGAGATAGGTCAACAAGCTTTGACAGCGTCGACAGCGGCCTTTACTTTTTTTGGAATAGAGAGATAAGATAGAGCGCGGATTTAACCTGAGTCAGTACTAGAAAGGAAAAAAGTTAAAAAAAAAAAAAAAAAAAAAATTCTCTGATAGAATGCATCGTCATACTGATTGCCCCTCCCTTGAAACTTTTCTAGATCCGCTTGTGGGAAAAGTCGCAAAAGAAATTCGTCTAAAAGCTTTCATATCGTTCAAAGGCTACTAATAGAGCTGCCAACTCTCCCTACTTTATTGGACGATTTTTCGACATAATTTTTAAGCAGTTTTATTTTAGGTTAAAAATTTAAACTTGTGGCTCTGAACCGAAGATCATATAAGTTACTAGCAGATAAACTTCCGATAAAATCGGGAGTTGGTAAATGTTCTAATCGCAGCGTTTACTTTTGCGATTAAAATGATTTCCAAAAATTCCAAATCGCTTTTATCGTGAGAAGATGGGCGATTATGGCGTGAAAGTATTTAAAGGGTTCCCAAAGTGGTGGTAACTGGCTTTAATGATTTATTAAAGATAAGTAAGCAATGTGAATTGAAAAAAAATGGGGGCCGTGGTAGCCCAGTGGTTAAGCCGTTGGACTCGTAACCGGAAGGTTGCGGGTTCGATACCGGCGTACCACTAAAGACCACCTTGTACATGTGGTATACGTGCACGTTAAATCCGTGGTTCCGAAAGTCCTCTCGGCGGTCGCTAGCAGTTTCCGAGGGGTGCCAATATTCAGGAGTTCCCCAACTTCTGATGAGGTTCCAAATTGGGGCGGGAAATTCCGGGAAGGACGTATATGTAGCTCTAAGCAACACATTTAGTGACGCGAGCTGTCCTCTGCTAGCAAATAAATTGAAAAAAAATATTCTAAGTAAGGTCGAAAATAAGAATAGTTAATAAGAAATTACTCTCGTTCATTTACAAAAAGCTACCCTTTTTAAATGTGTATACGATTTCTGTACAAAACAAATCCCAGTTAGTAAAATGTGCCCCAACCACTAATGAGGTGATCTTCAAACACTGAGAATTATACTCTAAAATTGTCTGAATGAAAATAAATATATGCTTACTTAACCCTTTAACGGGCAGTGTACCCGCACTGGGAACACATAACTCTGACGTTTTGACTGTTGCCAGTCACGAAGAATAGATTGGATTTCTATAAAAATAGTTGCGGGTGACATAACTCCACGAGAATCCTTTACTTTTTAGCACGTCATTTCCCGTCAAAAAATTACCACGATTATTTTTAACAGCACTGACATCTGCTAAAAAGTGGAAGAATGCGAAAACAGCTGGATATATTGCCCAATGCTGAAAAAAGGGCAGCCGTTGCCATCACTCGACTTAACTACCAGCAAGATGGCGGACGATCGAAACGTCCATCGCGTGCCACAGATCTAGAGACCTTTTTTTGACGACAGCTGGCTGTGCCGGCATAAATTGTTGTATTCGTATTCATGTATAGCCCCCCCCCCCGATCATCTTTGTTTAAACCTACCTGATACATTTTATGATAAAAGTCTGACATTTTGCCCATCACATTTTTAGTTTATGGGAGCGCATTTTACTAACTGAGGATTTTCTTCCACGAGGGTTGAATAAATATTTAAAAAGTATCACTTTTCGAAAATTATCGAAAGGAATTTTATTTTAAAGCAGTCTTATCTCCACTCTTATTTTGAAGATATTTTTAATTTATATTGCCCACTTATCTCTAGGATACGAAGACTTAAAGCCCGTCGCCACCATTTTGGGACACCCTGAATATACAGGAGCTTGATGTGACAGAATTAAAAACAAAAGGTAAAGTGACCGATATTCTCCAAGAAAGACAAAATGGGCCAGAACATAATATAAGCTCAGTCGCGATTTTCAGAGTATGGAGGGAAAACTGTGAAGAAATTTGATGAATGGCCGCCAGAAAAGTGTATTGAAAGAAATAAGTAAATGGAATAAGTGTTCCTCCATTTCGATTAATATCTGACCGCCAAAAACGATTTCTGACAATCAAAGCGTATTGTATTCGGGAATCATATCATCGAGAAATCGTTTTGCTCTACATTTCCTCTGTTTTCCAAGAACATCTTTTCTCCCTCCGTATACTTCTTACATGTATATATATATTTCCTTCTGTAGAGAACCTTTTTTAGTAAAACAGTAAAGCGTAATGGCGTTGAATCAATTTAAAAAATTTTTTTAGGATTTTATGTGAACGTTATTCAGTTTTTTTCCCCCTCTGGAAATCGAGAGATAGGGAATGTTCGTGAAATTTCTTTTATTATGTTTTTTCATGTTACTCGAAGGAGTAAAATTCTAGACACAAAATGGAGTTCAAACGTCAAATTGTTTTTTTTTAAATGTAATGTATTTTAGTGAATATGATTTCGCTCCAAGCACTGTCAGCTGTTAATTCTGCTGATATTATTTAATCATTTGCTGGTTTGTTCTTCACCTTGGATAAGCCACTCTAGCATGAATCCTAACTAATATTATAAATGCAAAAGTGAGTTTGTTTGTTTGTTTGTTTATGACGCTTTCACGACTAAACCGCTGAATCGATTTGGATGCATTTTGGTTTAGATATAGAGGGGATTTATTTTAGCCTAGATCTAAACTAATTAGCCTATAACCTGGAGATGGTTATAGGCTAATTAGAATTTTAGATTTTTAATTACTTTTTTAATTATTAATTAAAAACCGTTTTTACTTTGCCATTCTTGGCGAGTTTCGCCCGTATCAAATGATTCATGTTTTGAGCTAACAAGAATGCTATTACTTCAATAAATATGCGCGTGCATCTAAAAAACATTAAATACCACGGAAATTAAGCCAGTTTTATGCCAAATCTATCTATCTGTAATAATAAACATGAATGTTCTCCAGACAAATCTACAGAAAGCAGAGCTTTGAAAATTTGAGCATGACTGAGCCCATAACTTTGGTAAAGTAAACCCGAGGCTCAGAATTTTGAATTTTTAACTACTTTTCTAACTATTAATTAAAAGCCGTTTTATCGCCCGCACAAAATGATTTATGCTTTTGAAATAAAGCAGAAATTCTATTTGCAAAATCACCTGCATTTGAAAAACATGGAAATTATGTTGATTTTACGCCAAATTAAAAAGCATAAGTAAAGAAAAGGGTACTTACGTATTATCCCGGCGCTCCGCCAAGACAAGCGATTTTTTGCCGAAATAAATGCCGGGCACATGAAATTATTAATGGTTTTGAATACGATTGGCAACAGTTTGGCAACCCATTTGCCGATAAAACAATTTGGCGGGAATGACCGCTGGGATAATACGTAAGTACCAAGAAAAATCCAGATGTGTTTCTTAAAGTTCATAAATTTCCAAATTCTACCAATAATATAAATGTGTACGTTTGTGTGTTTGGGTGTTTTTGACTGAATCACACAAAAATGGTTGAACGGATCTGGAAAAATTTGTAATGAAAATAGCTTATGCCCTGGATTAACATACAGGCAGCCTTTCAAGCATATAGCATAAATAATTCTTTTACAAAGACACTCAAAATAATTCTAATGCATTGCGCTCTATGGAAATTTTGTAGCTACTAAACCGATTCTAAAACTTTTTTTCACTAATTGAAAGTTACATTATTCCTGAGTATCATTGTTTGTTTGTTTTTGGATTAAGACCGATTGACTGCACTAGGGTCCTAGGCCTATATGGGGAATTCCTCTGTGGGGGATTTTCTAAGGGATCCTAGCCCGTATTTACGCGAGGTTTTTAGAAAACCACGGAAAACTGGGAGCGGCTAGGTCGACAGGCGCGACTGGGGTTTTAACCTGGCACCTCCCCCCTTGCAGTTTTGAGAGCAGAACTTCTTAGCTCTTTAACGTCTACACTGCTTGTTCAGGGAGAGCATGCCCAGTGATGCGGATAGATGATAATCGGATGGAACCAAGTCTGGAGAATAAGCCGCATGCATTAGTATTTCCCAACTGAATTCCTTGATCGTTTCCCTGACCTGTTTTGATGTGTGTGAAGGGGGCAATATAATGGAGCAAAATGACTTTGTGTTGCCTTTTTCCATATTTCGGTCGTTTTTTACATAATGCTCTATTTAAATTGATTATTTGCTGTTGGTGGGGATCAGTGTTTAAAGGTTTCACCAGGTTTTAGCAGCTCATAATAGAGTTCAGTGGTCTTCCATGCTCTTTGTTTTGTCAAAATCACCACTTTTTAATTTTTTTAACCACTCGAAATACTGTGTTTTACCAAGAACACATTCAACGTAAGCTTTGATAAGCATTCCATGAGATTCTGCAACAGTTTTCTTCAAATGATAACAGAAAACTAATGCTTCCGCAAATCGAAGTTCGCAGGCACAAAACTTGACATGTCTAAGGTTATACAAAAATATATTGGTGTATGGAACTTGTGTCGAAAATCTTCGTCAGATGTTAGAGGGAGATAATGGCACAGTAGAAGCAGTCTTGCAGTCATAAAACTGATGGCTAGCACCATCTATAAGGAAATTTTGGTTTCATACTTCTACACCTGGTAGTTCTCAGCTGAAATTAAACACAAAGGATAGGGAAGCTTGTTATACGTCTGTTTGTTTATCGTGACAGTGTACCTTAAACCATGGCTTTGATGAATTTTGGCAGTTAAAGCACCCTACAAAGATTTTGTGGTTTTTGTAATCTTTAAAAGCTGCTTACAAAAATATGGAGGAAAATATCTCAAAAGCTGCTTTACAGAAATTTCTCCTTCATTTATGGTATTTGACTGATGAAATAGCAATATTAGAACTTTTTGATGATGATGTGGATGAAGAAACAAAATTAAAAATGGTGGTGGAAAATTTACATAGAGAACATTTCTCGACCCATGAGAAGAAACATATTCCATCAAAGAACGAACTTCATGGTTCATTGTATGGTGAGTCTAATACATTAATTTTGCAGTTTTTTATTTAGTTATTTATATATATCATGCAATTATTACCTGCCATTTTATTTTATGTTTTACAGAAAAAAGCATCGATGATTTTATATCCGTCAAAAGTCTTTCATTGTTTTCTAGACTCAAAATTGATGACAGGTTCCTCAATGAGAGTTCCTCTTTATGGAAAAATAAAGCTGCATTTCTAGATGCTAAAAAGACAATATCAGTGCTTAGAGCAGTAAACAATACAGCTGAAAGAGCGGTAAAAATGATGCAGGACTTTAATAACGGTTGAGGATGAGCAAAGATAATTTTTGCTATGTTATGTACAAGGGGGGGGGGGAAGAACACCAGAAAATCTGTTCTGACTGTAAAAAACAAACGTCGAAACTAAAATATGTTGAATGTTTCATTTACTGTAATATAAATATCTGCTTTCAATAAAATGGTGTCTTACATACTAAAGAAACATGCATTTTACAATCTTTCGATAGTATTACCCATACAAGATTTTATGTTCAACTTTGATCTAAAGTTGGCATGGGTTACTGTTATCTTATTGCAATAATACTTTCAGGGTTGCCAACCTACAAGGACTGATTGGAGGAGCATGTGCAGTAATTGGAGGAGCATTTTATATTTTTGCATCAGCAGTTCAATAGTGCTTCTAGAAATTATTAAAAAGTTAACAACTTTTTTAAGTTTACGTGTGCTTAATGAAGTGGTGGTATTATTAGGTTATTAACCCTTTAACGTGCACTTGGAGTTTGGTGTGCCCACTCTGGGCACACCAAACTCTGACATTTTGACTGTTGCCAGTCACGGAGAATAGATTTGATTCCTATAAAAATAGTTGTGGGCAACATAGCTCCACGAGAATCCTTTACTTTTTAGCACGTCATTTCCCATAAAAAAAATTGCCCGACGCTGAAACAAGGGCAGCCGTTGCCATCACTCAACTTAACTACCAGCAAGATGGCAGACAATCGAAACATTCATTGTGTGCCACAGATCTAGAGACCCTTTTTTGACGCAGCTGGCTGTGCTGCACAGGAGAAAAGCGCTAACTAGCCAGTTTGTTGACAATTGCTAAGTGGTAGGATAAAGCACATTTTCATCCTGCTTTTTAATACAGTTGCTATAATATATTAATATAAACTAGTAAAAATAAAAAAATGGGAATTTTTCAGTAATTTTCGCTTTTGAATGGGTAGCTGAAAAACAGTGAGTTAGCCACGAATGACAGTGACAAACTGTGACTTTTAGTAATCTTGACATCGATTTAAAAAAAAAAAAAAAAATTCTGGTCACCTTTGGCCAAGCTCCAGCAACTGTCTCCATGTTTACATGGGGCTCGTACCTGCGCGTTGGAAATTAACCATTCTTTTAAATGACAGTTCTCATAACTTTCATGATCCTTGAGCTTACACTATCTAAAACTAAACACCTTTACGAATTGTCAGTTAAACCACTTTTGTGATTTTCGCCGTAACAGACAATCTTTTCACGTACCTTCAAAGGTACGCGCCCTTGTTAGTTTGCAAACAGCTGATCTAAATAACTACAGTTAAAACCGCTAGTTTCCCATTTTTCCAAACACTTATACAAATAGTTTTAAACGGAAACGTTAACTTATAATACCGTTACATTTAGTTTCTGCTAGTGCATGGCAGAATGCTGAAATCTGAAACCTGACGATGCAAAACTTCATTATTTCCATTTGGTATAAATTTAGAAACATGAAAAAGTAGCCAGTCAATTTAAAACTAGTTGCAACTAACCCAACGATTTTTTTTTTATACACATGTAATAATCACTTACTATAAAAATCCTGATGTACCGATCTAAAATACAAATTGCTTTAGAATTAAACACTGCTACAGTTCTCAAATGATTAACCTGGGAAACTAAAACAAAGAAAATTGACATAAATAAACCCACTCACATACAATTATTTTGTTCAGAAGTTAATGCTGCTCAGCTTTTCTACTTCATACCTTTGTTCATACTTCATGAATTGCAAACATAAACATCAAGTTACGCAATCGCTGACTGTCACTACTGTCACTGTACGCAATTTGTGTTTTGGAAAAAATTAATATGTTTAGTGCGGCAGTAAGTCGGTAAAATATTTCATTATTTGTTATACCTACGAAATAATAAATTAGTAAACCTGCATACGCCTACAAAATAAAAAATTCGACTTCCTTTACTAGAATGACGTTTAATATACGTCATCTGAATGATGCATCTGTGCTTTTTTGCAATTTGTCCCCAAAATGTAAAAAAGCAATTGGGCACAATTTTCAATTATTTACATAGTTTTTTAATTAGATTACTGTTAATTACATCTTTAGTTATAAAATATCCTCAATTTTACGTTCAACAGTATGGTCACCTTAGCATAACTCCTAGAGACCCATCAGGGGCGTAGCTGAGGGCGGGGTTAGGGGGTCATAACCCCCCCCAATATGAGAAATTTTTTTGCCATGCAAAAAATGTATATTCTTCACTCCCTTATCACACACATGCATGCATATATGTGAGTTGCAGTAGTCGTAACCCCCCCCCCATGAAAAATTTCTGGCTACGCACCTGAGACCTATGACTGCAAAGCTCGCTAAAGTGCAGCGATTTTTTAGGTGGCGAGAGTGGGAGCGTTAAAATAGGAATCAAGGGGGGGGGGCAAGGTAGGGCACTTGCCCCCCCCCTAGAGTTTTAGGTTAATGTCTCATGATGTAAACAAATGGCAAAACCAGAACTAACCCTAGTAGCAATGACTGCTTGTTTTCTGCTCGGTCGTTCATCGACTCATCGTTAACTCATCGACTCGTCGAATTCAGTCATCGGAAAGTGCACTTTTGTTTATCTGCAATAGATGAATTTTTATTCATGGATAGAAGTGATCTAGACGAGCAGTTTCGCCGATGGGAAACCGAAAAGCAATATCTTATCCGAAACTCCAGCTCTATACCCTACTAGCAATTTTGCTCGGGCCATCATCGGCTGGCTACGTGGCCGGTGATAGCCCGAGCAAAATTGCTAGTAGGGTAGTCATCGGGCCTTGTAGGTGTCCTCAGTGGTTTACACTTTACCCAAATTCCTATAAATATTTGCGTAATTTAGATGTGCCTTTGCATAATCTAAGGAAAATTTTGAACAATTCTTGAATTAATCGCATAATTTACTTCAAATTTCTTGTATTGGGGTTGGGAGGGGCAGGGGGGTGGTATCCCCCCCTTGCCCCCTCCCACAAAATTTAAATTTGAAAAGAAATATTTATAAAAAAATGTAAGTGTTTATTGTATAAAAATCGTTTGTAATATTTAAATAATTTTTAAAAAATGTGTTTAAAAAAAAGAAAAGAAAAATCTATTTGAGCGTCAGCTGCATTATAAGAAAAACGGAAACTTCATTACAATGAGCAACTCTTTTGAAACCTCTTTAATGTAAACAGCAAGAAGAGAAATCAGTTAATTTTTAAAAGTTATCCAAGAAATATGAAAGTTAAAATCACACTAAAATTTCTATACAATTGGCAATATTGTTTTTTAATTATTAATTATGAATGTTGTTGCTACTTACATAAATTGGTAAAAAGTGAAATTAATTTCTTCCTAATTGAATAATTTGACTATTATTAATAATAGCTGAACAACACTTTGTCAACATTTCACCCAGTCTCAATCTGAGATTAAAATAACCCTTACTTCACACTTTGCCTTACACATAACAAGATTCGATGGTCTAGAGGTAACGCGCTTATCTCGGAATCAGTACGCACAGGGTTCGGGCCCGGGGGAGGAAGGATTTTTTTTTTTTCAGAAAAACGGAAATTTAGCATACAAAAAACGAAAACATAATAAACAGAACGGACATTTTTTGAAAATTTTGCTGCCAGTCGTTTATTTTTTATTAACAAATATATTTTAAACAGTTTATCGGTTTCTTTTCGTTATTTCATCGGAGTCATCGGGAAACGATGATCGGCTTTATGGCCCCCCGAGCGGACATTTTGTGCCAGTTGCCGATGAAATTTCCCCTTTTTTTTTGGATGAAAAGCCGTGATCGGCCATTGCTCCTTCTCCTCGGATTTAACTCACCCGCCTCTCATCGACCGATGGGTTATTGCTACTAGGGAAATTTGTTAAAAGTTTGAAATTTGCCCCTCTCTAGAAAATTTTTTGAAGTTTGCCCCCCCCCTAGAAAAATTCCTATGGGTGCCCATGTCAAACGTCTGGGAAGGCGTTAGATCTGATTTCTGACTTAAATTCTTAATGAAAAATGTCTTAATTTTGTAATAAGCTGGGCGAACGGGAAGAACTATTTGACAATGGCAGAATCACACACGGTCCATAGCTTTATCTCCACTATCAGGTTAGGTTTGCCCCGAGTATATTATTTGAAAAGAACAAACTATCTGATTTTTGCTTGAATTTGAGTCTGTTCCCACACTTGTTGGAGACAGCATTTGTCATGCACTTTGTTGTTACACCTTCCCTCCTTTTTCCTTTATGCTTTTGAGATGTAGAATTTTCCGAGGTCTTCCTTTGCATTTTACCGAAGCTTTTCCACGCTTCGTCTTTACTAAGAGTAAAAGCTGCACACCATTGTCTTGCAAAACTCAGATTTAAACAACTGCTTAGTGAAGTACGTAAATTGGGTGCCAAAACGCGAAAATTTATTATAACTATATTTCGAGTATGATTAGAAATCGCCTGGCGAATATTGTAAAATAGTTTTAGTAGGCGATTTTAATATAGATTTTAATTCCGAAGAAGTGTTTCGAAGAACAGACAAGATAAATACGGTACACTCATAGATTATGATTCACTTTCCAAAAGGTATTTATAAAGGTGACGTATAGTTTGACCATGCCAGGCGAAAATTGTTAAAGTATTGGTAGGCGATTTTAATATATATTTCTATTCCGAATAAAAGTTTTATGGAACAAGGAAAAAAAACACGTTACACTCTTAGATTATGATGCCCATTCCAAACAGTATTTGTTAGAATATGGCTAACGAATATTGTAAAACAGTTTTTTCAGGCGATTAAATCTATGACAAAAATATGCTTAGTAATTATTTATTTATTTATCACTTGTATTTGTTGGTTTAACAATATATATTCCGTACGAAGAACGGCTAGAGGCTAGTGGCCTTTTATTTATTTTAAATGCATATTTTAGACAAAAGCAACAAAATTTTCTTTTTATTACGAAAAATGACAGTGTAGCCAGTTGTCTATAGTATGCACTGTAGGGTTCAAATTTTATAACTGAAGTACTTCTTTCTATCTTATTTTAAGGTTATTCATCAAATTGCAAAACGCTCCGAGGGGAAAGAAGCCCCGCCCCCTTTTTCTTATTGTTCTTTTCGTTGTATTATTTATTCAATGTTTTAGAAAAACTATCAACTATCTATCAAAAGCTATCACTTGAGAGAAAAATTTGCCGCTGTTACGAAATTTTAAGATTTTGTTGTGAAATGAACAGTTTTTGCAGGCAGCAATTAAAAGCTCTCATCATTTTTTCTGCCAGCTGCACAATCTTATTTCGAATCCCGCTGCACATTTACGTACATACAAGCATACGTACCTACAGACATAATGCAGACATTTGTGAAAATTCAGTCATGACCAAAATTAGTTCTTCCGTCAAAATCTGAATACCGAAATTCATCGCTATTGCAATGTTTACTTACTACTCGCTATTGCTGTGTACAAGAGAGTAAAAAAGAGTAATTTTGGAGAATCACGTTGAGATTCCAAATTATTAGTATTTTTTTTCAATTTTCTTTATTACTTTTGTTCTTTTCCATTTCTATTGTGAATAAATTTTTGGTTTCTGATGTTTAATATTCGACAAAATCCGTATTTGCCATGACCATGATTGAACCTCGGTTAAAAAAAAAATTATTAGCTAAGTACCTCATTCTTTGCACAGCGAGCATAGCTTACTTCAGTGTTTCCTAACCTTTTTACATCGGCCGAACAGCAAAGATAGGAAAAAAGATTGCGCGGACTAGCATCAGCCAAAAAAAAAAGATAGATATTATAATGAGCATGTATTTTATTTATTAAATAAAGTGTCATCATACAAAAGCGCGATATCATAATGTTTTATTTCAATCAAAACAAAATACACACATAAGCTAACAACAGCATTTTATAATTATTTTATTGGGAAACTTCATAGATGAAGGTTGGAGAAAACAAATTTTACGCATTACAATGTGTGACTATAAAATTACGGTCGGCATTAGAAATTTTAAAGTTGAGATAGAAATTATTTTGTAGTATATTACTTTTAAAAGGTAAAATTTATTTGGGGGGAGGGGTAGGAAACAATTAGACAAGATATTAGGGCAGAAATTTTCTTCTGGCGTAATTAAAACTCAAGGTATGGATTGCTATAAGATTTTTTGTTTTAAAATTGTTAAATTTCTTTCACTGCTATCTGTCTTAAATATCTAGGTTGAAACAAACAATGTCCAAAAAATTCGTTAACTTCAGGACAATTGTTTGCAATTTGCATGTAATTCTTTATCTTCCAGTTAATTTTTATATTAAATTAAAAATGCTATGATTTTTAGTGTGGGTAGTAATTTTATAACATTGCTACAGTGGTAAGCAAAAACTTAGGCAATAGTTGTCCTAATTTACAATACAACGAAATAGGGGCTCATCAGTTTTTTTTTTTTTTTCCCTTTTGCAGAGTGTCCACCAGTGCCAGGAGGAAAAAATATTATCATCAGTAGCCTCATCGACATAAAAAAAAGTCGCCAATTTAGTATCCATTTTAATTTTAGATGCCAAAATAAAAGCATTGTTACATGATTTTGTAGTAAGAAATAAACGTACGTCATTTAGCTTCATTTAAGAAGCAATGAATATAAGGATAAATTAGAAAACTCCTTGCGTTATACGGCAGAGCATATGGGTCATTCCGAAAAAAATGGTAAAAACTATGTCCGAGAAAGTATGATCTTTTAAAAAATAATGGTAAATATTTTAAATGTACCCATGCTTGTTTTTTATTCCTTACTTTATTTTGTTTCGTTGGATACTTTTCTTTAAATTCTAAGATGAAGTGTAATATCCACAATAAAAGTTTTTAATAAATAAAGAGAGAAAAACAGGATGTCCCATTCTGAAATTTATGCAATTCAAACATATTTAGTACAAACTGGTAAAGAGTTAGAATGATCAGTTTAATTATATACAGAAACACAAGTTCTAAAAAAAAAACTGACGGTAAAAAAATTAACAATTTCTTTTTTTTTCTACAATGACATTATTTTTTTGTCTGTGTCCCAAATTTTATTCAACTCTGTTACAGCAAATTAAAAAAATAATAAATATTACATAAAAGTTGGTAAACCACTGAACTGCCTGAAGTGTTTACTATTCACCTGCAGCAAGCCATATGCAATAAAATTTCCAAGAACAAGGTACGTTGCATTCCATGTCTTTCATTACTTCAATGCATTAAGTAAATGTCCACAATGGTACATTTAAATTTTTATTTCATAAAAATTTGTTAAAGAATAAATTTCTGGGAATCAATATATGTCACGAAGTTCATTTATGTAAAGTTTATTTTTATTATTGCTGAAATTTACAGTCTCTATCCCTACTTTTAGGATTATTTGTCCACTCTGTTACACAAAGAATGTAACAGTGTGGACCATTAGTGTAACAGAATGGACAGTTTGACAGAATCTGATAATATTTTCTACTGTTTAATGGGTTTACAAACGTTAAAAAAATGGGAAACGTAACGGGATAATATTAACATTGGCGCAACAGCACCTCTGCGGGGCCAAGGCCTGCGCTGCCCAATTGCGCCTTCGCGACCATGGGCTCTGGGGTACGGATGCATATGACTCAGCCAGGTGGTCAGCCTGACGCGAACCCTCCAGTGTTTGACCCCAAGCAAGCTGGCCCTCATTTTATCGGCCCGATCAAGGGAAGAAAGGGTGAGATTTTCTAGTGTAAACACCTTAATTAATATGTTTATTTTTGAAAATGATAAATGCACATGTAGGAGGCGACGTCGAAATAAGACTGGAAGCACTCCTACGGTTCTCAATCACGTTTATTGCTCGGCTAGATATAACAGAACTATTTACAAAGGAAAGGAGAGATTTTGCAGAACATGAATAAGTGGATTCGTTAACAGGGATAGGTTTCCTTATCACACAGGAGCCACTGGCCACCTTCTCGTGGTCGTTCTGGAGTCGAATCGCCTACGCGCGATCAGAGAGCTACGTCCAACATCGCTCCTACGCGAGCGTGGTCTCGTTCGCATCTGCTGCCTCTAGCTCCCAGGCTCTGATAACCTGCGTCTGCTGTAGACGTGAGGTTGCGATGCCATCTGCTGGAGGATTGCGCCTCTTGATTACCACAACGCTCGGCCATCGACGTGTGAGGACCTCCGAACCTGAAACTTAAAATGAAAAGAAAAAAAAACGAAAAAGAAAGAAAATAATGATTAAAAAAACAAAAGAGATGTTGAGAAAAGGAAAAAAAGTTTGTTGTAGGATGATCTCAAATTGCAGTTCCAGTAGACCAGGGTTTCATGTGGTCAGCTGAAGTGGAAATTGCTTCTGGTCCTTCGTGAGATCCTACTTTTGCTACATAGTAGCGGTCATGTGGTTTTATTTTTATGACTTTGTACGGTCCTAAGAACTTGGGTCGTAGTTTCAGACCTCCTCCAAATTGGGTTCTTTGGATTGCTACCAAGTCGTTGACTTTATAGACAGGAGCGGTTTTGCGGCGTCGATTGTATTGCCGTCGGTTTTCTTCTTGGATTTTTAATATATTTTTCTTAGCTTCTTCACGTATATTTTCTTTCTCCTGGATTGTGGATTTCAGGAATTCTTCTTCAAGGATTTCCTTGATACGTTGGTCTTCTTTTTGTTTCATTTTCACACCTAGCATCAATTCGAATGGAGTGAACTTGGTGGATCGACAAACAGTGCTGTTGATGATTCGTTGGACATCTGGGACGAACTTGTACCATTTTGTAGGATCTTCAATCGACAATTTCGAAAGAACTGGGATGAGAATTTCATGCATTCGTTCAATCTGGCCATTGCCTCTTGGCACTCCAGTTGTGATCGATATGTGCTGAATTCCTTCATCTTCACAGTAATCTGCAAAGTCCTTTGACGTGAAGGCAGATCCCTTGTCGGAAATAATTCTCGAGGGATTTCCGAAAACAGATTGTTGGGACTTGAGTTTCGCTAGAGCTTCTGCCGTAGATGTGGTCTTGACGGGATAGAACCAGTTGAATTTTGTAAAACCATCTACCACTGTAAAAATATGTTGGTAGTTCTTGTTTGTGGATGGTAGGGGACCTATAAAATCAATGTGGTACGTGCTTAGTGGAATATTATCCTTTGGGATGGGATTCAATAGACCTTCTGCTTTGCCTCGTTTTTTATTACAGAGGATGCACTCCACACAGTTCGTTATGACTTGCTCTATTTTCTTTTTAGCATTCGAGATATGGAAATCTCTTTTCAAAAGATCTTCAGTTTTCTGTACAGCAAAGTGTCCTTTGTTATGGATGCCTCGAATAATCTCTGACTCCATTGCTTCCGGCACAACGATGAGTTCTCTACCGTTATCTTGCAGATATAACACATTATTTTTTAGCAGGTAGTCGTCTCTGAGTCCTTTCTCGACTAGAGTTTTCAATAACTGAATACGCTCATCGGCATCTTGCGCTGTTGCGATCTTAGTGGTGATTTCACTTTGCGAGCGGGTGACCATGCACACAGCAGCTCTACTCAATGCATCGACGTGTCTCATTTGTTGATTTGGTCTGTGGATGACTTCATATTCGAACTCTTCAAGTAGTAGAGCCCATCTGGCTATCTTCGGCGATAAGTCTTTCTTCTGCATTGTTTTCTGGAAAGCGTTACAGTCGGTGACTATTTTAATTTTCGTCCCTAAGAGGTAACTTCGAAATTTTTTAAGAGCTTCGACGATCGCAAGCACTTCGAGCTCATAGCTTGACAATTTTTCTTGTTGTGGTGATGTTTTTTTACTCATATAATGGATTGGGTGGAGTTGCCCATCATCTGCGCGTTGAAGCAACACTGCACCAAACCCATGACTACTAGCGTCCGTGTGTAATTCTAAAGGTTTTCCTTGCTGGAAGATGTGAAGAACGGGGCTTTGGCTCAAAAGTTCTTTAAGATGATCAAAAGCCTGTTTTTGCATTGGCCCAAAAGTAAATTCTACACCATTACGAAGCATATCGCTAAGTGGTTTTGCTATTTTGGAATAACCAGGTACAAATTTTCTGAAGTACCCTGTGAGACCGAGAAAGCGTTGCAGTTGCTTGACATTCTTAGGTTGAGGGAAGTTTTGAACTGCAGTCGTCTTATTTGGAGATGGTCGAATCGTACCTTCTTCAATTATGTAACCGAGGAACTCAATTTTTCGTTTTAGGAACTGACACTTTTTAAAGTTGATTTCTAATCCGTATTCTGAAGCTAACTTTAAGACTCGTTTAAGTTTTTCTAAACCTTCTGTTTCATCACGGGAAGGTATGATGAAATCATCCATGTAAACTACGATTGTATTGTCCCTTATTAATTCCCTGAATACTTGATGAATAAATCTTAAAAATACACTAGGACTTGTGCTCAGACCAAACGGAGTTTTCTGAAATTCATATAACCCTGCATGACAAATGAATGCTAAATATTTTGTGCATTTTTCCTCAACTGGCACGTGGAAAAAACCATTTTTCAAATCCAAAGTTGAAAACACTTTCGCTTCCCCTAAATGATCTAGGACTTCCTCAACTTGAGCCATAGGAAAGGAATCTTTCACAACTTTTTTATTTAGCTGTCGAAAATCGACACATAATCTGTGAGTACCATCGCGCTTTTTACATAACAGAATTGGGGATGAATATTCAGAACAGGATGGTTTAATTATTCCATTTTGTAACCACTCATCTATCTGTTTATCAACAATGTTTTGTTCTGCAAATGATAATCTCCGAGATCGTAGCGATACTGGAATGTCATCTTTTAACACAACATTCAATTTTAAATTGGTGTCTTTAATTTTGTTCGGTTTATAATTATTAACCAATAGTGATAAATCCTTTCTAATATTTACATCATTAACATGCAATAAATCAAGATCATATTCATTAACTACATTTGCAACATTTAATAAAAAACATTCTTCCACAGGTGATTCGCTTTGAAAATCATTTCCATTTTTAGGAATTTGCGTTACAATTTTTTCTTCCTGACTGACTTTTAAAAGTTGAGAATAAATATTCGGTGTTAAAATTAAAGGAGCCGATAGTTGTTCTACCACAGCGACAATGATTTCTAACTTAGGCGAATTTCGCTTCAAAGATAAATCTACTCTAGCAATATTTGCCTCTTTTTTCTCCTCAAAACATGAACTAAGTATTATTTTACCCTCCAGTGGTGATTTTATTTCAATTAACGATGAATTTATAACCGGAATTTGTGCGCCTGAGTCAATAAGTGCCTTTATATTTTGACTGTCAATGAATACATCAGCATATTGCAACTCGTGAATAAAACTGACAGTATTAACGCTTGTTTTGTTTTTCAGTCCCGTCTCCTTATCTGATTCGGTTTGTTTATTAAAACCTCTTGGGCAGTTACGAGCGTAATGGAAGCCCCTTCCAGTCGCCCCACACACGTGGCAAGATTTCGGCGACAGAGATACAGATTGCTTTTCGCTTTTGCTTAGATTTTTGTTTCGCCAGGATGATTCACTCTTTAAAGCTTCAGCTTGCTGCGCCTTATGAAGTACTTTCGTTTCGTGGGAATGAAATTTAGGATTATTTATTTCCGATAATGATTTCCCGCGGGATGAGAAAAATAAATCGCATTCTCGTCCTAATTGGGTCGGATTGAACCATGTTTTTCCTTCACGAACACTTATGTATTCTTTTGTTTTGAAATCTAGCGTTTCATATAATTTATCTGCAACAATTAAATCACATAACTTTTTATAGTCCTTCTCAATTTCTCGAACCTGACAATAATGTTCGAATGTTGCCGTTAATCTTGATGCAAACTGAACATGGGATTCGTCTGCTAAGCGATGAGCATGTTTAAAATTGTGCAGAATTTCTCGAGCTGTCGGCTGAAATTCAGCTAAAAATAAAGCTTTAAGTTTTTCGTAATCCGACAATTCTTCTTGATTTGCATACGTTAAAAGATTATTAGCTTTGACCCCTAACAAATTAATGAGTATTTCTGCTTTTAAATCTGGTGGGACATCTTTTGTTGCAAACGCTTTTTCCAAGGAAGCGAAAAACAAATGAAATGCCTCTGGCCTTTCAGGGACAGAGATTGTGAGCGTTTTTATGCTTTTAATCAAATTTTCTATGTTACTTTGCGCATTTCGTTTTTCGCCAGACATTGATTGACTTCTTAATTTTTCTAGTTCTATCTGTTTCTCGATTTGCGCTAATTTAAGGCGCTCTATTTCTAACAAACATTCCTCGTTAGTGGATTTAGGCGTTCGATCCTCCGTGATCGATTTTAAGACGCCTCGAACATGTTCAGGATTGGTTTTAAAAATATCTGAATTCTCAATAATTTTTCTTATATCAGCTTTTTTAGCATTATCTGGAACTTTCGCTGCTATTTTTTCAGCGAGGTCTTTTAAATCACTTTTATTTAAATTATTTAAGAAACTCATATTGTAGTGAAATATGAACAGCAAAAAGTAGTACTATTGTGAGAACGAAAAAGTTACAGTACCTGAGCCCCCATGGTTGTAGGAGGCGACGTCGAAATAAGACTGGAAGCACTCCTACGGTTCTCAATCACGTTTATTGCTCGGCTAAATATAACAGAACTATTTACAAAGGAAAGGAGAGATTTTGCAGAACATGAATAAGTGGATTCGTTAACAGGGATAGGTTTCCTTATCACACAGGAGCCACTGGCCACCTTCTCGTGGTCGTTCTGGAGTCGAATCGCCTACGCGCGATCAGAGAGCTACGTCCGACATCGCTCCTACGCGAGCGTGGTCTCGTTCGCATCTGCTGCCTCTAGCTCCCAGGCTCTGATAACCTGCGTCTGCTGTAGACGTGAGGTTGCGATGCCATCTGCTGGAGGATTGCGCCTCTTGATTACCACACACATTAAATATTTTACTGGAACTGCATTTCTTTTGTTTAATTTATGGGAAAGCATAAGCATAAAACAAATACCAATAATTGTGTAAAATAATGCTTTTTCTTTTTTTGCAAAATAAATAAATACCACTAAGCAGTTAAAGATTGTAATTTTTTGAAATACTTAAATTTACATATCTGGGTGAAGTGATTCATTTTATGCACTCTGTTACAGAAGGTTTTTTTACCATTATAGGATAAAAACAGACATCGTATATAGACAGCAAAATAAATGTGTTAATTCTTTTATGAATTACATCACTTCCTTAAAAACATAAAAAACTAGTGTTATGGAAACCCTCCTTATAAATAAAAATGAAATTCTGTTTGTTTGTTGTTGTTTGTGGATTTGATTCGTATACAAATCCACAAAAATGGACCTATCGGCCTGAAATTTAGCACAGATATGTAAAATAATATAGAATAAATCGTAGTCCACTTTAAAACTTTGAAAGTCCACCCGTTCCCGGAATTTAAGAGATTTTTTATGCTCTCCACGCAAAAGCTTCCGTAATTGTAACCCCTGTAGTGAAACAAAGTATGAAACCTTCACTATTAATGCCATATATTCTCAAAATCCTCCAACCAATAAAACACAACACCACTACCCACAACCTCACACAACATCAAAAAAAAATAACTAAACACAACTACCTTAACAAAAAAAAACAACACCACACTATATCAATTTCCCACTTCTCCTTCCATACCATCAAACACCTCCCACCCAACATCCAATCCTCAAACTCTTCACCACTTACCCAAAAAAACTAAATTCTCCCCCACCCCATTCACCCATCTCAAAATCTCCCTATCTAACACTCTTAAATCCCCTAAAACTTCAATTCTCCCAAACAATCTCTCAACCTTCCCACTCAAAAATCCCCCCCTATCCCTTAAAACAACTCCACCCTCTAACCCAAAACCATCACCTATCCTCCCACCATCCTAACAACCCTTCAAACTCAACACCTACTTCTTCAACTACACAAACACCCTACCAAACAACTACTCACAAAATTCCAACACCCTCTATCTCACCAAAAATCTCCAAAACAACCTAATTCCAATTAAAAACATATCCCATACACCATCAACACCTACAACACCCTAACTCACAAAACCAAATAACACCCCAACAATCCACACATACACAAACCCACCCTCAACATCCCTCACCAACTCCCCCCAATGAAAACACATATAAACACACTACCAATACTAATTACACAAACCCACATTCCATAAACACATAACACAAACTGTATTCCAAAACCCAAATACTCACACCTTACCCAATCGTAACCTCGACATAATCTAAACACAAAAATATCAATGATTTACCGTACCCAACTTCCCTTATGACGCTCATCTAAATCACTTCACATACAACACAACTGGACCTGTCAGCATGACCAAAATCATACCACCACCGACCCTACATGATAACAACCAAACCCTATCAATAACTCCCAACACTTTCTCCACTCTCCTCACACCACAAACCGCACCACCTCCACCCTTCCCTAAAAACTTCTCCCCCCGCAACGGTCCCTCAATTTCCCCGTTCCCGCGAATCCTCCTAAGCCAGCCCAATTCTTCTCTATGTTCTCACGCAGAACAGCTATTCCGTAATATTAACCCCTGTAGTGAAAAAAGTGTGTGACAAATAGCATCTTGGTTGCCATGTGTGGCGATTTTGCCGAATAAAATGTTTTAAATTCTTAAAGTAAAAATAAAAGAATAATAATGATTTTTTTAGTTTATTTTTTTAGGTTTTTTTTTTAATTATAATATCGTGTGCATAAGAAATGAGAGCAGGAATGAAATGTTTTATACGCAAAACAATAAGAATTGAAGATTTCCGAGGCTAATATGTAATTTTTTTTTAGTTTGGCGAAAAAATAAAATGGCTCAAATGCCGATTTTGAGAAAGTGAGTTCTAGCGGTTTGACAGACGGCTTGGCGCAATTTACTGAGAGCTTAAGGAAATAGATTTTTGAAAACAAGTGCAAAGGTTTTATTAGAATACAGCGTTAAATTTTAATGATCCGTGCAGAAATAATGCAGTTATTAAGGGATTTCAAGCGATCTATCTTCAGAATTCTCGCCAATTGAGTACATTGATTTAAGTTGGGGGAATTCCGCCAAATTTCAGAAAATTGAAATCTTCTCATTTAGTACATAGGAGTAACGATGAATAAAAAACATGTTATAGTTGATAATTTTAAAAAAATCGGCTGTATTAAGGGATTCCCACTTTTCAAATAAATGCTTCTTACTTTTGGGTCGAACATTCCCAATTGATTGCTGCTAAGTCAATGCTTCGAATGATTTCCTGAAAAAACGCTTGCAATTTGGCGCATGTTTGGCACTTTGGCGAGGCTTAGATTTGGAAACTGGACTTTATTTGAGACTGGTAGCTATATTAATAAAACAATGTGTGTAAACTGTTAGTTTGTTTGTCTGTGTCTCGCGTAGCTCGCAAACGGGTGATCGTAGACCTACCAAATTTTGAACGGAAATTCTCCATGACAGGCCCCGACACACTCGAAGCGATTTTTTCAAAATTCGAACTATTTTAGGTACAATATCGATAAAAACGTATCGCAAAAGGCTAATTTTTGCTTTCGCGCCATTTCGTAATTGTAACCCCACAGTGCATTAAGCGACGAATTAAGCTTATCTAGGTTGCCAACATTCGGCAGTTTCATTAATGATCAGACTCTTGAAGCAAAAATAAAAGAATAACGAATTTTTACTTTCCGAACATGTACCATGTAAGGAAAGTATTGTAATCATGAAAAAATTCGACTTCGAGATTTTGGTGGTTTTTACACGTTTTGAGGGCTTCTGAATCCTTTGTGCTATTTTTTACGAGATGTATGTATGTATGTGTGTATGTGTGTGTGTGTGTGTGTGTATGTGTGTGTGTGTGTGTGTATGTGTGTTTGTGTGTATGTGTAGTGAACACGATAGCTCCTGAAACGGAGCATTCGATTGAGCTCAAATTGGATATATATGTCATAAACCGCCGTCGCAAGACCGTATTGCTTTGGGTGTGTATAGGACTTATAGTTTTTCTACAGGGCTACGACCAAAGATTTCTTTTACATTATGGCCTATGGGGGGAATTTCTTGAAAGTGCGCTAGCGTTTAAACGATACATTCGATTGAGCTCAAATTCGGTATACATGTTATAAACCACCATCCTAAGACCGGTATTGATTTGTAGGTGTGTATAGGACTTATAGTTCTCCTAAAGGGCTACGACAAAAACTTTCTTTTTATGTTATGGCATAATGGCATATGGGGAGAAATTCTTGAAAAGTGCGCAAGGCGTTTAAACGTGATGCATTCGATTGTAGTTTCAATTTGGCTATATATGTTTGAATTACTTCATCGATTAAAATTTATTTTAAGTGCTCGGTAATGATCTTAATCGTAAGTGTTCGGAAAGTCGAGTGGAGTCACTCCATTATTTTTTTAATTTTGTCTAGATTATTTGTAAGGTTGTTTTCAAATTAAAATATCGTGTGCATGTGAAATCAGAGCGGGAATGAAATGAATTTATACTCAAAAGAAAAACAGAATTTGGAAATTTTCCGAAAATAAATGTGCAACTTTTTAATTGGACGAAAACTAAAGGGGTTGATGTGCGATTTTGAGGAGGATTCTAACGCTTGGCGCTATTTATCGTAATTTTAATCGTCTGCTATTTGGGTTATAGAATACACCGGGGCCGTCGTTATTAGCAACGGGCCTGCGTATGAGTTACCATCACTAAAAAATGAGTTATCATTGAGGCCTGTTTTCCCCCAGTCACAGTGTTCTATTTTATTATTCTAAGTATTATAAATGTTATATTATTTAAAACAAATTTTTTATACTTTTGTCGTGCTAAAGAACTTTAGATGTAGGTAATCGTTTGGTGAATCTTGAGCCATTTCTTTCATGAAATTTATCCTAAAATTCGAAGATTTTGCTCTGAATGTAAAGGTAAGTGAACGCTTATAATGTATTTAGAAATTCTAATATATGTATGTTAATCATGTTTGGTGAATAATTACTCATGTGTTATGTTATAAATAAATTATTTTAATCAGAAATCGTTATTACTTGAGTAGTTTTTATTCTTGTAAATAAGCATGACGTTGTGATACTATTTAGACAATTTAATTTTGCCAGTTGAAAAATGTTATTTATCAGTTATATATGCCTTGATTATGTGATTAAGACTTACATCTGGTACAGTGCAGAAATACAGTAAATTATAAATTATTGATTTTTGCCCGTTTATACAGAAACTTCAAATGTAGTTAATATTTTGTACAAGCGTTCATTATGCTTGCTCAATTCCAAAGTTCGATTGAGAAAGCGACAAAAGAATAATATATACTACATGAAATGTCCTTTATTAAAGAATAATTAATTCAGGGATCGCGCTATAGAGCGTATTTTATCAATTTTCTCCAATATACAGGATATCCCGAAACACTGAAATGCGCTTTAATACATCATTTGTTAAAGATTAATGTTGAATTGTTTAAAATAACGTAGGAAATACGACTACGTTCATGAAATATTCATTATAAAAATGTTTGTGTATTTAGTTATTTTTAAAGTATATTAAATATCCACTTGTGAAACTAAAAATAAGCAATCGTGAATCATGAGAGTAAGCGCTACTTTGTTTTTCCTTCAAATTATATGCAATCTATTTTCTTTATGTCAATATATATCATCGTAAACAATTTAATCATGAGTTCGTACTTGAATTAGTTAACACAATTACTACTTAAAAACTATATTAAATAACGTTTGAAAGCACTGGGAAGGTTAAGAAATGCCTTATGTATACGTGAAGACTCGAGCATCTGCAGGCCTCTTTGGATGGCTCATCAAAATACACGCG